>JBBDGP010003112.1:742500-1217500 GCA_037952835.1 Lithobates septentrionalis | reverse complement strand
ACCTTACAGAGTTTTCTGTAAAGGTGAACTTAACCTTTAAATCACTACTACAAAATGGAAACTGAAGAGAAATCTCCCAAAAGGAGCAAAGACGACAAGAAATAAAAAATTATGACAGGGGTTCAAACCACTCCCTACGCTATCCAAAACAAAGTGCTATTAAACCCAGACATTTATTATATTGCAGCTTACCAGTTCTTAGATGTGATGGCTGCGTTTGTTTTCTTTTTTTAGGCTTTCTTTCCTTTATTTTCACCTGGTGATCCAGATAGTAAGTCTGTTGTTTTTCAGCACAACAAGCTGTCCTGCAGATGTATCAGTTAGAGGGTTGATACAAACCATTTACAAATGTCAGGGGTGCTTACAATGAACAGGTGAAAACAGAGGAGAAAAAAAAAAAAACTGAAAACTGATAAGGCCACCACACATGACGACTGGTAAGCTGCAATATATTACATTTTTGGTTTGGGTTTTGATACCACTTTATAGGGGTCAATGTATAAAATGTTCACTGTGCAGATATGGCAAACATCCTGACAATCAAAAATTGCTTGATATTTTGTAATCTGTACAGTTCCTATATTGTCAGCACCACCTAGTGGCCATAATGCACTTTCTTTCCAGAAAGACTTCAACCGGAAAACAAAAACCTATAGTATCCACACATAATAAAGGAAGTGCAGCAATGTTTGTCCCGATTGTGGGGAGATTTGTCACCTCCACACAACATACACTTTGGGGTCTGTGTATAAAGTGTATCAGCCAACTTTTTTTTTGTTGAAGTAGAGAAGGGTTAGAACCTTAGTCAGGTTTTTATCATTGCGTGGAAGATTTGCCCTCTCTATTTGTCCCAGGTAATTGCTGCCACCAGGGCACAAAGGTGACAGGAAATCTAGAAGTTTGGCCTGTTCACACTTGTCAGCTCCCCAGTGTCTCAAAAGTGCATGAACAATATTCCACATTGAATCTAAAAACTGTTAATATCAGTGCGTTGCATTTTTTAGAAGTCCTGCTTGCTGCACCTCCATTGCCCTGTCTGAAAAAAAAAAAATAAATAAAATTTGCATTATAGTCAATGAAGGGCACCAAAAATTCACTTTTTATTTATTTTTTTTTTATTTTTTTTTAAGTGCGTTTTATGAGATATACATTTTTCTCAGGTGTCCAGGGATGAAAATACATGTAAGACATATGTATAATGCAAAGCATTCAAAACTTTTTAACACCTTCCCACCCGGCCTATAGCACAATGATGGCCTGGCAACGGCTTTAAGATCCTGACTGGACGTCATATGACGGCCTGCCAGAAAGCACAGCTCACGGGGTTGCGCAGCGGCGCGATCTGTTACTGGCTGCGTCCACAGAACACAGCTGATGACTGATCAGAGTACGGGCTTGCTGCTGGTACCATGTGACCGCCGTGACCATTCACAGTAGGTGTACATAATGGGTGGCTTCCTTTTATGCCATCCATTGTGTACAAATATGTTGCTAGCTGTGATTGGTCAATTTGATCACATGGTACAGACAGGGCCAATCACAGCCCATTTGTACCATGTGATTAGCTTTGACCAATCACAGCTAATCACAACAAAACAAACTGAATGAATCTGTTTCATTCAGTAAAATGCTTGCTTATAGCAATGTAATTCACTGCTATAAGCAAACAAACAAAAATCATGATCACTACCCCAGAGTAGTACAATGGGAGGAGTCGGCGACGTGACGTCGTATGCTGGGACGCGGTGGTCATCTTGCTGGTGGGGATAGCTGGAAGCTTTTATTACCAAACAAATGTCTTTATCTTGGAGCATGTGAGTTTCTCTTTTTACTTGCAATAAACAACATTTGACTTACTGCACCATGAGGTCTATCCTTTTATATCCACATGGAATGGATTAACTTGCGGTGACTGTGGTGGAGCGTTTCCAAAAGGAAGGTGGTATTCTGGGGTTGCTAAACCTGTATTTCCGCCTGCTGCCCCTGACCTGAACGTATGGAAATTCAAGAGTTCCCTTTGTAATCCGAATGCTTATGTGGTCTTTATAATGAGGGTCCACTAAGGAGGGTAAGTGGCTGTGTGATCAGGTGTCCTCCTTTCTCATCTTCTGCAAACCATCCTGTGGTGTTGGGCCCCACCTTTTTGAATTATATCCCGTGGACTTATTATACAACCGCTGAACCTCATCTACTTAGTACAATGTTACTAAGGTAACAGTATATTGCTCTGGTCACAGTGGGACCAAAAAAAATCCTTTTTTTTTTTTACATACTGTTACCAGTGCAGTACATCATATAACTGGTGTGATGGTGATCAGGGACACTGACTGGTGACAGTACAAAAAAAGTTTACAATTTTCTTTTCTTTTTTTTTTTATAAAGAAAAAAGAAAATTGTAAACTTTTTTTGTACTGTCACCAGTCAGTGTCCCTGATCACCATCACACCAGTTATATGATGTACTGCACTGGTAACAGTATGTAAAAAAAGAAAAATTATTAAAAAATTAAATTTCTTAATTTTCCCAAAAAAATAACAACTTCAAAACACTCACTATGCCTCTTACTAAATACCTTGGACTGTCTACTTTCCAAACTGGGGTCATTTGTGCTGTCCTGGCGTTTTAGGGCCTCAAGAAACGAGATAGGCCATCAGGATTGGTCAATTTTTAGAGATAGAGAATATATATATATCAGGGCTTGACAAATTTGCTTGGAATCTAGGAGCCAGCTAAAAAAGTTAGGAGCCAGGTTTTTTTTTTTTTTTTTAACAACCGACAGCTTTATTTTCAATATAAAAATTAACCAATCTTAAATTTACACAGAGACGACTAGAACGAATGTGACTGCTTTTATTTCCTGCCATGCAGGGACACAAGACCACCATATTCCCGCTAAGGATCCAATCAGGTCCGCCTGAAAAACTGACAGGCGAACCTGATCAGACAGCCCGTGTGAAAGGGGCCAAGCAGGGAGATGACAAATAATAAATACATTTTAATTAACCACTTCCTTCCCGCAGGACGACTATATACGTCCTGTCTTTGAAGAGAAATACCGTTGTTATGGTAGCAGCTAGCTACCATAACCCCGTATCTTCTTCAAGAGCCGGCGGTTCTCTTTCAGATAAAAGTGGTCTCTGCAGCAGATTCGCAGCGAGATCACTTTTATCGGCGGCAGGAGAGGGCCCCCCCTACCGCCGCGCTCCGGTGCCCTTCACCGTTTACCGTGGCAGTCGGTAACGGCGGAGGCGATCCGGATCTGTCCCTGGCCTGACATGGAGACGAGTGAGAGGAAGATGCCCCCCCCCGCCCATCTCCAAGTCATTGTAGGGCGGAAGCGACGTCAAATCGTCACTTCCACCCATAGCTCTTAAAAAGGGACATTTTATTATTATTTTTTTCAAATGACAATTTTTTTTATTTTTTTTTAATGCATTTTAGTGTAAATATGAGATCTGAGGTCTTTTTGACCCCAGATCTCATATTTAAGAGGTCCTGTCATGCTTTTGTTTCTATTACAAGGGATTTTTACATTCCTTGTAATAGGAATAAAAGTGCCTTTTTTTTTTTTTTTTTTAAAAAGAACAGTGAAAAAATAAAAGTTAAAATAAATAAGAAAAAAATTTTTTTTTTTTAAATGTGCCCCATCCCTTGTTTTTTTTTTTTTTAAAAAACAGTGTAAAAATAAAAAGTAAAATATATAAGAAAAAAAATAATTTTTTTAAACGCGCCCCGTCCCGCCGAGCTGGCTTGCAGAAGTGAACGCATATGTGAGTAGCACCCGCATATGAAAGCGTTCAAACCACACGTGAGGTATCGCCACGATCGTTAAAGCGAGAGCAATAATTCTAGCCCTAGACCTCCTCTGTAACTCAAAACATGCAACCTGTAGAATTTTTTAAACGTCGCCTATGGAGATTTTAAAGGGTAAAAGTTTGTCGCCATTCCACGAGCGGATGAAATTTTGAAGCGTGACATGTTGGGAATCAATTTACTCGGCGTAACATTATCTTTCACAATATAAAAAAAATTGGGCTAACTTTACTGTTTTCTTATTTTTTTTATTAAAAAAAAGTATTTTTTCCCAAAAAAGTGTGCTTGTAAGTCCGCTGCGCAAATACTGTGTGACAGAAAGTATTGCAATGACCGCCATTTTATTCTCTAGGGTGTTAGAACCCCCAAACATTATATATATTTTTTATTCTAAGTAAAGGGAAGGAGATGAGCGGGCAGTGAAAACAGGTAGGGAAAGCTCCATTAGCATTGATGGATGTCTTGTCATACCAACGGCCACCACCAGAGGGCGCCTGATTGCAGAAGGAACCATAGGACTGCAGTAGGCCGCAAAGCCGGGGCCTCAATTACCGGCGCGGCCCATCGCGATCGCGCCGGCAGGGGGGGGGGGGGGGTGTCGAACGGACACAGGATACCCCAGCTGTGCCGCCCCAGGTCGCTAATTCTAGTCGCAAATGCGACCTGGCGCCCGGGGTTTGTCGAACCCTGATTATATATATATATATATATATATATATATATATATATATATATATATATATATAATATCATAGTTTGTGAACTCTATAACTTACTAAGGGCCAGTTCACACCACATGCAGTCAGTCCAGTGCATTTTTTTTTTTTTTCTGCATCAAAAACACATGGAAAGTAGGTTATATGGTTTTCAATGGCATAGTTCACACCAGTGCAGTCAGTTCCTGGGCGTTCCAGTTCCAGAAACAAAAAGTAGAACATGCTGCATTTTTCCTGCACTGGAACGCTGTAAACCGCAAAAAAAAAATAAAAAATGCACTGGAACACACATGTCCTTATTTAAAGAGTTACTGCAGTCTGCTCACATGATTTGTAATAAAAACATCTTTGCGATTCTGAAGCATCCCTCCAACCACTTTCCATATTATTTTATATATTCTGTACTTGCCAAATATGGTTCAGAATTCTCCCCCCACTGAGTCTGGCTGCAATCATTTTAACTGCAGGCAGCTGCTGTCTGTTCACTTCCTGGGTTTACACAGACACACCACCAGCTCTGCAGCTCTCATTGGCCCTCTTATGACTCGCCCCCTCGTTTGAGAGAGAGAGAGAGAGAGAGAGAGAGAGAGAGAGAGAGAGAGAGAGAGAGAGAGAGAGAGAGAGAGAGAGAGAGAGAGAGAGAGAGAGAGAGAGAATCCTAGGCTCTCCCCCCCCCCCCCCCCCCAGACAAGAAACAGGAAGTGGGCTGTATAAAGTATTTACTGGCAGAAAAAAAAAATTACTAACCAAAGTTAAAACAAGGGCAGAAGATTTAATAGATGAAAAAAAAAATTTAAAAAAAAAAATGACCGAAGGTCCTCTTAAAGGTTAAATAAAAAAGGAGGGGGTAAAAAGAACTATGCATGCAGAAAAGTATATGGAACGCATCTGGACTGCATTTCTATGGTGTGAACTGGCCCTAAATACCATACACTGATTTGGGTTATTTTCAAAGAAATGTAGCAGAATATATTTTGGACTAAATTCATGACAAAAGATTATTTATTTGCTAAATTTTATCAAATAAACTAAGAAAAACGTGGTGGTGGTTTCAAAATGTTCTCTCTTTTTATTTGTTTATTTAGCAAAAAATAAAAAAAAACCCCAGTGGTGATTCAATACCACCAAACTAAAGCTCTAGTTGTGTGAACAAAATGATACAAATTTTATTTGGGTACAGTGTTGCATGACTGAGTAGTTGTCATTCAAAATGTGACAGTGCTGAAAATTGTCCTGAGCAGGAAGGGGCCAAAAGTGCCCGGTAGGTAAGTGGTTAAAGTACACTGGTGTGAATGGGTCCTTTGGCTTGTCACCAGAACAGGAGGCAAGGGGAAAATCTTCCAATGGGGACATTTGCTCCAGTGCCAACTAACAGGGGAAATCCGCTGACATTGGAAGGATTACCTCTCACTTCCTGTTGTCTCCAGGACAGGAAGTGGAGGGAAATCTCTTTAAGGGGACACAAGCAGCAAATTAAAATAAAACACAAGGTGTTTTCTAAGCTCATAGGAGATGAGGGTAACTTTTTTTTTTTTTTTTTTGATTGTCCTATTGATACAGATTATCTTATTGGACAGACTTGGTCTAATTGTTATGTCTCTAGGTCTGTGTTTATTGCCTTTATCTCAGCTATGTATGTTTTGTTTTTGTTTTGTTTTTTTGTTTGTTTGTTTGTTTTTGTTTATGGAAACCATTTTTCTTTTTTGTAAAAATAAAAATGAAATAATTAAAAATAAATAAAAAGGGGTATTAACCCTTTCCTGCTCTATTTGAAACAGAAAAAAAAGGTTTGTATATTTTATATATATATTAACATACAGACATATAAAAGTTTTGCATATATATATATATAATGGGTTGTTGTTGTTGTGAGATCCCCCCGCAGGCAGTGAGTTGGACTCCATGCTATAATACATGGATATGTGCCTGTCCCTGTGATGTCCTCTGCTGCCCCTCCTCACCCTCTTGTGCTGGGCCTCAATCCTCGCCTTCCCGCCGCCCCGGAGCGCCTCGCTCCTCTTCCTCTCTATCCTCTCCGGTACAGACAGGTGAGTGACGGAATACAGACGGCCCGGTGTCCGCTGTACCCGGAGCCCAGCCAGGAGCCGGGACACACCGCGGATGGCAGCCATGACAACTCCTCCTTTCACGGACCAATCAGAAAACCAGCAGAACACGGCTGCCAACCAGAACTAACGAAGGACCTTGCTAGTCCAATAGAAAAGCAGATACGAATTCACCAATAGGGAAGAGGCAGGGGAAAAGTGGACGAATCACAGCGCTGTGTTGAGAACAGCTGCAGGTAGAGAACCACTCACACGTGTTGTTGAACAGAGGGCCAATCGGTGACCGGGAAAGCTGGAGGTGTACTGTAAAGTCACCCTTTAGAAGAGTGTGGAATGTGGAAGGAAGCTGGATAACCCTATCTCTATGGATCTGGATAGATTAAACACAGGCTCCAGGCAAACCTAGAAAACAATTGTTTGCCATGTTCCTTGTGTCACTGTCTACTGTTCTTCATAGACTAAGACCCTTTTCACACTGAGGCAGTTTTCAGGCATTTTAGAAATAGCGCATGAAAACTGCCTCCCATTCATTGCAATGCGACTTTTCACACTGGGGTGGTGCGCTTGCGGCACGTTACAAAAAGTCCTGCAGTCAGCATCTTTGGGACGCTTTTAACCCCCCGGTAGTGGCCAAAAAAGGGTTTGAAGCACACTGCAGGCGCTTCGGCAGCGCTGGCCATTGATTTCAGTTGCAGGGGTGGTTTAGGAACGCTAAAGACAGCGCTCCGGGAATGCCCCAAAGATGCTGCTTGCAGGACTTTTTTTTCCTGTCCTGCAAGCGCACCGCCACTGTGTGAAAGTACTGGGGCTGCATAAGTGGCAGTTTACAGGCACTATTTTTAGCGCAAAAGTGCCTGTAAAATGCCTCCGTGTGAAAGTGGCTTTAGCGCTAACGCACAGGTGGCCCCAGTGTGAAAGGGGTCTTAAAGTGGGGGTGTAGGTACAGAAAATATCACCTAAACGTGCACCGATTAGGAGAGATTTACTTTGGATGTAGCTGCAGGGATGTCACCGGCACATGCACTCTGAAGGAACGGCAGAATCCTTTGCCATGAACGGCCGCTCCCATGCGCATGCGTGGGAGTGATGTCATCACAGCTCCGGCCACTCACACAGAGTCCAGAAGTAGGGATGAGCTCGGGCGTGTTCAGATCCTAGTCCCAACCCACCTGAGCAATCCCACCAGGAAGCCGTCACTGCACACTACCAATCATAGGCAGTGAAGCATTTCCTGGCCTGCAGCTGCACATACACACGCCGTGACTAGGCTGCTCATGATTGGTGGTGTGCAGTGATGGCTTCCTGGTGGGATTGATCAGGTGTGTTGGGACTACAATCAGAACACGCCTGAACCCATCCCTACCCAGAAGGAAGACTGGGCGAAGATGAAACGCCTTCAGTGGTGACAGCGTGTTGATGGAGGGATTTGTTTTAAAGTGGTTGTAAAGGCAGAAGGTTTTTTTTTTTAGCCTAATGCATTCTATGCTTTAAGATAAAATGCCTTCTGTGTGCAGAAGCCCCCTAATACCTACCTGAGCCCCTTCTCGATCCACCGAATGCCTCGGTCGTCCAGGACTCTCCCTCCTGATTGGCTGAGACACAGCATTGGCGCCAATGGCTGCCACTGCTATTAAGTCAAACTCAGCCAATGAGGAGAGAGAGGGTGCGGGGCCTAAGTGTGGCTGTGTGTCTGAATGGACACGCGGAGCTGCGGCTCGGCTTGGGTTGCTATGGGGGCACTCGACAGGAGGGAGGGGCCAGGAGCTCCAGCCGGGGACCTGAGAAGAGGAGGATCCAGGCTGCTTTGTGCAAAACCCCTGCACAGAGCAGGTAAGTATAACATGTTTGTTATTTTAATAGAAAAAAATGAGACTACAATCACTTTTAGGTAAGTTTCTCATAATGTGCTTTAGCATTGTATGGCATTGCCTTGCAGAATTTAAAAAAAAAACAGCAGCAGTTTACTACCACTAAGGTCTCACTTACACTTGAGTGTATTGAGAAAGCACATTCCAGCTCACATTTTTTTGGCGCATTTCTTACACGTTAACATGGGTTGCGCCTAGGGCAAGCCCATTCACTTGAAAAGGCTGCCTAGCACACGAAAAATGCCCCAAAGTAGATCCAGAACCTTTTTGGTTGTGGAACGTCGAGCTGTTTTTCAGGGTACATGGCAAAACGTATATCTGCTGCCCGCACTTGGGGACCATTAACAACACCATAAGCGAGACCTGCGACATGTTTCTGAAACCCGTGGCAAAATGCAGGATTTTTTTGTGTTTTGTTGCGCATTTTGGAAACACACAGGTGTGATTGCAGCCTGGGGACTGCTTCAAGCCTAAGGTTGGTGTAGGAAAGGTGTTTTCCGTGCGCACTTCTCACAACAGAGCAGCCCTTTGCAATCTGCATGCAGCTCAAACACGTGGCTGCATGACGCCGCAGTACTATGCAGTTTGATGCAGTGCGTTTTGAAAATGAATGTTTGCATTACTTATCCACATTCCATGAATGGGCTGTAGGAAAAGCAGTGCACGGAATGTGTGTGTTCCAGTGTGACCCAGCACTGAATAGAGTGACAAATAAAATAAAAAAAAATGACAAAAGGTAAACAATGCTTTGTATTGTAACAACCCAAAGATGATCAAAAGACAAAATGGCAAGATAAATATATTAAAAATTGAAAAGTACATGTGAGTCCTAATATTATTAGTGTAGATAAGTCCTTGACATAAAATAGGTATTCCTCAAGTGTTCAAGCTTCCATTCAGTGTTTAAATTCTGCTCAACTATGCACTCACCAAAGACATATAAGCAAACAGCAAAATGACAGCCGATACACTTCACCAGATATAACAAACAGGGTCACTGCATGTGAGCCTCCACCAACATACGCATTCACCAGAGGTAAAATAAATGTAAGCCTCAATACACTCCTTCCCAGCTCCTCTTGTTTATCAAATGACGGGATCATCCTGGGAAATGATAAGCTGCATATGAAAGAAACCACCAGGAGCCCACAAAAGTGCTTATATTGTGCAGTATTTTATTTAAAATCGAGAAAAACCAAGACACAACTGAAGTATTTTTTCTCATCAACTTTAATGTAACAAAAAACCAATAGACATGACTCGAGTAAGCGGAGGCCACATGTTTCCTGTCTAGAGTGGAGCTCCAGTAGCTCCCATCTGCAGCCAGATCGTGTTGCATGCAAGCAGAGCTCCACTCTCGACAGGAAACATGCAACCTCCATTCCAATTTTTTTTTATATCAACTTTAATGTAATGTAACACCCTCTAGTGCAGGGGTCAGCAACCTTTATCCACTTAGGGGGCCGGATTCAATGTATGTGAACGTATGGAGGGCTGCATTCACTTGCTAATAAATGGAGATAATAATAATCCTAACATAGAAATAATAACAGTACAGGTTTACCTCACTTTAAGGTTACATAGTTACATAGTAGGGTGCTCCACTAATACAATGCCAGTTCACACTATAAAGCATGTAGGTGGGGATTCAGATTTTACTGCCCCTCCCCCATCCTGGCACCCAGGGGGGCTGATGCCAGCTCTGCCAGCCAGCATGGTCTGGAGATGGGGTTCCTGTCCCTAGGGGAGATGGGGACTTCATCCCCAGGGGTGATGGGGTGCCTGTCCCCAAGTGAGATGGGGTCCCTGTCCTCAAGTGACAAGGGGTCCCTGTCCCCAGGGGAGAAGGGGTCCCTAATTGCCCCCCCCCCCCTTGCAATGTCCTCTGTCCCCTTAACATCACTCCCATAGTGTCCTCTGCCCTCTTCCCCTATAGCAAGTTCCCTGTGCTCCCCAAAGCAGTATCCTCTGTCCCTGCACCCTCCCCCTCCACTGTAGTGTCCTCTGTCCTTTGCCCCCCATAGTGTCCTCTGTCCCCATGGTGTCCTCTGCCTGCATAGTAACCTCTGTCCCCATAGTGTCCTCTGTCCTTTGCCCCCATAGTGTCCTCTGCCCCCCCTGCACCCCACCTTTGGACACAAAAACACACACTGTGTAGGTAGAACTCTCCTACCTTACATAGGTGTAGAGCAAAGCGGCAAGTGGCTGGTATCACAGGGCTGGATGGGGGGTGGGAACTGCTGAAGTTAACTTTTTATATCAACAGGCTAGTGATTGGTTTCTAGGATTGCCCAGCAACCAATCACCTGCTGTTTATTGTAAAAACTTCAGCGGTTCCCACCCCCATCTAGCCCTGTGATACCAGCTGCTTGCTTCTGTACAATAAAGAGGACAGCGGCGAACATGTCGGCGGGCCAGGTGCCCGTGAATTAATCACGGACACTGACAGGCCGGACAATTAGTGGTGGTGGGCTGGGTGCGGCCCGCGGGTTGCCGACCCCTGCCCTAGTGTGTGCTACTAGAAGTGTAGTGCAGGAAAAACATAGTCTGACTCTGGGATAAACCTGAGTCACTGAATCTGGGTCAGTGTTATTAGAGGCCAGGGCTGGATGACTCATCCTGGCAGCTCTCTGGTGCCACATTTCTAGAATGTTGGAGAACGATCTGGAAAGTAGCGGGCGGAGGCTTGTAGGGGGGTTACATAGTTACATAGTAGGTGAGGTTGAAAAAAGACACAAGTCCATCAAGTCCAACCTATGTGTGTGATTATGTGTCAGTATTACATTACATATCCCTGTATATTGCGGTCATTCAGGTGTTTATCTAATAGTTTCTTGAAGCTATCAATGCTCCCCGCTGAGACCACCGCCTGTGGAAGGGAATTCCACATCCTTGCCGCTCTTACAGTAAAGAACCCTCTACGTAGTTTAAGGTTAAACCTCTTTTCCTCTAATTGCAATGAGTGGCCACGAGTCTTATTAAACTCTCTTCTGCGAAAAAGTTTTATCCCTATTGTGGGGTCACCAGTACAGTATTTGTAAATTGAAATCATATCCCCTCTCAAGCGTCTCTTCTCCAGAGAGAATAAGTTCAGTGCTCGCAACCTTTCCTCATAACTAAGATCCTCCAGACCCTTTATTAGCTTTGTTGCCCTTCTTTGTACTCGCTCCATTTCCAGTACGTCCCTCCTGAGGACTGGTGCCCAGAACTGGACAGCATACTCCAGGTGCGGGCGGACCAGAGTCTTGTAGAGCGGGTTGCTTGAATATTTAGGGCCCTTTGGCCAATTCCCAGGTTGGGGGTCTGACAGGGTGCCAAAAATAGACATGAGCCATGCAAGCAAGGGAGTTGGGGTGGAAGATGGAAAAACAGTGCTGAGGGAGGCTATCAGTGGCCCTTTAGGGACCCCTTACCAGGGGGGTTTACCTTGGACTGGAACTTGGGAGGCTGGCCTAGCTGGGTCCACCACAGGAGGCAGTTGGAGGAATTCAAGCCAGATAGGTAGCGGAGAGAGCAAGGAGAGACAGCGAGTAGATCAGCATGATGCAGGGACAGACAAAAGGAGAGACTGCCAGCTGTAGCAGGTCTCTCTTGAAGACCGCGGTGTGCCAAGTCTTCATATAACCTTGCCCTGGGGAGTCTCCATGTGTGTGTCAGTCAAGAGGACTGGGAAGAGAGAAGCAGCCGGGTGTGGCTGGTGGAAGCCAGGCGGGTTAGCATTTTCTGCAAGTGGTGGGGCTGGGATCAGTGGCCACAGGGAGGCAGAAGGAAATGTGATATGCTGTTCACTCCTTAAGTGTTGATTTGCCAAGAGACTGAGAGTTCCTGCCTGTAATGGGCTGTTACTGAACTCACAAAAGCCTGTCAGTTCCCTCAGGAGTGAATCAGCAGAAGCTGTACAAAGAGGAACAAAGAGGAACAAAGTTTGTGCAGGTGGAAGGAAAAAGGGGAGTCTGTAAATAGGTAGGAAGTGTTGCATTGTTGTCATACTGGGCATCCCATAATCCCTTACCCTATCCAAGTTATCATCCCCTGAAAAAAAAACTACAGAAACAGACCAAAGGCTGATTTCTGTGTCCGGATGAAAGAAGGAAATGTGGTGTGACTGGCTGTGCAGCAGTGGAGAACCTGACTTCAGCAACTCCTACGAGGGTAGTGCTACAGTAACAAACAATAGACACAACTGGTTGTTTACCAGTATGGGGGTTAATTGGGGTGTCTGTGTGCCTCAGGGTCTGAGGCACACAGACACCCCCAAACTGGGATCTCACAGCACAATGATCGCTGCGGAGCAAAGCACAGCAATCATTGTGCCTTGAGAAGCTCTGATCTCCCTCTCACAGCAGCTCTCACTGAGCTGAGAGCTGCAAACTGGGAAAAAAAGTTTAATTCTTTTGAATTACAGTAATAAAAGTCCCTTTAGCGCCCCCTTATATTTTTCACAAAATGAAACCCTTTACTGCTGTCTGATCGCTGCTTGCATGCAACGGTATCTGGCTGCAGACAGGAGCTACTGGAGCTCCACTCTAGACAGGAAACATGTGTCCTCCACTTACTCGAGTCGTGTCTATTGGTTGTTTGTTACATTAAAGT
The DNA here is from genome assembly GCA_037952835.1 of Lithobates septentrionalis. Lineage (NCBI taxonomy): Eukaryota > Metazoa > Chordata > Amphibia > Anura > Ranidae > Lithobates > Lithobates septentrionalis. The sequence goes on along the minus strand of JBBDGP010003112.1, from coordinate 1,204,444 downwards.
TGATTTTAAAAAAAATACTTGAGTTGTGTCTATTGGTTTTACTCAATTTTGTTAAAAAATACTGCACAGTATAAGCACTATTTTGATTAAAAAAAAACTTTGAGTGGAGGCCACATGATTCCTGCATAGAGTGGAGCTCCAGTCTGCAGCCAGACCCCTCTCGCTGGGAAATGACAATGTGAACTGTGAAGTGACATAATACACATCACTTCTGGGGGCATTAGTTACAGAAGTGCCCTTTTAGAGCCCTGTAAAAGTGATTGGATGGCTCTAGAGCTGTGAGCTTGATTTAATCACTTGTCTAACATGACGTTTATAATCCTACCTTGGTAGACAAGTGGTTACGCTATAAAGACAAATGATCCCCTCTGTCATGTTAGGCAAGCAGTACTGCCCATTGAATACACCCCATTAAAATGAATGTGGCTGAGCCTCAACTGTGTGCAATACATGCGGTTGCAGCGTGTTGGTGTGGGTTTTTAGGGGTTAAAATAGGTAGTGAGGAGGTGACATAACACCTGTCAAACGCACTCTGAAAAGCGATCCACTGCAGTTCGCTCTTCAGAGGGTAACACAAGTGTAAATAAGCCCTTAGAGCAGGGGTGTCCAATCTTTTGACCTTCCTGGGCCACATTTGAAGAAGACGAAGGGTCTTGGGCCACATTTTCTCGGGCACAGCAGCCCATTCATTGGAATGGGCTGCTGTGCCTGCGTTTCATGCAGGAATAAGGTTTCTTCACCCTTTTTGAACCACAGCGGCCGGGAAATCACATGATGCTTTTCCACCATGCAATTTCCGTTGGTTCCTATAGCTGAAAACGTGTGTTTTTAGATGCGTGGTGTTGCCATTAAGTATGAATGGCAGCCCCGCACATCTGTAAGAGTAGCGTTTTGGCTGCAGGTGCAGGAACAGCCACAATTCCTGCATCCACAGTAGTGTGAACCTAGCCTAAGTTCACGGACAGTCTGTAAAATCCGTGATTTTTACATCTGTCTGTGAATATCCATTACGGACATGCAGACTGCAGTGTGTATATTTTATTGCAGAAGAGACATTGCAATTCTCTTCTGCAATAAAGAACCTGCCTATTATTTTTTAACTTAGTTCTGCTTTAGGTCCTCGGCCCACTGGCACATGCCTCACGCTGAAGCAAGGTCCAAATGAAGGAACGGTTTAAATGCACATCATGCCCAGGCAGAGCTCAGGAGGAAAGAGAATCCTCTAGACCAGGAGTTTCCAAACTTTCTAAACAAAGGGCCAGTTTACTGTCCTTAAAACTTTAGGGGAGGGGGGGGGGGACTAATAACAGTGGGAGAAGAAAATGTCCTGGCGTCAACAGGAGTAAACAATGCCCTGTCATTGGTATTAGGGGGAGGAATAGTGCCCCATCATTGGTGTCAGCGGGAGGAATAGTGCCCTATCATTGTTGTCAGTGGGAGAAATAGTGCCCCATCACTGGTGTCAGTGGGAGGAATTGTGTCCCATCATTGGTATCAATGGGAGGAATAGAGCCCCATCATTGGTGTCAGTGGGAGGGTAAGTGCCCCATCATTGGTGTCAGTGGGAGGGTAAGTGCCCCATCATTGGTGTCAGTTTGAGGGTAAGTGCCCCATCATTGGTGTCAGTGGGAGGGTAAGTGCCCCATCATTGGTGTCAGTGAGAGGGTAAGTGACCCATCATTGATGTCAGTGGGAGGGTAAGTGCCCCATCATTGGTGTCAGTGGGAGGAATAGTGCCCCATCATTGGTGTCAGTGGGAGGAATAATGCCCCATCATTGGTGTCAGTGGGAGGAATAATGCCCCATCATTGGTGTCAGTGGGAGGAATAGTGTCACATTGTTGGTATCAATAGAAGGAATAGTGCCCCATCATTCGCGTCAGTGGGAGGACTAGTGCTCCATCATTGGTGTCAGTAGGAGGATTAGTGCCCCATCATAGGTGTCACTGGAAATAATAGTGTCCCATCAATGGTGTGATTGGAAATAATAGTGTCCCATCATTGGTGGGTAAAGTGCCCCATCATTGTTATCGGTGGCAAGAATAGTACCCCATTGTCAGTGGCATTAACTATGCCCCACTGTTGCCGACAATGGGGGGAATAATGCCCCACGTGCCTTATAAAAAGAAGTAAAGGGCCGCATCTGGCCCCCAGGCCACAGTTTGGACACCACTGCTCTAGACAGATGGTAAAAGCAATTAACCTACTTCAGGAAAGATCTGCAGAGCCAAGAAAAAGGTAATCACCAGCTCAGACTAGTTACAGGCTATCAATAATTCAGTCAATTTGATTGGGGCACAAAAGAATAGAACAGGGTTACTACACATCACTTGTTTTGTTGTAAACGGTATTAAACCCAAGAAATAAAAAAAAATCATATATGACAGCCTTTCAATCCTGAGATGTAGTGGCTGCATTCGTTTTCTTGTAGGCTATTTTTTCCCTCTCTTTTCACCAGGTGATCCGGCCACCAACACAGCTCCTGTCTAAAGTCGGCCATAGAGGGATCGAAATTTGCCGAAATGTGTGGCCATCCCAATTCCACAAAAGTCTATTGTTGGATTGACTTCTGTTGAATGGGAATGTTGAAAAACAATGTCGATCGGCGGCTGTAGTTAGAAAATCTGGAGTGCTTTATGAATGTTGATCAGTGTATTGTGACTGCAGAGAGTACTTCCATTGTCAGAATACAGTGTCTTAGTGGGGGGGGGGGGGGGGGGGAGGGTTCCCCCCCCCCCCACTTACTTTGTTTTGTTCATCCAATGGCGTGGGCCAACTTTCGATCGGGTTGATATGGTCGGGATCCTTCCAGAGCCTGGAATGGTCTTGTGATGCAGCTGACAGCAGGCTTTAGTCCAGTGATTTTGGGTCACAGGAGTGCAAAAGTAAGCTTTGGCCATACTTCTTTTTATTGTCCTGTTCATCCAGGTTGATCAAAAATGTATTAGCATTTAAATTCAACTCCATTTTAATTCCACTTCTAGTCATGGAATATGCCCTTAATGTGTGAAGTAGTGTATATAACCTTGAATTTGGCATTGCTTGTTATACTAATACATATTACATGGCAATATCAATTATTAATGAAACAAAAAGGTTACTACAGCCTTCCACCTGTTGTATGAAGTATTTGCTTTCATTTGGGGCTGCTCTAGGGCTTCACGTTTTCTCTTATGCCGCGTACACACGGTCCTACTTTTCGTCTACAAAAGTCCAACGGACGCTGATGGACTAAAGCTGGCTGGTAATCCGATCGTGTGTGGGCTTCTCCGGACTTTCAACTGACTTTTTTAGCCTCAAATCCGACGTACTTTAGATTTGAAACATGCTTTAAAACTTTACTTCGTAACTACGACGGACCCCGAAATCCGCTCGTCTGTGTGCTAGTCCGACGGACAAAAAGCCACGCTAGGGCACCTATTGGCTACTGGCTATGAACTTCCTTATTTTAGTCCGGTGTACGTCATCACGTACGAATCCGTTAGACTTTTGTGTGGTCGTGTGTAGGCAAGTCCGTTCGTTAGAAAGTAGGCCGCAAGTCCGCCGCAAGTCCACCGAAAGTCTGCCGGAAGTCTGTCGGACAGGCTGTCCGACTTTTGTAGACGAAAAGTACGACCGTGTGTACGCGGCATTAGTCATGCTGGACTACATTCCTTGTATTCATTGTTAAATAATGCAATTGGAGACAACTGGTAGATGCTTCACTGCAGTAACATGGTAGAAAAATGACCCGTAGCTGAAAAATATGAAGGAAGTCATTATAAGTTAAACAAAAGGAAGGAATGGGCGCAACTGAACACTTGGGACACACAATGTAAGGCCTCTTGCACATAGTCCTGATTGTTTAAGGATTTCTGGCTGTAATTTCAGGCGTCTGTGTTACATGTATTCGCGCGTATTTGGATGTATGCGTATTCGTGCGTACAATATTTATGCACATATTCAAGCAGATTTGTACGTACTGGTGCAAAATACTGACTGGAAAAGCAACTTTTTTTATTTATTTATTTTTTTGATACTCAAGAATACGCAGAGCTTGTTTTAGCACTTGTGTGTACAGACACATTGTAAACACTGCTCTGCAATTTAGATCAGTAGAAAAAAAACAAAAACGCTGTACTGAGCATTTTCAAGCTGCAGTGTGAAAGAGGCTTTGATTTACTAAAGGAGTTGAAGATCATCACTCAATAAATTAAGTTGTGTTCACTTTGATTACCCAATAATGTACAGATTAAATGAATAAACGGGAATTTGCATTTCACATGACTGGATATAACATTTTTTGAACAGACAATTTTTAAAGTCGTTGTAAAGTCAGAAGGTTTTTTTTTATCTTAATGCAGTCTATGCATTAAGATAAAAAGCCTTCTGTGTGCAGCAGTCCCCCTCAGCCCCCCTAATACTTACCTGAGCCCTATCTCAGTTCAGCGATGTTGCATGAGAGACTCGGCTGTCCGGGACTCTCCATCTTCATTGGCTGAGACAGCAGCGAAGTGCCATTGGCTCCTGCTGCTGTCAATCAAAGTCAGTCAGCCAGTGAGGAGAGAGAGAGGGGGTGGGGCCAGGTCTGAATGGATACACAGAGCTGCGGCTGGGCTCGGGTGCCCCCATAGCAAGCTGCTTGCTATGAGGGCACTCAGCAGGAGGGAGGGGCCAGGAGTGCCGAAGTGGGACCCGAGAAGAGGAGGATCTGAGCTGCTCTGTACAAAACTACTGTATAGAGCAGGTAAGTATAACATGTTTGCTGTTTAAAAAAAAAAAAGAAAAAAAAAAAAGACTTTAGTATAACTTTAACCACTAGCCGATCAGCGCACAACGATGTACGTCGGCACAATGGCACAGCTGGGCAAATGGGCATACAGGTACGTCCCCTTTAAATTGCAGCATTGTGGGCGCGCGCCGCCGCGTGCTCCGTGACCATGCCCGCGGGTCCCATGGACTCGATGTCCGCCGGGGGCCTGCAATCATGTCATGGAGCGGAAGATTGGGGAGATGCCTTTGTAAACAAGGCATTTCCCTGTTCTGCCTTGTGACATGACAAGGGTCTACTGCTCCCGGTCATCGGGAGTGGTGATCGCTGTCATGTCAGTGGAAGCCCATCCCCCCCCCACAGTTAGAACACCTCCCTAGGACATACTTAACCCCTTGATCACCCCCTAGTGTTTAACCCCTTCCCTGCCATTGTCACTTACACAGTAATCAGTGCATTTTTATAGGTCCCGAAATGGTGTCAAAAGTGGCCAATATGTCCGCCATAATGTCGCAGTCACGATAAAAATCGCAGATCGCCGCCATTAATAATTAAAAAAAATGAATAATAAAAATGCTATAAATCTATCCCCTATTTTTTAGACGCTATAACTTTTGCGCAAACCAATCAATATACATTTATTGCGATTTTTTTACCACAAATATGTAGAAGAATACATATCGGCCTAAACTGGAAAAAAATTAGTTTTTTTATATATTTTTTGTATATTTATTATAGCAAAAAGTGAAAAATACTGCTTTTTTTTCTAAATTGTCGCTCTTTTTTTGTTTATAGTGCAAAAAATAAAAAACGCAGAGGTGATCAAATGCCACCAAAAGAAAGCTCTATTTGTAGGAAAAAAAGGACGTCAATTTTGTTTGGGTGCAACGTCGCAATTGTCAGTTAAAGCAACGCAGTGCCATATCGCAAAAAGTGCTCTGGTCAGGAAGGGGGTAAATCATTCCGGGGCTGAAGTGGTTAACTTCTGCAATATATACTTTTTATTTATTACAGGTACTTATATAGTGCTTTTCATATTATTGTACATTCACATCAGTCTCCACTCTCAAGGGGCTTACAATCTAAGGGCCATAACTCACATTCATGCATACACAGGCCAATTTAGACAGGAGCCAATAAACCTACCAGCATATGTCTTTGGTGTATGGGAAGACTATCCCATGCAGGCACAGGGAAAATATACAAACTCCAGGCAGGAAGTGCCATGTATTCAAACCGACAACCCTAGTGCCACAAGGCGGAAGTGCTAACCACTTAGCACAATAAAAATATATATTTGCAGTGTCTTTTTCACCTTTTTAGTCAAGAATATGAAAAATGCTCGTTTTTGCCTAGGGTATCATTAAAAAAAAATTATCATTATTATTATTCACGATTTTTATAGCGCCAACAGTTTAAGCAGTGCTTTACAATGAATAGGAGGACAACACAATTACAGTACAGTTCAATACAAAAGGTACAGGAGGGCCCTGCTCATAGAGCTTACATTCTAAAAGGGAGGGGGTGGTGGTACAAAAAGGTAATAGCTGCAGAGAATGATTTGATGGGGGTGGCTCGGGGACAGTTGTTAGGTGGGTGTGGGACAGGCTTCCCTGAATAAATTAGTTTTCAGGGATCTCCTAAAGGTGGACAATGTAGGGGCTGATCGGACATACTGGGGCAGGGAGTTCCAGAGGATGGGAGAGGCTCTGGAGAAGTGCTGAAGGTGAGCATGGGAGGTAGTAACAAGGGAGCTAGAGAGCAGGAGGTCCTGGGAGGAGCGGAGGGGACGATTTGGGCGATATCTGCAGATAAGGTTGGTGATGTAGATGGGGGCGATGTTGTGAATGGCCTTGTAGGTTATGGTTAGCAAAAAAAAAAATCACTTTTACTTACCTTATCGAGCGCTCCCCTTGCAGCTAGCACTGTCCTCTTTCTTCTGAAACTCTTGGTTTGGGCAGACCCTTATCCTCATTTACAATGCAGGACCAGTGAGTATGACCAATGGATAGAGTGCTGAAGAGGCTTTTAGGGACACGTCACATAGAAATAAGGAAGCCTGTGGGAGCAATAGATAAGGTAAGCAAAATTGGTTTCAATAGTACCCCAGGCAAAAACAACCACCACAATAAGGGTAGATTTTTAAAATTTCCCCAGACTTCATCATGAAATTTACACCTGTGGCACCCCCCAGTGTGTGCTAGAATTAGAGTAGGCAAACTATACCCTGACTCACTCTGTAGATTTTTGTGAGTCTTAATTAGGTCAGGGTTTATTAGAGGTCAGGACTGGGTGACTGATCCTAGTAGCCCTCTGGTGCCTCCCCCTGGTCTGGAAGGTTGGAGAACCTTCTAGAATTAGAGGGCGGGGGTTAGGAGGAGCTGCCATGCATATTTATGAGGCCTTGGCCAATCCCCAGTAATGGGCTGGCAGGGGGCAGAGAATACCTCATAAATAGACATGGGCCATACCAGCAGTGGCAGTCGGGTGGAAGATGGAGATGCAGTCTTGAGGAGGCTTTCAGTGGCCCTGAGGGGTACCCCCTAGTCTGGGGAGGTGTCCTGCCTGGGCTAGGGCTTGGGTACTGGGAGAATCATGCCAAAACATACGGGAGGAGGTTTTACTGGAGGCACAGGAGCAAGAAAGGACAGCGTGAGTAGTTCAACACTGTTGGGGACTAATAAAGGAGGAAGGCTGCCATATGTAGCCAGTCTCTGTTGAAGACAGCGGTGTGCTTAAAAGGATAGTTCACCTTTACAAAAAACCTGCCTATGCAGGTAAAGGATGTTTGTAGATTAAAACAAACTGTGCAGCTCTGACTAAAGATTAATATTGCTATTGGTGTAGGCCATTTACATACCTTATGACGCCTGAATGGAATACTCCCAAGATGTTGCTAAGTGAGGCCTAGTTGTCACTGCTCAACTCCACCATCACAGGAATGAACTCTTTCTCTGATTCAAATCCCCTCACATACTCTTTCTTTCCCCTGATGTAGTAGTTCTGAGCTCAGCATTTGAGAGCTCACTCCTGTGATGGTGGAGGATGACTAGGCCTCACTTAGCAACGTCCTGGGAGTTTTCCAGTCAGGTTTTATAAGGTATGTAAAAGGCCTACACCTATAGCTGCATAGTTTTTTTTTATCTATAGATGCCCCTTATCTGCATAGGCAGTTTTGTGGTAAAGGTGAACTATCCCTTTAAATCTTCAGTCCTTTCCCTGAGAGATCTCCTGAGAGTTAGACGGGTGGGCTGGTGAAGAGTCAGTTGGGTGGACTGGTGCGAATGAGGCAGCTGCAGCCAGCTGGGGTGGGAGGGCATGAAGAGGTGATGCTGGGACCAGTGACCACAAATGAAACAGGAGGGAAAGTTACATGATGTGTCACTCCATGTGTGCTACTGTCAAGGGAGTGCGAGTTCCTGCCTGTAATGGGCCGTTACTGAACTGACAAGGAGACTGTCAAGTTCCCCCAGGAGTGTACCAGCAGAGGCTGAGCAAGAGTGTGCAGGAGGAGAGTGAAGAGGAGACTGTATATAGCTGTATATAGGAAGTTGTCCCTAAAGTTTGCTGAAGTCAAGTGGGCATCCCATAACTTCCCATCCCTATCCAAGTTGTTAAACCCCTAATAAATAAACAACAACAAAAAAAGCTATGGACTGTTCCCTGACTCTGTGTGCCTGTGAAAATTCGGTGTGCCTGGCTGTGCAAGGGTAGGGGATCCCTGTTCATCTGCAGCTCCTACATGGGATGTGCTACATACCTATGACTTAATGAGTCAGAAGATCATGTTATTCCTCCCTCCCACTCTATTCAGACTGACCATTCGCACTTTTAGTTAAAGAGAGTCTAGAGACAAACAGTTAATGCTGTGATCTCTCTTTAGAAAATCTGTAGTGCTTTATGAGTCCTGTTTTATAGCTGCATAAGATTAAAATGCTTTGCATTTCTTTGAACACAGCACGTCTTAGTGAGATATATTTTCATTTCAGGCACACCAGGTCAGATTCGCCCACTAGTGTTTAAATACAGAGCTGCTAAAACACATGCATTGGATTGGAATGCAAAAAACAGTATTCCATGACAGTGCCCATAAACAGTTTACCCAAAATGTATATATATATATTTTTTTGCACAGGCTGTAGAGTTTTAACAGCTGACAGTTTCTTATATCGATAGAGCACTGTGTTCCTGTTCCAGAGTCTGGCCCTGCCCCTCACGATACCAGTGTTAGCACTGCCATCTTCATTGGTAAATGAGGCTGCCATTACAGAGGTGGGCTAAAGGTGAGAAGCAGATGCAGGGCCAAGTACCATTTTCCTACTGGAAGTCAGAATTGGCATGAACCCAAGGTTATTTGCATGCACACTGCCTGCATCACTATTCTCCTGCCTATTCACCTTTTTACAGTTAGGGCAGGTTCTTTTTAATGCTAATCATCTTTAAGGGTATGTATACTTCTAAACTTAAACTACCCCCTTCCTCCTCCCCAGCTGCAGTCTTAGCATGTCCTAATTGGTATGGAGAAACTCTAAGCTGGTCAAGGAGCTACAGTCATGACAATCTGGTTTCACATTAGCAAAGATGTCATTTTTTTTTTCCATTTACCCAGTGGGCAGAATGAAAAAATAAAAAGTAACAGATTCCTCTATCTGCACAAAAACGAGGTGAATGGAGGAATCCCCCCACCAGGACATTATATTTGGGCAGTGTCATCCGCAGCTGTCAGAAAACAGTGATCATTGTCTGCAACCTTTGATCCAGAAAAGTTTTTCAACATGTCCCTTCAACAGAAGTTGATTGAGTGGTCGAATTCTTTTGAGCGGGAACAGCCACACAGTGATCAATTCACTCAGTGTATGGTCAGCTTTAGGCCTCATTCACACAAGGCAGATCCGTTTAGCGGAGTCCGCCAGCTCAGCAGGAGATCCCCACTGAGCCGGTCCGTCTTTGCTCACTGAGCGGGGAGGGGCCTGTCAGATCTCATCTGATCCGCCAAGATGGATGGTGAACGTATCGCCATACGCCTGTTTTTAGCGGATCGGGTGGCAGACGGGTGTCAGCGGACACATCTCCGCTGACATCCGTCTCCGCATAGGAGTCAATGGATGGCCTGCTCGGATCTGCCTGAAAAACAGACAGACGGACCCGAGCAGGCTTGCCGTGTGAAAGGGACCAAGGGACCATATTTACTCTCACCATACTTGTTCACTCTGTATGCAAAAGCATATAACGCAGGCAGCAGAACTGGAGGAAGATGATAAAGGTTTTAAGATGGGTGGAACAAAACATCAACAATCTTTAATATGCTGATGACACTAAAAATATAGCTGAAAATGTACATGACCTCAATAGCATCATAGAGAAACCTAAAGAACTGAGTGAAAAGATGTGACCTCAACTAAACATCAAGAAAATTGAGATTATTATGACAAGGAAGACAGCTAGATGATAGTGAAGTTGGTGAAGTAGTGGACAGCTTCTGTGTTATCGTATCAAATACAATAAGTATTAACAGCAGTCAAGAACAGACTGACACTTGGAAGAGCAAGGAAGAATGGCCTTCAAAGAAAGGTCTTCAAATGAACCAATGTGTCTAGAAGTACAAATATTTGAATTGTCCATTATATTTTCGTCACTTTTTCAGGATGTGAAAGCTGGACAATGAATATGCAAGATAGGGAAGCCTTTAATGCCTTTGCACACTGGTGTAGGTGAAGAATTCTAGTTATATTTTTGACAGAGAGGAAAGTGTAAAATATATCCCTTAACTAACGGAGTGTCATATACCTGGTATAGGTCAAACTGAAAAAAGGGCTTCCCTTGTACCTCCTGCCCAATACCCACTGGAGTTGGTGACTTGATGTAGAAGGACGAGGAGTGGCATACGTACCTGCGGTAGGTCCAGGAAAAGTGGGTGTTCAGATGACAGTTTGCATACTGCTGGTATACTGTGGTGGCTCACACTGGAATGTGTGCAGAAGGCTGGCACACAGGTGGAGCACAGGAACTTGCAGGCGCAGGAAGCAAAGAACAATGCCATAGTCAAGACGAGCCTGGTTAAAAACTGGGTAGCAGAGGCAACAAGTCAAAAAGCAGGGAGAGAGGTCACAAGGACCTATTCAGCAGCATATAAGAAACAGCAACTAACAATTAAGCACTAGAGCTGTGGTAGTGTCCACAAGTAGATTTCCCCATTTATCCTGTACACTGCTCTATGCAGTACTGCCCACTGACCAAAAAGCAAAGGATGAGTAAGTTGGTAATATTAAAGCTTTAAAAAGTGCACTCAGGGCTTGTGCATGAATATAATAAAAAGCTGCAACATCATGTACGGCGCATTAAAAAAAGAAATTTAAAAAATGGTTAAAGTGTTGCTAAACCCACAGCAGTAAAATTAGTCTGTATATGCAGTAAAGCATGCTTGTTATACCCTAAGGGGTTAATCCTTTGCATTGTGTATAAAGGCTGTTTGATCCTGTCTCTCTGATCCTCCTCCTCTTCCACTGTCTCCAAAAAATAACCTGATATTTACCGAGCCAGGGGACGGGCTGCACATGCTCAGTTTGGTGTGTATTTGCCACAGTTTCTTTTTTTTTTTTCTTGGGAGGGTGCACATGATCAGCACAGGGCCAATCAGCACTGTCCAGACATGTACAGACAGAGGATCAGGGGAGAATGAAAACTCCTCCTACAAGCTTTACTAGGAACTGATACAAATCACAAGGCTGCTATATACTGCTGATGAGAAAAGGTATCTATCCATTTATATTTACTAAAGCGATTGCATTTCCATGTTCTGTGGGAGACCAGATATAGTAAATGCAGGTTCTGGGTTTAGTAACCCTTTAAAAAAATATTTTTTTAATTAAAAATAAATATATATACAGTCATGGCCAAAAATATTGTCACTCCTGCATTTCTGTCAGATAATACACCACTTTGCCAAGAAAATTGTTGCAATTAAAAAATGTTTAGGCATTCTCATGTTTATTTCTTTTGTTTGTATTGGTATGACACAAAAAAAGTGGAGAAACAAAAAGCCAAACTGACACATTCCACAGAACAATGTCAGATTTGGAAGAAATAATTGCATTCTAAGTTTATGATGCTCCTGCAATTAGTAAATAAACTCACCTGCATCAATTAACAGGTGATAACAATATAGAAATCACACTGGTAACCAGTTAAACTGGTCAAAAATTGACTCAACCGTTCTGTTGTGTGTCTCTGTTTGTCACATGGAGCATGAAGAAGAGAAAGAGCAGCATAGAATTGTCGGAGGATTTGAGAACAAAAATTGTGGAAAAGCATGGGCAATCTAAAGGTTACAAATCAATCTCCAGAGATCTTATTATTCCTATGTCCACTGTGCGCAACATTGTCAGGAAGATTACAGCCCATGGCACTGTAGATAATCTTGGGCGTGGAAGAAAGAGAAAATTTGATCAAAGATTGCAACAAAGCATAGTTTGAATGGTGGATAAAGAAGCTCGATCAACTTCCAGACAAATTCAAGCTGACTTTCAGGCACGGGGTACAACTGTGTCAGTATGCTGTGCAGAGGCGCCTGATGTCTTCCTTATCAACCAATGTCATCAGTGGTTGTTAGGACGCCGGTAGCTAGAAGGTTGTAATGGTGCATAATTAAATCCATGGATTTCTGTAACTAAAAAGCAGATTTGATCTACCCGCTGGCTTGTATACAATTTTTGGGCAATTTTTAGGTATTTTGCCAAGGCAGCCCTGTTGAAAAAGGCTGTGTTACACTATAAACATTTGGGTCTTTTTTCTAAAAACAGGACTGTCCCCTTTACAACATATGCCCTTGTTGAGGTCTTTATTGATAACATTTCTAAACATGTGAAAGATTTTCTTGTTGAGAAGGATCATAGGGATCATATACCTGGGAACATGGGACTGGGAGAAAGAAAGGCATTAGATCAGTGGTTCTCAACTCCTGTTCTCAGGACCCACTAACAGGCCAGATTTTAAGTATTACCTTGGGGAGATACAGACTAGAATAAGGCAATCACTGAGCAGCAAATGATATCACCTGTGATGTATTTCAGTTATTTTGCAAACCTGGCCTGTTAGTGGGTCCTGAGGACAGGAGTTGAGAACCATTGCATTAGATGATCTTGGTTAAAAAAAAAAAAAATAACAAAACTGACATTCTTCGTAAACTAGCAGATAAATGAGGTTTTCCATTGAAGTAATGGACCCCATAGCATATAGAGATGAAATCTTCAGACAACTTGAGCAGTGAAAAGGGTATGTGTTGAAATACTAGGATGAGTGTTAAGATCAGATATTATTGCCAGAGATTTTCAGGATTCTCTTCAACCAGCACATATATTCCAGTATTATATATGTTACCCAAGACACACAAGGACTCCAATCATTTCTGGTCACGACATTTGTCCCTATTGCTTTGGACAAGATACTCTCTCCACTAGTGCAAGGAACTAGGGCATATAATAAATATACAAATGTATTTTTGAAAAGATTACATGGTCTCACAGATGTGACACTGGGATCCCTTCTGGTAACATGGGATGTCTCCATCCTACACACTTATGTACCTCTGTAGGCTATATTTAAAGTGTTACTAAATCTAGAACCTGCATTCACTATATCTGGTCTCCCACAGTACACAGACATGTAAATGCAATTATTTTAGTAAATATAAACTGATAAATGTATAAAGCTATCCCGGGGAATATCGCCAGAGTGGATATCCCAGGGATAAAGATGGCTACTTTTGGCCACAGAGGGCAATAAAGAGAAAGGTATATAAAAAATCAATATCAAATTTTATTATTTATTTTTAACAACGCCACAAGAGTATATAAAATCTGAGTATATTACTTCCCAGTGGAAGTTGAGGGTCATAGGTCCCCTGAGACCGACAGTAAAAAGGTACACCAAGTGTATGGCTGACAGATGGTGTATCAATGAAACAAATAGACTGACAAAGACTGACTGTGCACACACAATGACAGACAAACAAATATATGCAGTGCAGGCGCCTATATTAAACCACACCTGCATAGAAACCCCAATGGCTAATCGCCAATATTATTTAATGGTAAATGAATGTATAAAGATATAGGGGTGACTATATAGGTGTGGTCCCCCGGGGAAGTAAGAAAACTATACCTGGCTAAGTAGATGCCACCATGAGGTTAAAGCCACAAATAAAGGACCATAAGTGATGTAACAAATTGCAATATCCAAGAGTCCTATTAGGGCTGTGTAGAAGTGAATAGAGTCACATCATGGTATATATGTCTCCAGAAGACAAGTCCTAGAAATGTAAAAGTTCAGGGTGAAACTCATAATTGCTATAATGAAAAAATAGCTTAAACTGTGGATCAAAGTCAGTAGATTGTCAGGCTGTGCCAAGGTAGTGATAGCTCATGAAGAGATAGCCTATATCTGAAAGAAATTTACCAGGTGATAATATTCCATATTACTTCTCAGGCTATCGTCAATTCACAGTATAACCCAGGCTGTGTGTCCATCAGACATTGTTGTCACGGAACCCGAAGCAGTTACCAGCCCACTCAGTAATATTGGGCAGAGTTCTAATACATTAGTGCTGCTAAATATACTAACATGATGTAATGGTATTAAGCATAAGAAGCAAAGTTCCAATATCTGGGTGCAGCAAAGTATACAAGCATGTTGCAATGGTAACGTTGCCGCCTTTCTTCCCCGTATGGATTCGGGTGCTTCAGAGGTACAGCAGGCTCATTGGGTTCCCGACCGTCTGCGAGTGGTATGTAAACAGATGCCAGTGGGTCTGACGTCCTGGATGTTTTGACAGCTAGCTGTTCGTTGGTAAGCCGCGCCACGGCGGGATCTTGCAACAGCCTAGCGGCTATACTGGTGACAGTTTCAGCTATGTAGGTGAAAGTGTTTGGCACAGCACTCCTCTGCTTCTTTGCTTCCTTGAGATGTTCCGGGGATCACTCAAGCAGCGTCCATGCACGCTGATTATGTCAACGCGTTTTGCAACATCATGTTACGTAGCTTCAACTGGACGTCCAGTTGCTTTATACCTGTATGCTTTACACAGGCTACGGCTAGAGCCTCTTAATTCGAGGAGTGGCAGTGAACAAGTAACTATTACTCTATATATAGGGAGAGACTAATTTTGTGGCCATCCTTTTTTTTTGTAATATATGATAAACTGATAAATACCTTTTTCTTATCAGCAGTATATAGCAGTTTTGTGACTTCTATCAGTTCCTAGTAAAGCTTGTAGGAGGAGTTTTCATTCTCCCCTGATCCTCTGTCTGGACATGTCTGGACAGTGCTGATTGGCCCTGTGCTAATCACATGCACCCTCCCAAGAAAAAAAAAAAAACTCTCTAGCAATACACACCAAACTGAGCATGTGCAGCCATCCACTGGCTCTGTAACTATAACGTTATTTTTTGGAGACAGTGGAAGAAGAGGAGGATCAGAGAGACAGGATCAAACAGCCTTTATACACAATGCAAAGGATTAACCCCTTAGGTTCCACAGTGAGTATAACAAGCAAGCTTTACTGCATATACAGACTGATTTTACTGTTGTGGGTTTAGTAACACTTTAAGTTAATTAAAATGAGTGATAGATATTTGGAGAACTGCTGTAATTATTTCTGACTATTTTTTTTTCTATTTTAGGAATATTTCTTTCTACAGCGATATGGAGTTGCTATGGGTTCCACCATTGGTCTCTCATATGTGAGTGAGTTTATGAATGAATCTGAACACTCACAAGAGTGATTTTTACAACATTGTTGTGCAACTTGGTGCTATATTTATCAAGTTCATGTAATGAATTTAAAGTGTAAACAAATTCAATTTTTGGACGTTTGTATATTTGTAGGAGGGCTGATTGCACACTGATATCTATACCAAACCCACCGAACCAGTTATTAAAATTTGACAGCTTTGATTCCTCATATGTGTTCTGGTTGGTGATTTACAGTCAGTTATTAAAGATTAAGCGCATTGCCAGCGATCCAAATAAATTGAAAACACAGGTGTGACAGATGAAAGTTACGTTTCTGGAGAGAGGGTATCCTCGGGACATGCTAAATTGTGAACTTCATAAATGAATGAATGCAAAACAACATGAGTTTAAACATAACAAACCTAAAAGGATTCTCTTTTCAATGCAATGCCATCCCACTAGCATGAAAGCTTTCTCATGTATCATAAAGCTTTGACCTCAATTGGCACAGGCATACCCGGAGATCCCTGATTTACAGTTGGTTCCGATCCAGGCCTTCTGACACAGTTATGTGCTGAGAGATCTATTGGTTCGATATAACTTTAGGACCTCTACAGTAAAGAAACCAGAAATTTTCCTGGGGGGGGCAGGCGGATGAGATATTTTCCCTGTTTATCCTGCATACGGTGTCCCCTAATTTCGAAGGGGAATCAGTTTAGATATAGGTAATTTATGTCAGCCCTAAGAACATTATACATGACAATTTGCTTATGTGATTTACGTGCTAACCTGCTCTTGCAATTTACTATATGCAGGGGAAAATACCCAAAAAGCCAAAGACAGAATTGTCCAATTTAGGTAGCCTATCCATAAAAAGTATGCAACCCTACCCATCTGTAGGCATTTTGGAAAAAAAAGGTCATTATGAAATGGATCTCTGTTTCATTACCTTGGACATGTGCCAAAAACAAGAAGAGGAGGCAACCACATTTTAATATTTAAAAAATAAGTCTGGTGGATAAAGAGATTAAAGTCAATTCATCCTGATGGTCAGAACCTGACTTGCATTTATTCTTGTGACAGCTGATTTTTTAATTCTTTGGTATTAATTATGCCGTGTACACACGAGCGGACTTTACGGCGGACTTTGCCCGGCGGATTTTTCGACGTACTTTACGACGGACTTTCTGAATGAACGGACTTGCCTACACACAATCCACCAAAGTCCGTCGAATTCGTACGTGATGACGTACGACCGGACTAAAACAAGGAAGTTCATAGCCAGTAGCCAATAGCTGCCCTAGCGTGGCTTTTTGTCCGTCGAACTAGCATACAGACGGCGGACTTTTCGACCGGACTCGATTTCAACGGATACATTTTAAACAAGTTTCAAATCTAAGTCTGTCCAACTTTTGAGCAAACAAAGTCCGCTGGAGCCCACACACGATCGAATTGTCCGACGAAATCCAGTCCGCCGGGCAAAGTCCGCCGTAAAGTCCGCTCGTATGTACGTGGCATCAGTGTGGGTTTATACAATAAGTCTTTGATATGATTACATTTTGATACAATGTATCTGAGCTTTATAGGGGTGAGATACCTTTTGCTTGTAATCTGTCTTTTTTGTATCATATTTTTGCTCTTATTGGACGCTAGCAGGAGGAAGTGTAACTGTGTGATTTCCACTTTGTAGCAGTATTTAATGAAGCTGCTTGTGTAGCTTAAAGTGAGTGTAAAGCCTTTTAGTTTTACTTACCTGCTCTGCTAAATGGTATTGCACAGAGCTGCCCCTCTTCCTCAACTGTGCATACCCCATAGCAAGCTGTGTGCTATGGGGGCACATGTGCGGGCCTACTTCCAAGCCAGGCTGTGTCCCCATAGACATATACAGAGTGGCTCCGCCACACCCCCCCCCACTCCCTCCTCACAGGATTTGACTTACAGCAGCAGGACCCAATGGCTCCCACTGCTGCCTGAGTCTCATGTGGGAGCAGGGAGAGGGGAGACAGGCAGGGCTGTCTTTAATATTGACTGGACCCTGGGAAAATATTTTCTTGCCTCCCCCATGCAATTTCACTCTCCACCTACTCTGAGACATACAATAAATAGCGGCTAGACTCAAAATCAGTTTAATGAATCAGATCAGGCAGCGATTGATTGCCAGAGGTTACAGTGTATCATTACTGCTCACTGACTGGCTGCTAGAGGATACAGCACACATTATGGCTCACTGATTATTTTTGCTAAAGGTTACAGCACATGACTTCTGCTTGTTAATTGGTTGCTAGAGATTACTGTACATCAATACTGCTCACTGATTGGTTGCTAGAGATTACTGTACATCAATACTGATCACTGGTTGCTAGAGATCACAGGACATCCTTACCATCACTAATTGGTTGCTAGAGGTTACTGCACATTATTATTGCTCAATGATTGGTTACTAGAGGTTACTGCACATCTTTACTGCTCAATGATTGGTTGAAAGAGGTTAGTGCACATCATTACTACTCACTAATTGGTTGCTAAAAGTTAGTGCACATCATCTCCTCGCTGGCTGCACACCATGGACTGGGGAGGTGAGGGGACCCATCAATAGACAGAAAACTCTGACTGGGATCAGTGGCAATGCTGGGGGGTTGAGGGGATCAGTGGCCGTGGGTGGGATGATGGGATTAGTTAGGAGGCAGTACGCTGTGGCAAATTCTGAATCATGTAGAGCAAAGCTGGAAATCTTTGGCAAGTATATAGTGGGGGATTCTACACTGACCACCAATGTAATGGGGAATTTAGAGTGACCACCAATGTGAGGGGCAATTTGCACTGACCACCATGTAATGGGGGATTTTACGCCACCCACCAATATAAAGAGTGGTTTCTACACTGACACCAATGTAATAGGTGGATTTACACTGACCACCAGTGTAAGGGCAATTTATCACTTACCACCAATGTACAGGGGAAATGTACACTGATCACCAATGTAATAGGGGATTTTACATAAACAACCAATAAAGGGGGAATTTCTACACTGGCCACCAATGTAAGGGGGGATTTACACTCACCACCATTTTAACCACCTCACGCCTGTGCTATAGACGAATGATGGCTACAGCGCGGGCCTTAATTGCCAGGAGGTCATCAATAGATGTCCTCCCGAGCATGCATTGACAGTGCGTCCCTGCAGGGTGCGCGCGGCACGTTCTGTGATCACTGAGTCTATGAGACTCGGCTGATCACAGATCGAAGTAAGGGGCCAGCCCCTTACCATGTGATCAGCTGTCAGCCAATGACAGCTGATCACGTTATGTAAGCAGAAGATCGGTAATCATTTTTTATCCCCTCATGCTGACAGCTTGAGGGGAGAAAAAAAAAAGGTCACCGGCTTCTGTCAGCAGGACATTGGTCCCTCACACAGAGAGCCACCGCTGCCTTATCTGTGCCCACCAGTGCCACCTACCAGTGCGCCCACAGTGCCACCTCACTTTGCCCACCAGTCCCACCTTCTCAATGCACACCAGTGTTGCCAATCAATGCCACCGATCAGTGCTGCCCATCAGGGCAGCCTATTAGTGCCCATTAGTGCAACCTATCAGTACCCATCAGTGCAGCCTTTCAGTGCTCATCAATGAAGGAGAAAAATTACCCATTTTCAAAATTTTATAACAAACTATGAAATCGTCTTTTTTCAAAATTTTCGGTTGTTTTTTTTTTTTGTTTTTTTTAGCAAGAAATTAAATACCACCAAAAGAAGGCTCTATTTGTGTAAAAAAAATGATAAAAATGTAATTTGGGTGTTGCATGACTGCGCAATTGTCATTCAAAGTGCGACAGCGCTGAAAATTGGGCAGGCAGGGGGTTTAAGTGGCCAGTAGGCAAGTGGCTAAAGGGGGCTTCTACATGGACCATCAATGTAGAGGAGTATTCGAAACAAATGTAAGTTTGATTTTTTTTACTGATTACCAAAATAAAGAGGAGTTTTTACACTGGCCACCAATGTAATGGTGATTTACACGGACCACTAATGTAATAGGAGTATTCACAGTAACCACCAATGTAAGGAGGGATTTAAACTGACCACCAATGTACTGCAAAGGGAACCTACACACAAGCTACTAGTGTGAATGAAAGGATTGTACACCAAGCCCCAATATAATGAGAAGATTTACACTGACCACCAATGAAACTGAGACATTTAGCCTGCGTTCACATTTGTATGTCAGAAACAAATGCAAAATCTCTTTCCTGACACCACAGAAACATGCTGCCCTTTAGTAGATACACAGCAGTGCCATTATTTGTTGATGACACCCTCATGCATCTGCTGAGATGTGCGTATTCACATGCACCAAAATTCAGGGTGCTGTGGCATCATGTTATTTTGGTTCCACCTCCAATTTGCTTACCTTTGCAGAACAGGCTGATGTTAGCCTTAATGACCACAGTTGTAGGCAGGACTTTCAAGCATGCTCCTTCACCTCCCCAGTGGGCAGCATGATATACATATGAATGCCGCATCTATTTACATATCAATGCAGCCATTCCGTGGCTATTTACATATAAATGCCGCCACTATTTCATATCAATGCAGGTTATTTAAATGTAAACACAGGGTCTGCAGGTGATGGGACCAATGTCCCTCTGACAGAAGTCGGTAATCGGCTTTTTTTTAGGAAAAATAACAGCTGATTACTAGCTCTGTTTACATTATGTGATCAGCTGCCATTGGCTGACTGCTGACCACGTCGTAAGGGCCTGTGCTGTAGCCGTCTTTTGACTATAGCGCGGGCGGGAGGTGGTTAATATTTGTGTCATTCTCAATACTTTTGGCCACGACTGTACATGCAATACTCCACATTTCAGCATTGCACACTATCAGGGGGATACATAAAGAGTGTTTCTGACATTCCTTAAAATTTCATGACAAATGTCGGTGTGGGCGAGAGATTTACAGATCTGTTGTAAACACGTATGTGATTTTGGGGGTCTGGAGTGTCCATTCAGCGGGGGGATTGGTCCACATATTCTCTGAATGGAGCAGAGCAGCACCATGTGAATGGACCCTTAAGGGGAAATAGGAACAGATGGATGTAATTCCAGAAAATGAACGATCAGTCGTATGTGGGACAGGAGGGAGACGTGCAGGCCTTCCTGATGAAGAAACTATGGGCAATGAAAGTCTATGAGGGGAACTTACAAAGACTGGAGCAGACAGAATGTGGAGCAATTGTGCATGGCAGCCAATCAGCTTGGGACTTTCATTTTCAAAGCTTACCTGAGCAGGCTGAAGCTGGAAGCCGATAGGCTGCTATGCACAGCTCCTCCACA
Organism: Lithobates septentrionalis; assembly: GCA_037952835.1. Lineage (NCBI taxonomy): Eukaryota > Metazoa > Chordata > Amphibia > Anura > Ranidae > Lithobates > Lithobates septentrionalis. The sequence goes on along the minus strand of JBBDGP010003112.1, from coordinate 1,183,642 downwards.
TTCTATTTAGGTTTTGGTAAAGCCCCTTCACTCTGTTCCAGCAGCTCAGGAATCAGAATAGGGCAGCTAGGGCACAAGGGGGTTGATAGGCTGTTCATTTTCTAAGGGAATTTTCCCTTAGCTTAGTGAAGGAGGTGAAAATTCACTCTGCAAAGAATACCCAATCACGTGCAAGAAAAGTGTAAAAAAGAAAAAAAAAGCATTTTCTGTGCACAGAATTGGATGGTGGAAGTCAGCACAGCTTCACTAAGCTAAGAGAAAATTCTTTAGTAAAGTGAAGAGTTTATTTTCCTTCAGTAAGTGACCCTAACGTCTCCATACGTGCTAAGGGGGGAAGGTGAGCCCTGTGTAACCCTCCAGGGTGCCGGGAGCTGCAACATTAGCTCAGGCTCGGCTCTATCTTTCTCCTCACCGACTGCAAAACTGGAATGATCTCCTTTGCCTACGCAGCTACACAGACCTTAGATAACCACACAGAGCGCATGCGCGGTACTCCCGCACACAACTCCTCCTAGACAACAATGCCCCCCCAAAATCCCCGCCCAGTCCCTGGCTCCGCCCCCTCCTTATTTCTACGCACGCGTGACCATGCTTATTGATCAAACACTTCTGGGCACGCCCTCTACCCACTCCACTTCTTCCTTGTCAGTCACAAGAAGCGTCCGGAGTGCGCAGGCGCGGTGGACGGTCCTCGCGCACGCACACGGCCGTCTGTGGTGTGTTTCGACTTCCCGCCACTGGTCGCGCGCCTCACCGGAGCGAGAGTGAGGGAGGCCAGGCGCGTGCGCGAGAGAAACCAGCAAACCAAACCAACCCCTCCCCCCCTTTCCTCCCTCCTTCCCTTCACACATAATACCGGCGAGAAGAGAGACCCCCCCCCCCCCTTCCCGGCCCTCCGGAGACCACCTCCTTCCTCCGGTTATCTGGGCCGCGGCGCTCCCTGGAGGACTCTTTGTAGGCTCCGTGCTAGCAGTGCAGGCCGCAGTCGCTTCCTGTCACCCGGGGCTGCAGAGGAGCCGGAGAACGGAAGAGCCGGGACGGAGCGGAGCGCGGCCTAGAGTTGTGGGGTAGGCCCCGGATCTGTGGACTGTGACAGGCCGATCTCCATGTGAGCCCTGGAGCCGCCCGATGGAGAGGAGGACCCGGCCAGCACTCAGCCTGTGAATTCGGGGCACCCCAGCCCCCCTCTCCCCCCAGAGACAATGACCTGGGGGTAAGGTGCAGGCCTCAGCGTCTCCATGGTAACCAGCGCACCCAGGAACTATGTGATGTCCATTGATCTCTATGGATGCTCTGAAGCCCCCGCTGCCCTGAAATCGTGTGCCGGCTCCTAGGCTGACCCCTGGATCCTGTCATTTCCTCTACCCCCCACCGTCCCTCCCTGGGACATGTGAGCTCTGGAGCCCTCCCCTCCCTAAAAAACTGGATCATTAGAAGGACCCCTTGTTTGATGACCGAGGGGGGGAGGGTGCTTGGATTATCCCATCGATTTTTTTTTTTTTTTTTGAAGGTTTGTGAATGAGAAGAACCCATTCTGGAGATCAGGAGCATGCTTTTTAATTTTCATGCACTAATTTTATCTTCCTGTTCTGGGATTATTTCATTGCCTTGGTGGGATTCTGCACCCTGACCTGTACTTCTGCCTCCCTTCTGAATGGATATATAACAAAAAAAAAATTGCATTGATTTTCTGTATGCTGGAGCTCGCAGTATAAGGAGTCTGCAATGAACCCAGTGAATGCCACCACTCTGTACATCGCAGCAAGCCGACTGGTGCTGAACTACGACTCTGGGGACCCACAAGCTTCAGCTGAGATCTGCAAGATGCTGCCTTTCTTCAGACAGGCCTTGGCCTGCTGTGTTTGCGGTGAGCCCAGGGGGGATTTCAGAACTGTTGGGTGCTCCTTTCATTCACACCTGTGTTTTGGCCTGACTGCATGCATCTGCGAGAGCCTTGGCGATTAGATGTGGGAGGCTCCTGAAGCTAAATGTGGCCACTTGCATGTAACCGGTGTGCTGGGCGATTACCAGTGAGTTTTTGGGCCTGGACGCAGACAGTCTACATTCGGGGCCAACACTCATAGGTGACCACCTCACAGCGATTACTTGCAAGCAGCCACAATGAGCTGTGGGAGCCAGCTGCCTCTCCATGCTTTCAATGGAACTGCCTCCCACAGTGAACTACCAGGTACACATGGTCAGGCCAAAACACAGGTGTGAATGTAGCTTTTGTTTAAAGAATAATTCCAGGTATGGCTATAGGTTACATTGGTTCAGAAATCACTAAAGTAAACACCAATACTCCAGTGATTTCCACATGCTTCCGGGACCCACACCAAACAGCTGCGCCCCTTACTGAACACTGGAGTTCAGCTGCTCACCATGGGCCCCATTCAGAGAATGCTTTGCATTCTCTAAATGAATGCAAAGCGTTCTGTGATTGGACAAGGTGGGGCAGTAGTGTCACGCTCTTCACCTCGTTCAATCAGAGTATGCTCTGAAAATTCAGTAGTATTCTTTTGAATGGTGCCCAAACATGCATCAGGCCGGCTGCTCAGCCCTTAACATGGAAGTAAGTGGAGATTACTGGAGTAGCTGTGTTTACTTAAGTGATTTTTAGCTTCCAGGAGCATCAGCCAGGTACAATTACACAAGTGCAAGCTGGACCCATGTAACTATGGAAAAGTATACCATGTCTAGAATGTTATCTTTAATGAAATGCTCCACTTATACTGTAGATCATCATGTATGACTGACTGGAGCAGTTGTGCATGGCACCCAGTCGGCTTTGAAAATGAAAGCTAAAAGCGGGTTCGGCTGCAATGCAGAACTGCTCCAGTTTTGATAAATTCCCCTCAGTGTATATGCTGCAGGGCTGGCCATGCATTCGTTTTTAAACCTTGGCCCTAGTTGTAACATCCAGGTTTATGTATACCCATAATCTTAGTGACATGGAATCTGTCATTAAATTTTTCTTTTCTGATGCTTTTAAAGAGGGACATAGTTGTTTGTTTTTCTCAGGTATTGTATGTAGTGCTAACAATATACACTGCACATTACATATTGTACATTCACATCAGTCCCTGCTCTCAAGGAGGTTACAATCTAAGGTCCCTATGTCACATGCATATGCACAGGTACAGTTTAAACAAGAACCAACTAACCTACCAGCATGTCTTCTCGGAGGGGAGACCCATGCAAGCACAGGGAGAACAATCAAATTCCATACAGGTGGTGTCCTGGTTGGGATTTGATCCAGTGCTAATCACTAAGCCACTGTGCACTTAGATTTAAAGCGGACCTTTACTCAAGATATTTTACATCGCTGCAACCATCCCCACCTGCTGCAATTTGAAAAGCTGACTGTAGTATCCTCTTTAACACTCCAGCTTGCCCCCTGCTTCCAATTTTAGCTAGACAAGAATGACATGTACCCTGCTTCTGAAGCCTTCTGGGATATGCACATCACAAATACCAGGTGGTATCAGCAACTGGACAATGTCAAACCTGCATTGGGAGATGGGTAGATATTGCCTAACATCCTTGGTGGCTGGCTACAAGATCTAGGAAGAGACAGCTGTTTCAGAAAGGTAGATCCAGTGTGGAACACAACAGGACAGCGCTGGATTTTGTGTGAGTATGTTTATTACATTACATATTGCTAAAAGGACCATTCTAGCAGAAAATATTTGTCTTCTGTTAGTGACGGTTTAATTGTTCACACAACCCACACAGGAAAATGATTCGTTTTCCTGTTTGGGTCAGGCTGGTGTCCTCGTATGAGAGGATGGTGCCTTGTTTCTTCCTGTTAGTGCTGGGTTCCTTTCTTTTTCCTTTCTAACTTTATTGAAATGTTACAAAGTAACACTTCATTCATTTTTATGCACTGCAACTCAGTTGTGGTGTTTAGAGCTCCTGTGTGAGGTAGAAAAACGCAGAGGTGCTGCAGATTTCCAGACTTGTCTGCTCTTTACCTGCTGTCTGTGTCTTAAGGCGACCATAGACTGTTTGACTCTCGGCTGGTTTACCAGAGACCAGGCCGAGATTCGAACCATGTATGGGCAGGCTAATTGTACCCAAGTCAATCCATTGATCAACTTTGGTGCAACCAGTGTGTTGTATTTTTAGGATGTGACTATTGCCAGTGGCTATAGCTGCTGGCGAAAATTACTGTTCTTCTTTTTTTTTTTTTCCCGGCATGGACGGCCCGCCCCCCACCGGGCGAACCACAATAGCTCCGCAGGAGGGATTCCCCCATCAACACTGAAACAAACGGTCGTCGCGCCCCCCCCCAGGGATGAAAGTGAAAATGATATCCTCTATGGCCTGGCCACTGAAAACTATTGTATAACACTAAAAGCGAACAAAAATAGCTGTATCTGCTTAGAATTTATTAGCTGATATAATATCAACAGGCTGACAGCGCTGCTGCGTGATTCAACAGCAGAGTCAACAGTGTTACAGGAAGTGGAAAAATAACATCTACTGGCATTATCATCATAAGGGACACAGACAATAAATGCCATGTTATTGCTGATGAGAAACTGCATATTATATGTAGAGCTGGGCGATTTTCTCAAAAAAAAAAAAAATCTGCGATTTCATGATTCGAAAGAAGGTTTTTTTTTTTTTGTTTTTTTTGATGGACACCGTGCCGGTCCTGAGGAGCTGTGGGCAGGAGTTTTTAGGCGAGGTCGCGGCTTCGGCCAAGTTCGAGGCGTCCGGCCTCGCGGACTAGGCCGAAGCCACGACCTCACCTAAAAACTCCTGCCCGCAGGTCCTCCGGAGCGGCGTGGTGTCAGCGCCGGTCCTGGTGATTCCTACTGTGTATGAGCATGGTGAATCTACCAAGTTGATCGATCAGCTTGGGTACGCCCAACCTGCTGGACTTACTTGCAATTATCGCTAGTGGCTGCTATGGCTCCCTCACCGGGAGAACACAATGTTTAGGCAGGAGGGTTTACCCTGTTAGCACTGTCTGTGTTGATGGGGGAACCCGTGGTTGCAGGAAAGAAATTTGCAACGTCTATGCCATGCATAACATGATCGATTACTGCATTCTACACCTGAGCCAGATTTCCTTTTTCAAGGTTATTATGTTTAACCCATTTGCACCGGCACCTCCCGGCCCTTCTGTTGATGAGAGACTCCCTAGATGTTTAGTAGAATGTAGAGAGAATGTTATGCATCATTGCTATGAGTAATGTGCTGTGCTGATCTTGCATAGCCATTATTGTGTTAGTAAGGCATTGCAATATTTTTGCATTAAATTGCCCAGGTATATTTTTCCTGAATGTTTGCACTTTTTTTTTTTTCCACCTTGACTTTTTAACACATTCAATACTTTAAACTTTTAGAAGCCACTTCTGGCTTTTATGGCTTGAGAATCTGATGGTCTTTGCTAGTACCTGTTTTATAGACCACCTCCCCCGAACAGGAAGAAAACATTTCGAACACAATGTGTACTTTCTAAAGAATATAGCAAGTTGAAGACGGCAGATATATATGTAAAACTTATGTATCATCTCTGTGTATCATCCTGAGGCTGTTCACTTTACATGATATATGTGAGGGTTTACATCCACTTTAAGGCAAAAAACAAAATGGCCACGTGCTGTGCCACCCTTTCCAAATGCTTACCTGAGTCTTGCATTGATCCAACGCTGTGCCCCCCTGACAGTCGTCTCTCCTCCTCTCCCTGCTTTCTCTGCACTACACTGAGAGTAGCGAGAGGCGGGGCCGAGCCATGCTGTGTGCCCACACGTCTGCTCCCATAGCAAACGGGTTACTAGGGTGCATACACAGAAGAGGAGGAGCCAAGATCGCTGGCAGGGAACCCCAGAAGAAGAGGTTCAGGGCTGCTCTGTGCAGGCGAGTATAACATATTTTATTATTTTAATAAAAAAGGGTTTGCCTTTAGAAATGCTTGAAGTCAATTTCTGGGATGCAGACTTGTTTAAGGTCCCTGACTCAAAATATTGAAGGTAGTGGGTCACCATGATAGTCAGGGAACTGGAATTTTTCAGATTAGTCAGCAATGGCAGCCTCTGTTTCTTTCACTGAAGGACTTTTAAGCTTACTGTTAACTATGTTGTTGTACAATTCCCTTTTAGATCTACCTATATATGCAGTGTAAGTGCCTGTCTGGGTTTTTTTTTTCCCTTATTCTGTTTCCACATTGTATGCATCAGATGTTTGGTTACAAAATCCTAACAGATAGTTCTGCATTTGTTGAGTTTCCTGTGTACATCAGCTAGTGGGAGTGGCTGTTTATGATGCAGAACTGCAGAGAGCTGGGTCAGTGCTGTTGACTTGATACTCTATTCAATTCACAGACACAACAATGTGTGTGCAGCCATCCATACACTGCCAAAGCCTGTGGATAAACTCTGCTAATGTCTGAGTGCACTGTGGGGAGAAAGTGATGGAATAAAAAAAGTCTGTATTACAGATGTACTTAGAATTTTCTTTAAAAGCTTTAATAACAGTTATCATGGGTACAGACTTGTGGCACATTTATTTCCCCCTCTGTCCATTTGTCTTTGTAATATTTGAATTTCAATTGCTGGAATTGGCATGTCAGTTGACCCACTATGTTCCTGGGGGGGCACCAATATTTTTTTTTTTTTTTTTCCCCTGCCCCTGTATTTCTAAGTATATTGACCTGTTGCAGCCCTTTTATGATGGGCACTTACTTTGTACACTCAAGTCCTCATTTTACATTGCAGAGTGCAGGGAGTACTTACTGTAAGGCCTAGTGTATAATGGGAAGTAGCGGTTTTTGCTTTTGAAATTTTGAGGCTTTTTTCACTGATATTGAGTGCAATGTTTGAATTGTGCAGTGGATATTATGGAACGCTGTACACTCACACCGACTTTAAACTCATTTCAAATGCTCATGTACACAAACTTGCAGGATGTGACTTTACATATATTGGTACTTTTTTATTTAGCAGAACTATGCGGTGACAGAGGTCTGCTCTGCAGGTTAGAATGTTTTCTCAGCACAGCCTCGGTGTTTGACTATAAATGTATATGTTCTTGGTCAAAATAATTTGTAATGAACCATTCAACTCTTGTAAAAAAAAATATTGAGATGATGATCTCTTTTTTTTTTTTTTTTTTTTCCCCAGGAAATTTGCTTGAAGATCCTATAGCTCCAATCAATTCTACTTGCCAGCATTATGTTTGCAAGCAGTGCAAAGGAAAAAAGATGATGATGAAGCCCTCCTGCAGCTGGTGTAAGGACTATGATCAGTTTGAGGAGAACAAGCAGTTGGGCATCCTGGTGAGCTGCTATAAAAAACTATGTGAGTATATCACTCATACCCCTCTGGCACAAGACTTATTAAATACTTTGGAGTGCTCTGCTGACATCGCTGCATTTCTTCCTGAAGAACCTGTGGAAGAACCCTCACCCGAAGAAGACCATGCTAACCCCTCAGAGCCCCCTTCACCACTGTGTCCTTCTCAGTCCCCCTTACTTCCCAATTCAGAATTGATTACAGAGACTGAAGCCAATGTCTGTCACATCACTCAAGATACACCAGAGCTAGAGACAAAATGCTCAATTACTAATGGTTTACCGAACTGTAATGGATTATCTGAAACTGAACTTGCTGTAAATATTCCCTCTCCTGAGAGTCCTAGTCCCATTGACCTTTGTTGCACAGCTGTTGATATTAAAACAGAAGATTTATCAGGAAGCTTGGAGACTGTCTGTGACCCAGTTTCTACCAGTGAGCTTTGTGCTGCTGGACTTGATATATGTAGTTATAATGATGACCTGAAAAGTGGTGACCCATTGCTACTTAGCGTAGAGGAAGTTCTTCAGAGCTTAGAGACAGTTTCCAGTGCAGAGGTTACGGACTGTGACCTACAGCATAGTCTGGACACTTCAGTATCAAATGGCACTTTCCTGGATCTCTGCCCTCAGCCTCTCACACACACTGTTTTATTGTCTGACAGTCACGTTCCATCACATGGTGTGTCTTGTACAGCTGCGACCCTAAAAATGGTGAAAACAAACCGGAAGCGTTCACGCTCAGAAAGTGACAGCGAAAAGGTTCTGCCACTTCCAATCTCCAGCATCATACTTGGACCAGCGTTGGGTACCCCGACTCCTTTTCTACTGACTCGGGAAAACAGGAACTTTTTGCAGCCCATTGTCACTGTCCCAAATGGGGGTAGCTCATCCAAAATCAGCAAGACCATTCTTCTTTCAAATAAAACCCTAAAGAAGAACCCAGAGCACATGCATAAGAAAACACATCCAAAAACCAAACCCCCTTTACTAAAAACAAAAGACAAGGTTAAGGAGAAAATCCCCAGCAATAATTTGATTCCTGGGAGCCCAACAAAAACTGTGTATAAGAAACCACCAGAGAAGAAAGGTTGTAAATGTGGACGTGCTACTCAGAATCCAAGTGTTCTAACATGCCGAGGCCAGCGCTGTCCTTGCTACTCAAATCGCAAGGCTTGTCTTGACTGTATTTGCCGTGGCTGCCAAAACTCTTACATGGCAAACGGAGAGAAGAAGTTGGAGGCGTTTGCAGTGCCAGAGAAGGCTTTAGAGCAGACCCGGCTTACTTTGGGCATTAATGTGACAAGCATTGCAGTGCGGAACGCCAGCACAAGCGCAAGTGTCATTAACGTTGCGGGATCACCCGTAGCAACATTTTTAGCTGCCAGTCCTCACGATGACAAAAGCTTAGATGAAGCTATAGACTTGAGATTTGACTGTTAATTGTGCTAGCTGTTCTCTGGCTTTTGGAGGGCAGGAGAATGGTTGTAGTTTTATGGCAGCTATGGTTCTGTTTGGTTAACTTGCCGGAGTTTCTGCATATAGATCACTTGTATCAAGTGTGTTCATTGCTAAGTTATGTGTTCATGTGTTTTGGGCTGGGTAGGGTGGGTGGGAGGCACTGGGATGGCACGAGGGGAACTTTGGTTGTAAGAGAATTTCTAACCCTTAAGTCTGTCAGTTTTCTTGACTTCATTACAAGGGTTAGTGATATGATTTCAAATTTACTATGATGCACCTGATTTATAGAAAATGATCTTTGGCAAGAAAAAGCAACCACACACCAACCTCTTGTATCCTGTCATACATTGTTTTATCTGTTGTCCAATATATTTGTGAGGGTGACTCCCTAATCTTCTTATTACATTCTATAGAAATCAAAATGCAAATTCCATGTCCTTTTTGTTAGAAGAACTTCTTACAGTGCACATTTCGAATTCAGATAAGCCAATACGGTAACGTTTAATTGCTTTGTTGCCTGACATTAGCTTGTTGCTGGCTGTTTGCAGCAACGTGACTTCAGTTTGCTGCAGATTCTCAGCAAGAAGGTGTAATGTTGGGCTACTAGAGTGATTAAAAAGTTCCTGTGGGGTTTAGGTTCCACCTGCCAATTAGTAATTTTTTTTTTTATTTATTTTTTTTTTGTCTTCAGGTGTCAGGTCTAGTCTGTTAAAACCGTTTTTTATTGTAATATACATGCAGCATTCCAAAGAAAACGCATGCTAAAGCCAATTTTATTTTACACCACTTCAGCTTGTTTATCTGTTCATTTTGATGTGTTTTTGAAGTTTACAGAGTGATTGTGACTTGCAGAGAAAAAGTCCCCCAGCGGTGTATTAAATTTAAAGAGCTACATGCTCTAAAGAGAGCATTAGCTGTCTTGAATTTGAACAGTTTTTAATAATGTTACTTTTCAGTACACTTCCTACACATTTTGATTTTACCATACTATAATGGAATGTGTAATTTTTATCAGATCTAAAAGGGGGGCTCTTTACATAAGCTTGCCTCTTCTTCCAGTTGTAGCTGTGAAGATATGCACTTCCCATGACAGCCACCATATTCTAAATAAGCATGGCTTTAGAAGCTGGCATCTTTTTGGCCTCTTGCATTAACTAGCAAGACAGTGGTATGTTGATGCCAATTCACCAGAGCACAACTAACCATGGTGGAGGCCATCCAGGGCCGTTTGAAGGAATTTGAGGGCCCCAAGCAAAATGGACATGGAGGAACCCCCCCCCACCACCACCACCACACACGCACGCAAAGCCTACAGGAATCACAGCATAGCGAAACAGTTTAAGTTCACCAACACTTTATATAAATAAAAAAGGTTTACAGTGCAAATACTGCTGTTGCATATAATGTGCATAAAAATTGAACACTTTCAACAATGAACATTTGCAAAAAAAACCACTGTACCATAAAATCAAATATACATTAAAAAAGTGCACAATAACTAAATCCAACATACTTAACACACACACTCACATTAACATTTTTCAGTTCTCAAAAAAGTGTGCAAATTATCTAAAACTGCTGTTTTCGAGCCTTGTTTTCTGAGTCCTGTACCGCGCGGACTGCAGGAGGAAGGAAGAGGAGCTTGGCCACGCTACAGGCTGCAGCTTATAGGAAGCGGCGGTGTGGCTGGGGCCCCAAGCAATTGCTTGTTTTGCCTGTCCTGTCGCGAAGGGCCTGAGGCCATCACCTCTGGATATGTCTTGGATTCACACTGCGAACATAGACCTCACATGTGATTCGCACCGCATTGCTGTGCAGATCACATGCGATGTCTTGGATGCAAATTCAGCCATACAAACTGGCAGAAATCACACTGGCACCAAAATGGTAAGACCCTTTTTTTAGTCCGCACTGGAATCGGATCGCATGAGTGTTTACACTCATGCGATCCAATTCCTGTACCATTTGACAGTTTGCACTGTGAACTGATCTGGGGGTTTCATTACCTTTCTATTGACACCTTCAGTGGTTTGCAGTGGGAACTGCCTGCGAGTGACATGCGATGCGGGAACCTGCACAGGAATCGAGCTGGTTCCTGCATCCCATATGTGTGAACCCAGCCTGACCATGGAAAATCCATGTAGATGATTTGGAGCTTAGCTAGAGACAGCCCTTCCAGTTTTGTTTAAAAGAAAACAAGTATTCATTGAAGGTTATACATTTTTGTCTATTCACTTATTTTTACAGTAAGATTTTTATTTGTGAAGCCCGTGGGTTGATTAACAAAAGGAATAGACTCTTTACTTAGCAAAGTGTTAATTGAGCGTAATAGATACGATGAAGCTATGTTCACTTCAATCAACCAATTATGTGCTAGCAAAAATCCTAGTACATCCCATTCTCCATTTCTTTCACACATGATTTGGTATTCAAAGTGAACGCGTGTTCACCTTCATCAGTCATACATTTTACAAATTGAACAACCTCTTTGGTAAAACTTATGTGCTCCACGCACTTTGAGAGTAGTGAAGTCGAATGCTTAAGGGTTGATTTATTGAAAACTGAAGAGTGCAAAATCTAGTGCAGTTGTGCGTGGTAGCTAGGGGTGCAACGGATCGTTGCCGATCCGTGATCCGTACGGATCATCCTCCGCGGATCGGCACACCCGCGATCCGCGGAGCACTTTTTCGGCCTCAGCCATAGGAAAGGCCGCGGCTTCGGCCTAGCTCCGGAGCGGCGGCCATCTTGGTACACCCGGAAGCGGCCGCTGTCTCGACAGGAAGTGATGTTTCATCGCCGCCATCTTGCTACACCCCACACTCCTGCACAGTACAATAATGATAGAGTGAGAAGGGGGCAAGCGGACATCTTGTTACACCCACCGGAGTTTTAGATTTAAAAGCCATTTTCAACACAAAACTGAGCTTATATGCACAAATACTGTATTTATGCATATAAGCTTGGTTTTGTGTTGAAAATAGCTTTTAAATCTAAAACTCCGGTGGGTGTAACAAGATTTTTGTGTTTTGTTTTTTTTTTGTTTTTTTTTTTTTTTTTTTATGCTGATCCGAAAATGATCCGATCCGTGACTCTGATCCGAGGATCGATCCGATCCGTAAGATTTTTGATCCGTTGCACCCCTAGTGGTAGCCAATCGGCTTCTAAATTCAGCTTATTCAATTAAGCTTTGACACAAAAAAAAAACTGGAAGCTGATTGGTTTCTCTGCAGAGCTGCACCAGATTTTGCACTCTCCGGTTTTGGTAAATCAGCCCCTTAGTGTCTAAGCTCTGGATTCACCTGCAGCATGACTCCCAGATTCAGCCTCAGGCTCCATAGGCTCTAAAATGTCTACAATGAAGTCCATCCACAATTTAAAACTTAATGAAAGACAGAGTGATGGTTTGGTCAGGGGTTTAAAATGTTTAATCAGTATAACCTAACTGATCAGATTGTGCTTTTAAAAACAGAAAAAAACAGAAAAAAAAATAATGTAAGGCACGTGTGCAGGATAGCATGGTCCAGAAGAGCAAAACATGTACCTTGGTTATATCTTCATCAGAGGAAATAAACTGTTGCAATACACCTAAAATAAAAAGGGAGGGGGGGGGGGGGGAGTGTGATAATTGGTGATTCATTGTGATGTTTATTATCAGACTATAGATGAGGTTTTGTGTCAGGAACGTTAACTTCGGTCATATTTAACTCAAGTAAATAGAATAATGCTTATGACATGATTTCCACAATTTCATTCAAAATGAATGGCACCACATTACTGCAAGGCAGACATGCATGTATGGGTGATGTACGTACTGACCCCCTCTTCTTCTTTCTTTCTTTTTTTTTTTATATGGAGGTTGCTTGGCTGTTGGAATCCTACTTTAAAGAGACAATATGAGCAAAGTGACATTGTCCAGGCAGGTATACATATCCAACCATGTTCCAGGGCTTCTGCAGAGAAATTATGTCATAGAACACCCCTCCTCCCCAAGTATCAGAGTTTAGGCCTCCATTTGCAGAAACCCTTTGGCCAAGGCTCCAGCAGTGTGGGAACATTGTTGGGTAAATGTCTATGTTTAAGGAGGTGATCTGTGTCTTCTTTGCCTAAATGGACAACAAAATGACATTTGTCTTTTTACATAACTGACCCAGAACAATGTGCAGGCCTGACTCTACTTGCAGCTCGCTTTCTTCCATGTCAGCGAGACACATCCAGGAAATTGTTTTCAGAGTGACAGCATTGGTAGCCTCTGATTTTGCTTCATATAGGCTTAATTTTACCTGGTAGGAATGTTAGCCTGCTTTTGACTTAAAAACGAAACTCCTAGCTTTGGTGGGAGGACAAAATCAATGCCCATCAAGTTGGCAAAGATGTTAGCAAACAAATAAAGTTTAGTAAACTTAAATCTTACCTGCATTGGTTCTGCAGTTTGAGATGAGGAATTTTAGTGTGCCCTTGCTCCAATATTTCCGAATGAGTGGTAAGTGAGTTTTTGCCTTTCCTGTAATCTCCTGATCAGTCCCAGTGTTGTAATACTCAGGACGCACAGTCAGGCATCCTGAGTGAGATGGGCTGCCTATCATTTTTACATCAAATTCTCTTCAGGCTTTCAGGAGACGCAGTGACCCAATTTACTTAAGCAGAGGAAAGGAGGATTCCTGGAAACCTTGTTTACAAATTGAATGTGTTGTCTTTGTTGCAAAAATGTATTTAACCGCATCAATGAGTTATTGTGTTTAATAAGCAGTCTACCGTTCCGTCTAGAGGTTATATCAGTTTGAATCTTCAGAAATGTGATACATTTCTCATACAAGCTGTAGTATAAAAGGATGGATCATTTCCGGAATAGCAGATAACCCTTCAGTTGGAAGCCTCGAATAGGTCAACCTTTGTGTAAAATGGGGCTTACAGGAAGCCTAAGTGGAATTTCTAAATTTTGAATGAAAGTGCAAGTAAACCCTCCTATTGTTTTCAGCCAAGGAATCTGCCATCTTGGCCTCTGTTTAATCTTCAACTGTTATGAATGCTGCACATGTGATCAGTTATGGCTCCAGCCATTGGATGGTTTGACAGTTTGGTTGAGAGCACAATTAATGTGACAGTTACATTCCTGGCAGGTGGCGGGAATGTAACTGTTTACTTCTGCTTTAAGTACAGAGTCCTTTTTCTCATTATTGTGATTGCAGTATTTTAAGCATTGTATGGCCAGTAGCTCAGGTAGCTTTCTATTATGTTATTACAGTGGTGGACAAAATCATATAAAACTCAGGAGCTTGACAGTCCAGTATAGGCAATTAGGCATCAACTGTCACTGTTTGAGAGAGGCATGTGCTGCTATCCACAGTAGTAGAGAATTTAGCCTTAACTTTGTGAAATTTGATACAGTAAAGCTGGGGCATGAAATTTCTTTTTTTTTTTGTAAAAGGTATTGATTACCTAACCTATTATAGCTGTATGAGTTTCTGAATGTGCCCTACTAGAAATGTTCTTTTTGTAATGCCATGGGGTCAGTCTATATCTACAGTTCCCTGTGGACTGTTCACTGCTTTATATTTCACACATCAACTAGCAACGTTGGATCATTCTTGATTGAGCGCAGTAGAAACTTTAAGAATATGAAAATGCCATAAATAAAAATACCCAAAAATGGTAATTACTGTTTACAAAAAGTTAATTTTACATCCTTGATTTCTAATGTGGACTTGGCCAGAAAAGTGTACAATGGTTGCGTTTCACCTTTAAAAAAAAAAAAAAAAAAAGACAAACTAACTTGTTAGGCACATGGCCTTTTGGTATTTGTCGAGCTGTGTATTACATATTTACAAAGCGTATAAATATATATCTTTATATATTATGATAAAACCTATATTGGAGAAGTATATTTTAGGTGTAGTTTGGAGAAAGGCTTATCTTCATTTTGCAGGTAGAAAGCAAACATTGAAATGTGAGGGTTTATGGATCCATTTCATGTGGTCTTTATTATGTCAGTGCTAGTATTCTCTCAGAATCATCTCTCCATCTACTACAGAAGCCGAGTAGTCTGGCTTTCTCTCCTGGCCCTGTCAGCTACATCGAAGTTGCTATATCTATGGCTCTAACTACTCATTTTAAAAATGAAATTGTGTCCTAACTGTGAGTTAGATTGCGTTACTCATCCATTGCAGTATTTCTTTCTTCCAATTGATCATTTTTCATCAATAGTTCACATTTCCAGGTTAGATTTCGTTAAGGAACCACAGTCTCAACTTTGTTACATATGTCCAATAATGGTACAATCTGCTGTATCGAATGTAGTTCTTGTCTGCAGTATCAGTCCCGGAAGTATCCTCCCAGATGTGGGTTTTGGTTAGGGAATGAGTGAGTTTTCCTCTGTTGGAACTGTTTTTAAAGAAATTCAGGTCTGCTCCCTTTGCGCTCTTGTAAAATAGTCACATTTCTTATGCTTATGAGTTTATCAGACATGTAGTATTCTAAGGCTATCCATAGACACAAGTCGGTGATCTGAAGAAACCTTCACTTGTCAAAATATTTGAAAAAAATGATCTGTACAGATCGAATCTTTTTGCACATTTTTGTGGGACAAACAATATTTTTGCATGTCTGTTTAGCCATAGTATGATAGTAAAACTATCACACTACACTTAAATTACTTGTACCTGGAATTGTCAATATGATATTATTGGGCACTAGTGCCTGCGTATTTAGTAAACACTTTTTTTTTTTTTTTTTTTTTTTTTTTTTTTTTATTGTTATAGCAGAGATGATTTATAAAAGATCACTCCAGATTATCCACAATTCTAGTTAGCACTGTCTTATGTCTATGGGTAATCTTATACTGTCTATACACTTGGCATTTGGGCAGTTTTTGCATTGACTTTCACTCACAATAATCTACTCCCCTTAACTTCAACCAGTTTACAACTTTCAGCAACAAAATCAAGTTTAATTGAATATGCCTTTCTTCTGGCACTATAGTTGTTTTCTTTAAATTTCTACCTTGAATGTAATAGTTTGTTGGCTTAGGTCCCTTTCACATTGGGGCGGTGGGGGCGTCGGCGGTAAAACGGCGCTATGTTTAGCGCCGCTTTACCGTCGTTTTAGCGGTGGTATTTGGACGCTAGCGGTGCGGTTTTTACCCCCGCTGGCGGCCGAAAAAGGGTTAAAACCGCTCGCATAGCGCCGCTACAGCGGCGGTATAGCCGCGCTGCCCCATTGATTTCATTGGGCAGGAGCGGTGAATACACCGCTCCTTCACCGCTCCAAAGATGCTGTTTGCAGGAGTTTTTTTTTTTCTCTCCTGCCAGCGCACCGCTTCAGTGTGAAAGCCCTCGGGCTTTCACACTGAAGAAAAAGCAACGGCAGTTTTAGGTCTGTTTGCAGGGGCTATTTTTAGCGCAATAACGCCTGTAAACCACCCCAGTGTGAAAGGGGCCTTAGTGTATTTCCACCTTGCAGTCAAAGTTGAGAAACCCTTGCTGTATGTCTGTATTCCCATTCACCCAGCATACTTTAAAAAAAAAATCAAGAAACATGTCCTACCATTCTATTTGTGTCTTTTGGAACTGGTTTATACATAAGCCTCTATGGGCAGAAGTCAGCCGTAGACTGTTTGAATCTGAGATGGTTCAGCTGGAACCAGCCAAGATTTGAACCACGTATGGGCAGGCTGAATGTACCCAACTTGATCGACTTCAGTACAACCAGCCTGACAAATTTTATATGTGCTTATGGCTAGCGCCTGTTTTTGCTCAGCGGAAGGGATTCCCCTGTTAACACTGTGTGTGTTGATGGGGGAATCACACGCTCGATTTGCTTTCCTGCAATCCATGGTTGCAGGAAAGAAAATCTCTCTGTCTATGGTTGGCCTTAAACCCTGTTTTAGGACAGACAGTGTGCACATCTAGATTACAACTAATAATGTGATCTGCCAGCACAGTACAGACAGGGTTAAATATGCTAAATATAACTCCCTAGCCTCCTTAATATTATATAGAAGGGAAAAACTTGTTAAGATATTTCAGCAAGTATAAAGGTAAGAAGATGGGAACAGATAACATTAAATAGGTGTTGGCAAGCTCTCATGAGTAGGGCCCTCTTGCCTTAAATCTTATAACTGTACTGTCTGCCTGTATGTTCTAAAGCTCTGCACAAACTGGTGGTGGCACCATATAAATCCTGTATGAAAATAATCACAATTTTGGCCGCAAAAGTGGAAATGTACTATAAGATAGTGAAACAAATGAAACCTTTGGTAGCAAATTGCAAAGGTGACAACAAATGAAATGATCCAAAACATCAAGTTGCTGTCATTAAGGCTCGGTTCACACTGGGGCGACTTGGGATCCGACTTGTACGCCCTCAAGTCGCCCCAGAAATAATTTGAATGGGAGTGAACGCTAGCGTCTTAATAGACGCTACTGAAGTCGCTCCGACTTCAGAGCGTACTCCCTGTACTACTTTGATCCGACTTGGTAGGCGACCTGTACCATAGAAATCTATGGAAGTCGCCTCCAAGTCGGATCTCTCTGTAAAGTCAAGCGACTTTGCAGGGAAAACCCCTCCCTCCCTCCCAGAGAGCTGATTGGCCACAGGCGAAGTCGCCTGTCATGGAGGCGACTTCAAGTCGCCTGTCATGGAGGCGACTTCAAGTCGCCTTGTAATTTGCTAAAGTCGCGTCGAAGTCGCCGTGCAAAGTCGCGCTGAAGTCGTGTTGCCCCAGTGTGAACCGACCCTAAAGCTCCTCACCAAGTTCAAGATCAGATGGACATTACAATTTTTTTTTTTTTCCCCTTTTTGTTAATTTCTTTTACCTATGACTTACAGTTGACTGTAGGTTTCAATAAGTATTGTACTTGTGTGTAAATTGGATAGCATTCCTCCTGCTGGAATGTAGCATAATGCTCTGTGCATTCCTTCAGAGCACCTCTCGGCAGCCACAGTTGAACCATATGCACAGTCATGTGCCAGCAGAACTGTTTCCTTTTCTTTTTTCCCCTCCCCTTCAGGCCAGAGTTTTTTTGTTTTTTTTACTTTGGATTCCTGTAAATTTTCCATTTTATTTAAGAGATTATACCCCAATTATGAGAGAACCTTTAGTCTGATCCACACGTTCTTGGTCACACACACTTGGTGTTTTTTTTTTTTTTTTGTGTCATGTTTGTGAATGTGTTGAGGTAGACTGCTATACATAATTTCTAATGTATATCTGTGCATAGGGGCAGGTCAAGGCAAAAGCCATAGGAAGATGTAATGTACATGTCTGGTCTGTAATAAATGCCCCACTCTACCCTTCCTCTCATTTTTATTTTATTTGTGAGAAGAGTTTAAACTATTTTTGATAATGCATAAATGGTGGAAAATTAATACTTTAGTGTTGCTTGTTATTGTTTGCCAGCACCGGCACCTTTCTTTTTATTTTATTTTTAATTATTAAATATGAGGTTCTGTGATGTCTTATTAAAACCAAATTGTATTTCGTTAATGTTTTGTGATGTGGTTTTCTGAGTTTCCCAAACGTTACCTCCGTTTGTGGGCAGCAGACAGTTCTCTTCTGATGATTTGTTCAGAATTGCTAACATTTTAATGATTGGATTCAAATTTTTTGCAGGTTATCTCTCCAACTAACCACCTCGGTGTCCCTTTCATTCATTGTGTGCGCTATACGAGTCGTAAAATATATAGTAACCCCCGATGCTTCACAGAACAATAAAATAAATGGTTATAAGGAAGGTGATATCTAAACTCCTATCAGGAGATCCTCCCCTTTCCTTGCAAACGTCACTTAAAGCTGACACCCAGCTTTACGCTCACTTTAACCACGTGACGACTAGTCGCTGGACTTCAAGTGGTTAGGGTCCTTTCACACTGAGGCGGTTTGCAGGCGCTATTGCACTAATAGCGCCTGCAAACCGACCCGAAAGTGTGACTGCTTTGCCTCCAGTGTGAAAGCCCCGAGGGCTTTCACACTGCAGCGGTGCGCTAGCAGGACGGGAAAAAAAGTCCTGCTAGCAGCATCTTCGGAGTGGTGAAGGAGCGGAGTGTATACCGCTTCTTCACCACTCCTGCCCATTGAAATCAATGGGAAAGTATGGCTATACCGCCGGCAAAGCGCCTCTGCAGAGGCGCTTTGTGGTGGTATTTAACCCTTTCTCGGCCGCTAGCGGGGGTAAAACCGCCCCGCTAGCGGCCGAATACCGATGGTAAATCGCCGCTTATAATAGCGGTGCTTTACCGCCGACGCCGCCCCCGACCCAGCGTGAAAGGGCCCTTATACCAGGATGATGTCTGCAGCTGCAGGCTTCATCCCAGTACCGTCTTTGAGTCAGTGGTCGGCTCTCTTGTAAAAGCAATGCTAGTGGCTAACTAGCCTTCCACGGCTTGCTCTGGCTCTCCCATCCCACCGTGAGACCCAAGTGACCAGCCTGATCAGAAAACCGAACAAAGCCTGGTAATCTGGATAAGAGGATTGGACATCACTTCTGGTTTACCTGAATGTCAACGGCACTATTTTAAAAATCAAAAGCATTTTAAAACACTGATCTTGGTGTGATTGAATGCTTTTAAGAGCACAAGAGCTATTTGGGGTCTTATAGACCCCCCAGATCTCTCCATAAAGAGTACTTGTCACATGCCTATTGCTGTCACAAGGGGGATGTAAAGGGACAGTGTAAAAAATAAATTATTATTATACACGATTTATATAGCGCCAACAGGTTACCCAGTGCTTTATAATGTAGAGGGGGGGACAGCACAATTACAGTACAGTTCAATAGAGAAGGGACAGGAGGGCCCTGCTCATAGAGATTACATTCTAAAGGGAGGGGGTGGTGGTACAAAAGGTAATAGATGCGGGTAATGATTTGATGGGGCTTGCTCGGGGACAGTTAGGTGGGTGTGGGATAGGCTTCCCAGAATAAGTGAGTTCTCAGGGATCTCCTAAAGGTGGACAGGTTAGAGGCTGATCGGATATACTGGGGCAGGGAGTTCCTGGGAGAAGCGAATAAATGATGTATATATTTTTTAAAGGGCCCTTGTGCTTGCGCGCAAAGGCAAATTCACGTGCTGGTCCTGCACGTACGCAAATGAAAATAGTCTTACACGTGTGGTATCACCGCAAAACTTGGATCATGGGCAGTAACTCTAGTACTAGACCTCTTGTGTAAATCTAAAGTGATCACCTGTAAAGGCTTTTAAAGTTTCACCTATGGATAGTAAAATTTACGTTGTTTGTCACCGTTGCATGGGCATGCGCACTTATAAAGCATGACATGTTTGGTATCTTTTTGGTAACATCTGTTATTTTACCAAAAAAATGGGTTATATATATTTTTTTTTTGGCATTAACCACTTCAGCCCCGGACCAGTATGCTGCCTAAGGACCAGAGGTCTTTTTCCAATTTGGCACTGTGTCGCTTTAACTGCTAATTGTGCGGTCATGCAATGCTGTACCCAAACGAAATTTGCGTCCTTTTCTTCCCACAAATAGAGCTTTCTTTTGATGGTATTTGATCACCTCTGCCGTTTTTATTATTTGCGCTATAAACGGAAAAAGACCGAAAATTTTGAAAGAAAAATGATATTTTCTACTTTTTGTTATAAAAAAAAAAATCCAATAAACTCAATTTTAGTCATACATTTAGGCCAAAATGTATTCGGCCACATGTCTTTGGTAAAAAAAATGTCAATAAGCGTATATTTATTGGTTTACGCAAAAGTTATAGCGTCTACAAACTAGGGTACATTTTCTGGAACTGCCTATGTCATTTCTTGAGGTGCTAAAATGGCAGGGCAGTACAACCCCCCCCCCCCCCCCCCCAAATGACCCCATTTTGGAAAGTAGACACCCAAAGGAAATTGCTGAGAGGCATGTTGAACCCATTGAATATTCATTTTCCCCTTTCGTCTTTCAGGACAGCCACCATGAGAGATAGTCTCTTCCTCTTCCTCTTAGGAAACACTGCGCCAGCCCATAAATTCTCACTTCCCCCTGCCAGACCTCAGTATTAGTGTTTCCTCCGGTGGGGAGACACTGTGCAAGGAACCAGGCTTTTCAGTCAGGGGACTGGGGCTGTTATTTTTTTTTTTTTTGAGCCTGTAAATGGGAGCAGGGGCTTCCTATGGGCATGGGGGGGACTTACCCCTCGTTCGGTGGCCACCACTTCCTAGCTGAGCGCAGCTTCAGGCTGTGGGGGTTCCCTATCGCGGTCACAGGGCTGCAGCAGGCTGGCGTCCGCCCTTCCTGTATACTTTACAGGCCGCTCTCTTTTTGGAACTAGGCGGGCCGGACGACGGGCGACGTCATTTCCGGCGGAAGGGCGGGGGCTTGCCTTTGACCCGCGGCTTCCGGTTCCGGGTCGCAGGGCTGATAGGGAAGCCAGGCACAGGCTGGAGACGAGTCTGGGACGCGCACAGGCAGCGTTGGACTCGGTAGTAGCAACCACCTGCAAGTCATGTCGGAAGCGGATGCTCAACCAACGGACACTACCTCCAGCCTTCCTAAGGTAAGAGTGCCTTGGGGAAAAGTACTCCTTACCTAGGATTGTCCCTCCATGTATGGTTCCTGTCATGGGGGGGCAGATCCCCTGGGTGGTCAGGGGAGGGAGGCTCAGATCCCCATAGATTAAGGAGGGTCTAGTGCACTCCCAGGGTTGTATCCTTTTTTTTTTTTTTTTTTTTTTTTTTTTTTTTTTTTTAAAAAAACAAGTGACAAAATTTTTGTTTTTTTCTTTCTTGTATTTCAGAAAGCTACAGAAAAATCTAAGTCTACCCATAGCTCTAAGAGGAGGTGTGCCTCTTGCAGGGACACATTAGGGGAGGCATGGACAAAGGTCTTGTGTAGGGAGTGCATAGACTCCCTTGTTAAGGAGAGGGACTCTGAACAGGAGTCAGGACTTGCAGCCTCAGTAAAGGAGCTCTCGTCCACCTTTTCTTCATTTAAGGCCTTATTTGAAAGGTTTCAACCTCCCATTAGTCCAGCTCCCCAGGATACAACCCCGCCTCAGGCGCAGGGCTCTGCTCCTGCCCAACCTGCAACTTCAGTTAGGGCAGAGGAAGCTCCAGGGCCTTCCGGAGTGGAACTAAGACAGCCAGACAGTTCCTCCTCCGATTCCCAGGATGGTTCAGAGGGGGAGGACCAGGACGGGGAGTCCAAGAGATCCTCCAGATATAAATTATCCCTAGAGGAGGTAGAGGACCTCTTAGGGGCTATTTATACAACCCTCGGTATTCAGGAGGACAGGAAACCCCTGACCCTTCATGACCAGATGTACAGAGGCTTGGGGGAACAAAAGAGAGAGGTTTTTCCAGTTCATGAAGTACTGGTTGAAACTATCAAAAAGGAGTGGCAGGATCCCGAAAGGAAACCCTTTTTTTCTAGATCCTTAAAAAGGAGATTTCCGTTTTCAGATGATCCTACATCTATCTGGAATAAAAATCCCAAGTTAGATGCTGCTTTCTCCCAGGTTTCCAGACACACTGACCTGGCATTTGAGGACATGGGGGCCCTGGTGGATGTCATGGATAAGAGAATAGACTCTCTCCTTAAAAAGACGTGGGATTCAACAATTGGTAACTTGAAACCTGAGTTGGCTGTCACAGTAGTGGCTCGCAATCTGGAGCACTGGCTCTCTAAGATTCAAGAGCATATTGAGGCTGGAACGGCAAAAGAAACCATTCTGTCTTCTTTCCCTACGATTCTGCGGGGTATCGCCTACATAGCTGATGCCTCGGCAGAGTCAGTACGTATGACGGCCAGATCAGCGGCTCTGGCCAATTCGGCCAGGAGAGCCCTCTGGCTAAAAACCTGGCTGGGCGATAGCGCCTCTAAAGTCAAATTGTGCGGCATACCGCACAGCAGACAGGAAGAAATCCTTCCCGGTTAAGCGGAAAACCCCTGCACCTACAAAAAAGGGGTTTCGTCCGCAAAAGCGTAAAGAGACTCCAAAGCCGGAAGGGCAAAGGAAGCTCTGGGGTCAGAAAGGCAAGGGCAGAGGAGGGGCGATTTTTCGCCCTCCTGAACAGCCCCGTAAAAGTCAATGACTCCCCAACCATGGTGGGGGGAAGATTGGGGGCCTTCCTCCCACAGTGGGAAGCAATATCCCCCAATCGCTTTATCCTAGGGATTATAAGAAAGGGGTACCATATCGATTTCACAAATCTTCCTCCTCGGAGATTTTTGGTCACGCACCTACCCAGGTGTACGGCAAAAGCCGAGGCTCTGTTGGAAGCATTAAGAGATCTGGTAGATCAGAATGTGGTTCTAAGAGTTCCAAAAAGCCGAGGAGGGAGAGGGGTTTTATTCACACATCTTCGTAGTGAAGAAACCCACAGGGAAATTCAGACTAATTCTGAATCTAAAGCCCCTGAACAAGTCAGTGACATACAGGAGATTCCGTATGGAAACAATTTTCACGGTGAGAACACTGTTGCCCCGCAACTGCTTTATGGTATCCCTGGACCTAAAGGACGCGTATCTACACGTTCCCATAGCAGAAGCCTCACAGAGGTTTCTCCGGCTAGCGGTAGATCTAGGTGGAACAAAGGTACATCTACAGTTTCAGGCGCTGCCTTTCGGGCTATCCTCCTCGCCCCGCATCTTCACCAAGGTCTTGGCGGAGGTGATGGCCTTTCTTCGGCTCCAGGGAGTATCAGTGATAGCATACCTGGACGACCTGCTCCTGTTTGCAGCGTGTCCACTGCAGTTAGTCAGGGATCTAGAACTTACAAAAAGAGTTCTTACAGGTCTAGGGTGGCTAATGAACTTGGAGAAATCCAGTTTGATTCCCTCCCAGCGCATTACCTACTTGGGGTACCAGTTGGACTCAACACTACTGAGAGTGTTTCTTCCAACAGAAAAAAAATACTAAAGCTGGACAGGGCAGTGGCTGGTCTCCAGTGCAGCAGTCGGGTCTCCATAAGAGTTCTGATGTCGGCCCTGGGTCTTTTGACCGCGACCCTCCCAGCAGTGCAATGGGCAGGTCTGCACTTTCGTCCCTTACAGTCCTTTGTCCTAAGGGTGTGGGATCACAGCCAGAGAAATCTGGATGCCTTGGTTCAGGTCCCATCCCAAGTAAAGAGATCCCTCTGGTGGTGGAGGAGGGTCTCAAACTTGTCGCAGGGTCGTCTGTGGTTCATCCCAGTCTCTCAGGTGGTAACCACAGACGCAAGCGGCAGAGGTTGGGGGGCGCATCTGGGTTCCCTTGTAGCACAGGACACCTGGGAGGGAGACTAACTCAGAAGGTCGTCCAATTGGAAGGAGCTGAAGGCAATCGGGCTAGCACTCAGGTTCTTCAAAAAGGAGCTACAGGGCCACCATGTTCAGGTGCAGTCGGACAACTCGTCCGCCGTAGCCTATGTGAACAAGCAGGGAGGCACAAGGAGCGGAGTACTGTTGGCATTGGCATCAGACATTCTGAGCTGGGCCGAGACTCACACTCTCTCACTTTCAGCAGTCTACCTGAGAGGAGAAAAGAATGTGAAAGCAGACTTTCTCAGCCGAACCAAGCTGAGAGAGGGCGACTGGATCCTCAACCAGGAGGTTTTCAGTCTCATCTCAGAGAAGTGGGGTCCTCCAGAGGTAGATCTGTTCGCGTCAAGAAGCAACGCGAAAGCCCCTTGTTTTTTCTCCCTAAACAGAGGGGAGGGAGCGCGAGGGGTCG
Organism: Lithobates septentrionalis; assembly: GCA_037952835.1. NCBI lineage: Eukaryota > Metazoa > Chordata > Amphibia > Anura > Ranidae > Lithobates > Lithobates septentrionalis. The sequence continues at coordinate 1,159,222 of JBBDGP010003112.1, read as the reverse complement.
ACGCATTGATCCAGGACTGACATTTCAGAATCTGCTATGCCTTCCCGCCCCCAGCGTTATTACCAGCAGTTCTCAGGAAGTTTCAGATGGAAAACACGTCCCTGATTCTGGTAGCACCACATTGGCCAAAGAGGGCTTGGTTCTCAGTACTCAAGCAGCTAGCGGTCGAACCTCCCTTATTCCTGCCACCTCGAGAGGATCTCCTCTCACAGGGCCCAGTCCTCTGTCCACAGGTTCACCAATGGCAGTTAGCGGCCTGGCTACTGAGGAGGGTATGCTGAGAGCTAGGGGTTTTTCTGAGAAATTAATCTCCACCCTCCTCAATAGCAGGAAGAAGGAAACACGCCAGATATATAAAAAAAAAAAAAAATCTGGGTACGTTTCAATAAATGGTGTGCAGAAGGCTCCTTTGCGGTACATAGTCCCACAGCTGTGTTGGAATTCCTTCAGTGCGGGGCAGACAGGGGTTTATCCATAAGTACCCTTAAGGGTCAGGTGTCAGCACTCAGTGCTTATTTAGAGAAACATCTGGCCACCAACCCCTGGGTGGTCAGATTCTTTAAGGCTCTGTCTAGACAAAGACCGGTTCAAGGTCCTCCCTTTCCCAAGTGGGACCTATCGTTAGTTTTGCAGGGCCTGACGGGAATCCCCTTTGAACCTTTAGAGGAATGTCTACTAAAGGATCTTACGTTAAAAACAGTTTTTTTGGTAGCAGTGACAACTGCCAGGAGAGTCAGCGAGATTGAGGCCTTATCTGTTAGACCTCCCTTTTGTGTTATTTTTCCAGATCGGATCATCTTTAAGACCGATCCAGCATTTTTACCTAAGGTTGCTTCTGGTTTCCACAGAAGTCAGGAGGTAATTTTACCCTCATTTTGTCCCAACCCCTCGGGGGAAAGGGAATTAAAATTTCATTCTTTGGATGTAAGGAGATGTATCCTTAGATACCTAGAGCTGACCAAGATGTTTAGAAAGTCAGACTCTTTATTTGTTTTGTTTTCTGGGGCCAGAAAGGGATGCAAAGCGTCTCGACGCACTATTGCCAGATGGCTCAGAGTAGCCATTGGCCAGGCCTATACATTGGCAGGGAAAGAAATCCCAATGGGTATAAGAGCACACTCTACTAGAGCTATGGCAGCTTCGCAGGCAGAAAGGGCTGGAGCAACGCCAGAGCAAATATGCAGGGCTGCAACATGGTCCAGCTACTCCACTTTTGTAAAGCACTACAGAGTGGACCTGGTGTCGGCTAGTGAGCAAGCCTTTGGGCGTAAGGTATTGCAAGCTGTAGTCCCACCCTAAACTGGTAAGTGCTCGTTTATCCTCTCATGGTGGCTGTCCTGAAAGACGAAAGGGGAAAATTAGAGTTACGTACCGGTAACGTCTTTTCCAGTAGTCTTTCAGGACAGCCCTAGTTACCCACCCGAAATTTTTGGGGGGTCTTACAAAAGACCAGAACGCAGCATGATAATGATATGGAATAGTATGTTATTAATGTGTTCTTGTGTCTCCCCAGCTGACCGGAGGTAATCTCGGAATATACTGAGGTCTGGCAGGGGGAAGTGAGAATTTATGGGCTGGCGCAGTGTTTCCTAAGAGGAAGAGGAGGAGACTATCTCTCATGGTGGCTGTCCTGAAAGACTACTGGAAAAGACGTTACCGGTACGTAACTCTAATTTTTTTTGTCCCAAGTGATTGAATAATGACAAAAAAAAAAAATATTTACAAAAAGTTGTCACTAAATGATATATTGCTCACACAGGCCATGGGCCTATGTGGAATTGCACCCCAAAATACATTCAGCTTCTTCTCCTGAGTACGGGGATACCACATGTGGGACTTTTTGGGAGCCTAGCCGCGTACGGGGCCCCGAAAACCAATCCCCGCTTTCAGGATTTCTAAGGGCGTAAATTTTTGATTTCACTCCTCACTACCTATTACAGTTTTGAAGGCCATAAAATGCCCAGATGGCACAACCCCCCCCCCCCCAAATGACCCCATTTTGGAAAGTAGACACCCCAAGCTATTTGCTGAGAGGCATGTTGAGTCCATGGAATATTTTATATTTTGACACAAGTTGCGGGAAAGTGACACATATATATATTTTTTTTTGCACAAAGTTGTCACTAAATGATATATTGCTCACACAGGCCATGGGCATATGTGGAATTGCACCCCAAAATACATTTAGCTGCTTCTCCTGAGTATGGGGATACCACATGTGTGGGACTTTTTGGGAGCCTAGCCGCGTACAGGGCCCCGAAAACCAATCACCGCCTTCAGGATTTCTAAGGGTGTAAATTTTTGAATTCACTCTTCACTGCCTATCACAGTTTCGGAGGCCATGGAATGCCCAGGTGGCAGAAACCCCCCCCAAATGACCCCATTTTGAAAAGTAGACACCCCAAGCTATTTGCTGAGAGGCATGGTGAGTTTTGCAGCTCTCATTTGTGTTTTTGAAAATGAAGAAAGACAAGAAAAAACATTTTTTTTTCAATTTTCAAAACTTTGTGACAAAAAGTGAGGTCTGCAAAATACTCGCTATACCTCTCAGCAAATAGCTTGGGGTGTCTACTTTCCAAAATGGGGTCATTTGGGGGGGGGGGGGGGGGGGTTGTGCCACCTGGGCATTCCATGGCCTCCGAAACTGTGATAGGCAGTGAAGAGTGAAATCAAAAATTTACGCCCTTAGAAAGCCTGAAGGCGGTGCTTGGTTTTCGGGGTCCCGTACGCGGCTAGGCTCCCAAAAAGTCTCACACATGTGGTATCTCCGTACTCAGGAGAAGCAGCAGAATGTATTTTGGGGTGTAATTTCACATATTCCCATGGCATGTTTGAGCAATATATCATTTAGTGACAACTTTGTGCAAAAAAAAAAAAAAAAATTGTCTCTTTCCCGCAACTTGTCACAGTATAAAATATTCCATGGACTCGACATGACTCAGCAAATAGCTTGGGGTGTCTACTTTCCAAAATGGGGTCATTTGGGGGGGTTTTGAACTGTCCTGGCATTTTATGCACAACATTTAGAAGCTTATGTCACACATCACCCACTCTTCTAACCACTTGAAGACAAAGCCCTTTCTGACACTTTGTTTACATGAAAAAATAAATTTTTTTTGCAAGAAAATTACTTTTAACCCCCAAACTTTATATATATATTTTTTTAAAGCAAATGCCCTACAGATTAAAATGGTGGGTGTTTCATTTTTTTTCACACAGTATTTGCGCAGCGATTTTTCAAACGCATTTTTTGTGGAAAAAACACACTTTTTAAAATTTTAATGCACTAAAACACACTATATTGCCCAAATGTTTGATGACATAAAAAAGATGATCTTAGGCCGAGTACATGGATACCAAACATGACATGCTTTACAATTGCGCACAAACGTGCAGTGGCAACAAAATAAATACATTTTTAAAAGCCTTTACAGGTTACCACGTTAGATTTACAGAGGAGGTCTACTGCTAAAATTACTGCCCTCGATCTGACCTTCACGGTGATACCTCACATGCATGGTGCAATTGCTGTTTATGTTTGACGACAGACCGCTGCTTGCGTTCGCCTTAGCGCTAGAGCAGGGGGGGACAGGGGTGCTTTTTTTTTTTAAATCATTTTTATTGTTATCTCAGGGAATGTAAATATCCCCTATGATAGCAATAGGTAGTGACAGGTACTCTTTTTTTTTAAAAAAAATTGGGGTCTATTAGACCCTAGATCTCTCCTCTGCCCTCAAAGCATCTGACCACACCAAGATCGGTGTGATAAAATGCTTTCCCAATTTCCCAATGGCGCTGTTTACATCCGGTGAAATCTAAGTCATGAAATGCTCGTAGCTTCCGGTTTCTTAGGCCATAGAGATGTTTGGAGCCACTCTGGTCTCTGATCAGCTTTATGGTCAGCTGGCTGAATCACCGGCTGCATTCTCAGGTTCCCTGTTGAGACAGGAGAGCCAGAAAAAAACACGGAATATAGTGGGGGCATTCCCTCCCACGGCTTGTAAAAGCAGTCTAGAGGCTAATTAGCCGCTAGGATTGCTTTTACATGAAAGCCGACCGCTGGCTGAAAAGAATGATACCTAAACCTGCAGGCATCATTCTGGCATAACCACTCAAAGTCGTGAATGGCGTACCTGAAGACAAAAAAATGGTTAACAATAAAACACAGTAAACGGTAAAGTATAAAAAATTGCATACCTGAAAAGCAAACATGATAAAACATAATAACAATAAAACATTGCAGAATAGAATACAGTAAAAAAAGAGCAGAACAATAGAGAGAGAGAGAACAATAAAACGACAACTATTATTTTTTTATTTATATATATATATATATATATATATATATATATATATTTATTTTTTACACTTTTTTTTGTAACTAACTTTTATAACTGTAACCGGTTCCAGGTTCGGGTCTCTCAAAATGTGATGGCATCTTGGGAGACCCTGTGAAAGTGTGCCTAGTCTGTGCAATGCTGTACCCTACGCTAATACTCCACTAGTGAATGGTAGCATTCAAAACATTCACCAATGCAAAAACCAGGATTGTCAGGACAGGAGGGACAATAATAGCAGGTGTCACGCCTATATCCGCGCTTGCTGAAGACACATCTTTTTTGGGGGGGTTTGTTGGGTAGGGGTACTCGGGAGGACATAAAGAAAATGCCTCTCATGCAGCCGACTGCATTTGGTTGGGGATGTGAATGAGGGAAGTACGGGCGCTGCAGAAGTGGTGGGTTCCCAATTAGGATTGGCGAATGCAGCAGGAAGGGCACTATGGGCACGATGGGCCTGTTTGTCTTCTTCTTGGTGGCAGCGGGACACTACTTGTGCTTGCCACCTCACCAGCTTGAACTGCACTTATGGGACTCGCCACGTCACCAAGTGTTACTGCAGTGCTGGTTTGACTACGACCGGGGTGTACTAGGCCGCTGGTGCTTGCCAGTTCACCAAAACGCTACCAAAAAAAACTTAGCGATCGCAGGGATCAGGCCTGACTCTGCGAATGCTGCAGTTATGCATTTAGTGTTTTGTAAGTGACAGTGATCGATCGATACTGCACTTGGGTGGGCTGGGCCGGGCCGAGGGGCAAAACGCAGGTGCTAGCAGGTATCTGGGCTGATCCCGCTAACACTGCGTTTTTGGGAACCCTAAACTGCTGGGGACACTAGTATAGATCTAATCGGATCAGATATTGATCCGATCAGATACTATACCACTAAGGGAGGTGTACGGTGCGTGCGTGGGTGTTAGCGCTACTGGCACTAACCTGACGCTGCCTGGGGCTGGTGCTTGCCAGTTCACCAAAATGCTACCAAAAAAACTGTTAGCGATCACAGGGATCAGGCCTGACTCTGCGAACGCTGCAGTTATGCGTTTAGTGTTTTTGTAAGTGACAGTGATCGATACTGCACTTGGGTGGGCTGGGCTGGGCCGGGCGGAGGGGCAAAACGCAGGTGCTAGCAGCTATCTGGGCTGATCCCACTAACACTGCGTTTTTGGGAACCCTAAACTGCTGGGGACGCTAGTATAGATCTAATCGGATCAGATATTGATGCTTTCAGATACTATACCACTAAGGGAGGCGTATGCTGCGTGTGTGGGTGTTAGCGGTACTGGCGCTAATCTGACGCTGCCTGGGGCGACGCATATCACCGCCAGGCGATCAGGGGGCTAAAGCTTTATTTTGTAATAAACGGCGGGTGCCCTGACACTATAAAAAACGAACTAACCAGCGTCACCCGTAACAGTTATACGGTGATCAGTGGTGAAAGGGTTAACTAGGGGGCAATCAAGGGGTTAAAACATTTATTAGATAGTATATGGGGATCCCTGTCGCTATAAAACTACGGCAAACCTAAATATTTACGTCCCTAACTAGCGTCTACAGCGATCAGAAAAATGATTGCTTAGCGACACTGGCGACAGGGGGTGATCAAGGGGTTCAAACTTTATTGGGGGGGTTAGGGGGGTACCCTAGACCTAAAGGGGGGTAACCCTAACTGCCCTAACACAGTAACTGTCACAAACTGACACCATGCAGTAATCGGAAAAAAAAAAACCTGCTTGGTGTCAGTGTGACGGGGGAGGGAGGGAGGGGTGATTGGGGGGGATCGGGGGTGTTTTGTGTGCCTGGCATGTTCTACTGTGTGTGTTTGTCACTCACAGTGCTGTCTTCTCTCCTCGGCGCCAAAACGGAAAATACCGAGCCGAGGAGAGATGACATCATTTCCTTTGCTGCTGTTTAGCATACAGCAGCAAAGGAATGTTCTGATTGGCCGGCGGCGATCGCGAGGGGGGGGGGGCACGATCGGATGGCCTCCCCCTCACCTCCGATCGCCGGGGGACAAAAGAGGACCACCTCGGGCACCGGGGGGGGGTCCGATCGGACCCCCCACCCGCGGGAGGCAGATCACGTACATTTACGTGATTTTGCCTGCCCGTGCCGCCTTGCCGACGTATATTGGCGTGAGGCGGTCCTTAAGTGGTTAACCACTTGCCGCCCGCCATATAGCAAAATGACGGCAGCAAAGTGGTATCATTATCCTGACCGGACGTCATATGACGTCCGGCAGGATATCAAGCCGCTGCACGCCCCCCGGGGGCGCGCATCGCGGCTGTCATAAACCAGATGTGACCAGAACTGTGTGACTGCGACAGAGTGAACCAGACATAAATAGGTGAAAGTAAGTTTATTAAGGAAAATGTATATGTGAACACACCACCAATATAGAGTGAACAACAAAACAAACAGTGATAATAAACCAACCAGCATATGTAGCAAGAGGGAGTACCAGAATCGTAGTCAAGCCAGGCCGGGGTCATAAACAGGGAATCAGTAGCTGGGAAGGGAGATAAACAGGACAAGAGAGGATGGATGGATCACAGGAGGGACGGGTCAGGTACAAGGCTCAGAGTCCAGGGTTCAGGTAACAGACAGGAAAACAGGATCAACAGGTCCCAGGAATCAGGGTTCAGGTTACAGGATCAGGAATCAGATACAGGTCAGGGCTCAAGGACAATACCAGGGCAACATAAGTCTGCGATTGCCGGGTATTTATACTGCAGCTCTGCTAATTAAAGTCAGGTGACACCTGTCTGCAGAGGGGAATACCTGCTCCATACTGCCAGGATCCATCCGCTGGTGGACGCCAGTACTGCGGCCCAAAGATGACATAACATTAACAGGGAAAATCTCTCCTGACAGTTCCAAACTGCCAGAAGACACCTGCTGGTGGACCTCAGTACTGCATGCCAAATAACAGATATTACCAGCGGATGGAACATTTCCTGACAGTACCCCCCCTCAAAGGAGCGACCTCCGGACGCTCCAACTAGCCGTTGCTGGGGAAAGTCCATGGTGTCCAGCTGGGCAGTGGGCACATCAGGCTGGGCAGCAGACAGGAACACTCCAGGCTGGGCAGCGGACAGGAACACTCCAGGCTGGGCAGCGGACAGGAACACTCCAGGCTGGGCAGCGGACAGGAACACTCCAGGCTGGGCAGCGGACAGGAACACTCCAGGCTGGGCAGCGGACAGGAACACTCCAGGCTGGGCAGCGGACAGGAACACTCCAGGCTGGGCAGCGGACAGGAACCCTCCAGGCTGGGCAGCGGACAGGAACCCTCCAGGCTGGGCAGCGGACAGGAACCCTCCAGGCTGGGCAGCGGACAGGAACCCTCCAGGCTGGGCAGCGGACAGGAACCCTCCAGGCTGGGCAGCGGACAGGAACCCTCCAGGCTGGGCAGCGGACAGGAACCCTCCAGGCTGGGCAGCGGACAGGAACCCTCCAGGCTGGGCAGCAGACAGGAACACTCCAGGCTGGGCAGCAGACAGGAACAACTTGAGCTGGGCAGCAGACAGGAACAACTTGAGCTGGGCAGCAGACAGGAACAACTTGAGCTGGGCAGCTGGCATGGGCACTTCAAGCTGGGCAGCTGGCATGGGCACTTCAAGCTGGGCAGCTGGCATGGGCACTTCAAGCTGGGCAGCTGGCATGGGCACTTCAAGCTGGGCAGCTGGCATGGGCACTTCAAGCTGGGCAGCTGGCACCGAGACATCAGGCTGGAGGGCAGACACCCGGACATCAGGCTGGAGGGCAGACACCCGGACATCAGGCTGGAGGGCAGACACCCGGACATCAGGCTGGAGGGCAGACTCCCGGACATCAGGCTGGAGGGCAGACTCCCGGACATCAGGCTGGAGGGCAGACACCCGGACATCAGGCTGGAGGGCAGACACCCGGACATCAGGCTGGAGGGCAGACACCCGGACATCAGGCTGGAGGGCAGACACCCGGACATCAGGCTGGAGGGCAGACACCCGGACATCAGGCTGGAGGGCAGACACCCGGACATCAGGCTGGAGGGCAGACTCCCGGACATCAGGCTGGAACAGATCAGCTGGTGGGGAGGCAAGACTGGACACTGGCATGATGGTATGGGTTGGATTAGCTAGTGCGGAGGCAGGTTGGGTTACTGGCAGGATCGTTTTGGTTGGAAAAAACTTTCGTTTTTTCTTTGGCTTAGCCACTGAAGATCGGTAGGTGAGGGGTGCAGCAGACTGGAGAGGAGGATTGGAATATGGCAGAGAAGAGGTAACAGTAGCTGGAGGAAGTTCGTGTGAGTTTGCAGGCAGCAGGGAAGAGACAGGTGGATTGAATGCAGGATAGGTACAGGGAGCAGAGACTGGGTATGAGTATTTGGTTGGCAGCAGCGTATACTGAGCTGCAACTGCGGTTGACATGGGTGATGGGGAAACATACATTTGGGTAGGTTGGTGTTTGGTGGCAGAGGTGGTTTGTTTGGCTGGAGCTGCTTGCATCATGTCGGACCATGCTGAAAGTATAGGTTGTACAAACTGTGCTTTTAAACCTCCCTGTCTAACAAAAGACTGAGCTGACACAATGCACTCAGCAATCACCTGTGGGGAACAGGCTGAGTAGTGCTCACAAAAATCATCTGGATCATCTTCAAAAAGCCAAACTAGGGATACAACCTGATTCATATCGAAAGGAGGAGTGAAATCATCACGGCCCTCTGGAATACAGGGCAGGGCCAGCTCAGTACATAGCTTGATCAAAGGCTGCACCTCCCCAAACAATATATAACCCTGATCGACCAGGGAGTGAGCCAAACGTATAGTGGCAAACAACTGGTCACTAGACCATTCTTTCAAAGCCTGGCGGCAATAATCACCACTTTCAGATGCCAGCAGAGAAAAATAAATAACTTCATCGGCATTCATGGTTGCAACCAACCGAATCAAAATGGTTCCCCTGTGCAGCCACTTCTGGTCAGGGATGGCCCTGGTATTCTGTCATAAACCAGATGTGACCAGAACTGTGTGACTGCGACAGAGTGAACCAGACATAAATAGGTGAAAGTAAGTTTATTAAGGAAAATGTATATGTGAACACACCACCAATACAGAGTGAACAACCAAACAAACAGTGATAATAAACCAACCAGCATATGTAGCAAGAGGGAGTACCAGAATCGTAGTCAAGCCAGGCCGGGGTCATAAACAGGGAATCAGTAGCTGGGAAGGGAGATAAACAGGACAAGAGAGGATGGATGGATCACAGGAGGGACGGGTCAGGTACAAGGCTCAGAGTCCAGGGTTCAGGTAACAGACAGGAAAACAGGATCAACAGGTCCCAGGAATCAGGCTTCAGGTTACAGGATCAGGAATCAGAGATACAGGTCAGGGCTCAAGGACAATACCAGGGCAACATAAGTCTGCGATTGCCGGGTATTTCTACTGCAGCTCTGCTAATTAAAGTCATGTGACACCTGTCTGCAGAGGGGAATACCTGTTCCATACTGCCAGGATCCATCCGCTGGTGGACGCCAGTACTGCGGCCCAAAGATGACATAACATTAACAGGTAAAAGCTCTCCTGACAGTTCCAAACTGCCAGGAGACACCTGCTGGTGGACCTCAGTACTGCATGCCAAATAACAGATATTACCAGCGGATGGAACATTTCCTGACAGCGGCGATCGTTGTTGCGGGGTGTCAGACTAACACCCCGCGACACCGATCTAGGTAAATAGTCTCTGGCGGAGACTCAGTACCACATGATCAGCCGTGTCCAATCAGGGCTGATCACAGTGTAAACAGGAAGAGCTGGTGATTGGCTTTTCCTCACTCGCGTCTGTCAGATCGGCTGCTCCTCGGACAGGGGGGGTCTGTGCTGATCGATTATCAGCGCAGCCCCCCCCTCCGAGGATGCCCACACTGGACCACCAGGAATGCCAATCAGTGCCCACAATGGGCATCACTGATTGGCAGGCATTATTGTTTGGCACTGATTGGCATCTATCAGTAACATTTATTAGTGTACAGTGCCACCTATCAGTGCCCATAAGTGCCACCTCATCTGCGCCCATCAGTGCAGCCCCATCACTGCCCAACAGTGAAGGAGAAAAACTACTTATTTACAAAGTTTTGTAACAGAAACAAAAAAAAAACTTTTTTTCCCCAAAATTTTCAGTCTTTTTTTTTTGTTTTATTTGTTTAGCAGAAACTAAAAACCCCAAAGGTGATCAAGTACCAGGAAAAGAAAGCTCTATTTGTGGGAACAAAATGATAAAAAATTTGTTCGGGTATAGTGTAGCATGACCGCTCAATCGTCATTCAAAGTGCGACAGCGCTGAAAGCTGAAAATAGGCCTAGGCAGGAAGGTGTATAAGTGCCCTGTATTGAAGTGGAGATCAAAACATACCGTGTGAAATTACAAGACCTGCCACTTTATTCTCTAGGGCCTCTGCTTTAAAAAAATATATATAATGTTTGGGGGTTCTAACAAATTTTATAGAAAAAAAAAATATATTGTTATCTGTAGTGGTTAAATCGTTTGGGCCAAGCTGCCCCAAACTATTTCCCAAATGAATATGTGCCTGCTGAGCTTCCTCTATAAACTGTATGTAGCCTCAGTTACATTAGAGTTACAGCCTTGTGTTCTGGATGTGAGATGAGACCTTCCCGTCGTATACCTGGAACAAAATAGGCTGAGTGGCCCATAGCCATTCATAGGTAGCTTTGACGGATTTGAGGACTATATGTATACAAAGCTGCCTATGAATGGCTGAGCACCACTCAGCAAATTTTGTTCCAGGTTTGAGATGGAAAGGTCTTGTCTCATACCCGGAGCACAGTGCTGTATTCCGTATAAAGCTGAGGCTACATACAGTTTACACAGCACACCCAGCTGCCACACCTGTTAGTGTAAGAAATGGTTCTTTTGGGCAAGCTTAGTCTTATCCAGCTTTACTGTCACTCTAAATAGTTTGTTATCGATGGATCACAATTTGGCCGCTTTAGCAGGCATTGGCCGAAAATCAATACAGTTGTAGCAATTCCTGTTTGAAAGAAGTTGATCAGGAATGTTGGAAATCGAGGAGGAGGTCCTTCATCTACCTCGCTTGTGTGGATATTGGAATTCTGTTTCTTTTTTTGTTCAGCCTACTGGCTGAAAAAAAAAAAAAATACAAAATGCTTCCAATAGTACAGTGCATCTGGAAAGTATTCACAGCGATTCACTTTCCACATTTTGGTATATTTTACAGCCTTAATGCAAAATAGATTAAATTCATTATTTTCCTCAAAATTCTACAAATACCCCATAGTGACAATGTAAAAGATGCTTGTTTGAAATCTGCAAATTTAATAAAAGAAATTAAAAAAAGACATGTAAATAAGTATTCACAGCCTTTGCCATGACACTCAAAATTGAGCTTAGATGCATACTGTTTCCACTGATACTCCTTGCGATGTTTCTACAAGTTGGAGTCCACTTGTGGTAAATTCAGTTGATTAGACATGATTTGGAAAGGCACACACCCATGATTTGGAAGGGCCCATAGTTAACAGTACCTGTCAGAGCGCAAACAAAGCCATGAAGTCCAAGGAATTGTCTTTAGACCTCCAAGACAGGATTACATCGAGGCACAGATCTGGGGAGGGGTACAGAAAAATTTCTCAGGAAAAACAAAACAAACAATACTGCGCTTGTGTGAATAATGACAGAAGCAGCAACAAAAAATGTGAGGTATGACACAATAAAACAATATAAACCAAGAAAAAAAAGTTGCACAATCTCTAAATAACATAAAAAATCCAAACTACTGAACCAGTCCGAGTGAAAAAAAATGAAAAGCAAATCAATGTGATATTCAAATCAAAGCTTGTATGTAGATAATCCAGGAATATCCTCCACCATGTGACGTCACCAACCTCAAGATACGGATGTACCTTACTGCAATGGGTGGACTCTCCATTATGGAAGGTCAAAAGCACAATGGGAATTATCAGCTGTAGTGTGTCCCGGGACCTTGTAGTGCAGATGATGTCTGTCTCGCACTCAGTGTGACTTGTCCAGGCACCCAGCAACACCCAAAAAATAAGCAGAGGGCTCCATATAGTGTAACAACCCTTATGCCGCGTACACATGGTCGGACTTTTCGTCTACAAAAGTCCGACGGACGCCGACGGACTAAAGCTGGCTGACAATCCGATCATGTGTGGGCTTCCCCGGACTTTCAGCGGACTTTTGCAGCCTCAAATCTGACAGACTTTAGATTTGAAACATGCTTCAAATCTTTACATCGTAACTACGCCGGACCCCGAAGTCCGCTCGTCTGTGTGCTAGTCCGACGGACAAAAACCCACGCTAGGGCAGCTATTGGCTACTGGCTATCAACTTCCTTATTTTAGTCCGGTGTATGTCATCACGTACGAATCCGTCGGACTTTTGTGTGATCGTATGTAGGCAAGTCAGTTCGTAAGAAAGTCTGCCGCAAGTCCGCCAAAAGTCAGTCGAAAGTCTGTCGGACGGGCTGTCGGACTTTTGTAGCCGAAAAGTCAGACCGTGTGTACGCGGCATTAGGGTATTTTATTTGAGGAAGAGAGCACCCAACCAAAGGGTGGTAAATGGTACAATAAAAATCCATAAACTGCAGCATAAGATAAAGACTTGCTGTGACTGGAAGAAAAATTGGTGGGGAGCGTTAATAGTGAAAAAAACATATACTATAAAAAAAATGTTTTTTTTTAAAAAGACAGTAAATAAAAAATAATAATGAAAGAGCACCAGCCTGCCTAATTAAATTAAAACCAAAAAACATTGATCTAGTGAATAAAACAATGAAAAATGTCTATAGGTGTTCTGTGGTAATAACGACAGTTCTGTGCAAACACAATCCAATAACATGATGGTCATGGACATGGAGAAATTAGTTTTGACCACAATAAAACATGTCATATGAAACACACAATTGATATATATCCAAATGAAAAGAAGTCCATAAAAGTGGTGAATCTTGTGACCAGGTCTTGTATTCAGAAAAACAGTGGAACACCTTCACCGCCAATGGATGTCAACCAAAGTGCTCAAGGAATGGGTGTCAGCTTACCAGATGTACAACCCCTGGCAAAAATTATGGAATCACCAGACCCTGAGGATGTTCCTTCAGTTGTTTATTCTTGTAGAAAAAAAGCAGATCACAGACATGGCCAAAAACTAAAGGCATTTCAAATGGCAACTTTCTGGCTTTAACCACTTGACCACTGGGCACTTAAACCCCCTTAATAACCAGACCAATTTTCAGCTTTTGGTGCTCTCACATTTTGAATGACAATTACTCAGTCATGCAACACTGTATCTATATGACATTTTTTGTCCTTTTTTTCACACAAATAGAGCTTTCTTTTAGTGGTATTTAATCACCGCTGGGTTCTTTATTTTTTGCGCTACAAAAGAAAAAAGACCGAAAAATCTGTAAAAAAATACATTTTCTTTGTTTCTGTTATAAAATTTTGAAAATTAGTAATTTTTCTTCATATATTTTGGCCAAAATTTATACCGCTACATATCTTTGGTAAAAATTACACAAATTAGTGGATATTATTTGGTCTTTGTGAAAGTTATAGCGTCCACAAGCTATGGTGCCAATAACTGAAAATTGATCACACCTGAAGTACTGATGGCCTATCTCATTACTTGAGACCCTAACATGGCAGAAAAGTACAAATACCCCCCAAATGACCCCTTTTTGGAAAGAAGACATTCCAAGGTATTTAGAAAAATGCATGGTGAGTTTTTTGAAGTTGTCATTTTTTCCCACAATTCTTTGCAAAATCAAGTTTTTTTTTTTTCTTTTTGTTTTTTTTTTCACAAAATTGTCATATTAGCAGGTTATTTCTCACACACAGCATATGCATACCACAAATCACACCCCAAAACACATTCTGCTATTGCTCTCGAGTATGGCGATGCCACATGTGTGAGACCTTTACACAGCGTGGCCACATACAGAGGCCCAACATGCAGGGGGCACCTTCAGGCGATCTGGAGCACCCAGGCCAATTCCGACATTTCGCTCCTACATGTAAAAATCATCATTTATTTGCTAGAAAATTACATAGAACCCCAAAACATTATATATGTTTTTTTTTAGCAAAGACCCTAGAGAATACAATAGCTGTCATTGCAACTTTTTATCTCGCACGATATTTGCGTAGCAATTTTCTAACGCGTTTTTTTTGGAAAAAAACTGTTTTTTGCTTTAAAGAAAACCAAAACAGTAAGGTTAGCTCAATGTTTTTGCATAATATGAAAGATGAAGTTACGCCGAGTAAATAGATACCTAACATGTCACCTTTCAAAATTGCACACGCTTGTGGAATGGCGCCAAAGTTCGCTACTTAAAAATCCCCATAGGCGACGCTTTAAAATTTTTTACTGGTTACAAATTTTGAGTTACAGAGGAGGTCTAGGGCCAAAATTATTGCTCTCGCTCTACCGATCGCAGCGATACCTCACATGTGTGGTTTGAACACCGTTTTCATATGTGGGCGGGACTTACGTATGCGTTCGCTTCTGCATGCGAGCATGCGGACAGGGGCGCTTTAAAAAATTTTTTTTTTTTTTTATTGTTCATTTTACTTTATTTATTTTAGTTTGACACTTTTTTCCCCAAAAAAATTTTTTTGATCACTTTTATTCCTATTACAAGGAATGTAAACATCTCTTGTAATAGAAATATGGCATGACAGGTCCTCTTTACAGTGGGATATGGGGTCAATAAGACCCCACATCTCACCTCTAGGCTGTGCCTGAAATAAAAAAAAAAAACAAAAAAAAAAAAATCCTGGCTTCGATCGTAGTGGTGAGTCGGTAGAAGCACTGAAGGGCGGCGGGAGGGGGGGACGTCCCCTCTCGCCCCCCGTAAGAACGATCAAGCAGTGTAACAGCCGCTATGATCATTCTTATGGTGTAGGGAATCGCCGGCTGAAAAAGCTGATATCTGAATGATGCCTGTAGCTGCACCCATCATTCAGATATCCCCGCACAAAGTCAAGGACGTCTTATGACAGAAGGCGGGAAGTGGTTAAAACGCTTTTTTTTTTTTTTAACACAAAGTTGTCCATTTATACAATATTTCTAACACATAGCATGTACCTACCAAAAATGACACCCCAAAATAGATTCTCCTACTCCTCCTGAGTACGGCGATATCACATGTGTGAGACTTCCACAGCCTGGCCACATACAGAGGCTGGGTATGGCTTTGCATGGCTGGGTATGGCTGAGCATGGCCGAGTATGGCTGAGCATGGCTGGGTATTGCAGAGTATCGCCGAGTATGAGTGGGTATGGCTGGGTATCACCGAGTATTGCTGAGTATGGCTGGGTATTGCAGAGTATGGCTGGGTATGACAGAGTATTGCGGGTTATGGCAGAGTATTGCAGATTTTTGCGGGGTATTGCAGAGCATGGCTGGGTATGGCAGAGTATTGCAGAGTATGGCTGGGTATCACTGAGTATTGCAGAGTATTGCGGGATATTTTGGGGTATTGCAGGGTATGGCAGAGTATTTCGGGGTATTGCAGGGTATGGCAGAGTATTGCGGGGTATTGCAGGGTATGGCAGAGTATTGCAGGGTATTGCAGAGTATTGCGGGGTATTGCAGGGTATGGCAGAGTATTGCGGGGTATTGCAGGGTATGGCAGAGTATTGCGGGGTTTTGCAGGGTATTGCAGGGTATGGAAGAGTATGGCAGAGTATTGCAGGGTATGGCAGAGTATTGCGGGGTATTTCGGGGGAATTGCAGGGTATGGCAGAGTATTGCGGGGGTATTGCAGGGTATGGCAGAGTATTGCGGGGTATTTCGGGGTATGGGAGAGTATTGCAGGGTATTGCAGAGTATTGCAGGGTATTGCAGAGTATTGTGGGGCATTGCAGAGTATTGTGGGGCATTGCAGAGTATTGTGGGGCATTGCAGAGTATTGTGGGGGATTGTAGGGTATTGTGGGGCATTGCAGAGTATTGTGGGGGATTGTAGGGTATTGTGGGGCATTGCAGAGTATTGTGGGGCATTGCACAGCATTGCAGGGCATTGCAGAGTAGTGAGGGATGGCTAAGCATGGATGGATGGCTGGATGTCTCTGTGCAGCGCTGTGGGCACTACAGATGCAGCCCACAACGCTGCTACCATCCATCCATCCCCCTCTCCGCTCACAGTGTACCGATCGGTACACAGGAGGGGAGGAGAGGAACCGGCGTCATGAGATGACACCGGTTTGTTTACATGTGATCGCTCCGTCATTTGATGGAGCAATCACATGGTAAACGGCCGCGATTAGCAGCCATTTTCCCGAGATCCGTGATGCGCCGTGTCCTCTGGACCCGGCGGTCACGGATGCTCTCGAGTGCGCGCCCTAGGGGCCGCGCGAGAGCGGAATTTTGGGAGGACGTCCCTGGACGCCCTCCCAGAGTTAAGCAACCGCCCTGTAGCCGTCATTTGGCTATGGGCCGGTTGTTAAGTGGTTAAGAAACACTAAAAGAAATCAAGAAAAATAATTGTGGTGGCCAGTAACAGTTAGATTTATAGAACAAGCACAGGGAATAAATTATGGAATCACCCTGTAAATTTTCATTACAAACACTACCACCTGCATCAGATTAAATCTGCTTGTTAGTATGCAGGTAAAAAGAAGTGATCACACCTTGGAGAGCTGTTGCAAGTGGACTGACATGAAGCATGGCTTCAACACCAGAGATGTCAATTGAAAAAGGGAGAGGATTATCAAACTCCTTATGCCCCGTACACACGGTCGGACTTTGTTCCGACATTCCGACAACAAAATCCTAGGATTTTTTCCGACGGATGTTGGCTCAAACTTGTCTTGCATACACACGGTCACACAAAGTTGTCGGAAAATCCGATCGTTCTAAACGCGGTGCCATAAAACACGTACGTCGGGACTATAAACGGGGCAGTGGCCAATAGCTTTCATCTCTTTATTTATTCAGAGCATGCGTGGCACTTTGTCCGTCGGATTTGTGTACACACGATCGGAATTTCCGACAACGGATTTTGTGGTCGGAAAATTTTATCTCCTGCTCTCCAACTTTGTGTGTCGGAAAATCCGATGGAAAATGTCCGATGGAGCCCACACACGGAATTTCCGACAACATGCTCCGATCGGACATTTTCCATCGGAAAATCCGACTGTGTGTACGGGGCATTAAAGAGGGTAAATCATCACGCAGTGTTGCACAAGATGTTGGTTGTTCACAGTCGGCTGTGTCTAAAGCATTGACCAAATACAAACAACATGGGAAGGTGGTTAAAGGCAAGCATACTGGTAGACCAAGGAAGACATCAAAGCGTCAAGACAGAAAACTCAAAGCAATATGCCTTGAAAACAGAAAATGTACAACAAAACAAAACAAATGGGAGGAAACTGGAGTCAACATCTGTGACTGAACTGTAAGAAACCACCTAAAGGAAATGTTTTTTTTTTCTACAACAATAAACAACTGAAGGAACATCCTCAGGGACTGGTGATTCAATAACTTTTGCCAGGGGTTGTAGTTGACCTAATTAATGAAAAAAAGGTCAAACAAGCTTTAGCAAGATTATGTTTGCTGGAATAATTCAACCATCATGTTATTGGATTGTTTGCACATAACTGTCATTATTACCACAGAACACCTATAGACATTTTTCATGGTTTTATTCACTAGATTAATGTTTTTTGGTTTTAATTTGATTAGGCAGGCTGGTGCTCTTTCATTATTATTTACTTACTGTCTTTTTAAAAAAAAAAATATATATATTTTTTATAGTATATGTTTTTTCACTATTAGCACTCCCCACCAATTTTTCTTCCAATCTGCATTAGTGATTTTATCATTCAGTTTTTGGGGTTAGCAGCTTATTCCTAGCAGGGACGAGGATACACTGAGTAGGCACGGTAAGTTTTTTTTATCTTATGCTGCAGTTTTTTATCAATTTTTATTGTACTATCTACCACACTTTGGTTGGGTGCTCTGTTCCTCCAATAAAATACTTTAATGCCCCGTACACACGGTCGGATTTTCCGACGGAAAATGTGTGATAGGACCTTGTTGTCGAAAATTCCGACTGTGTGTAGGCTCCATCACACATTTTCCATCGGATTTTCCGACCCACAAAGTTTGAGAGCAGGATATAAAATTTTCCGACAACAAAATCCGTTGTCGGAAATTCCGATCGTGTTTTACGTCACTGCGTTTAGAACGATCGGATTTTCCGACAACTTTGTGTGACCGTGTGTATGCAAGACAAGTTTGAGCTGACATCCGTCGGAAAAAATCCATGGATTTTGTTGTCGGAATGTCCGAACAAAGTCGGATCGTGTGTACGGGGCATAAGGGTTTTTACACTGTATGTAGCCCTCTGCTTATTTTTGGGGTATTGCTGGACCTGGACGAGTCACACTGAGTGAGGGACGGACAGCTGGAGAGATGGACATCACCTGCACTAGAGGGTCCTGGGACACGCTACAGCTGATTATTCCCATTCCATTGCACTTTTAACTTTCCATAATAGAGGGTCCACCTATTGCGGTAAGGGTACATCCATATCTTGATGTTGGTGGAGGATGTTCCTGGATTATCTACATTAGAGGTCGGCCGATATATCGGCCGATATTTGGCATTTTTTAATTAATCGGCATCAGCCGATTGTGCTGATAAAAAAGGCAGATTATAACTTCAGCGCGACTTGCAAATTACTTCTGTAATAGAAGTCAATGCAAGTTGCCTGAAGTCTTCTGTGGAGTGACTTCTATCCTCTCTGGGCAGCCTGCCAAGTCTGATAAAAGAAACTAAAAAGATACAATGTTTCCACTTGTCAATGAACTGAACTCAGTGTGGAGGAGTTCTCAGTTTCACCATTTAAAGACTAAGACCCCATTCACACAGGGGCAACACGACTTGCAGGTCGCCTCACCGAGGCGACCTGCACACGACTGCCCGGGCGACTTGCAAAACGACTTCTGTATAGAAGTCTATGCAAGTCACCCCAAGTCGCCCCCGAAGTCGTACAGGAACCTTTTTCTAAGTCGGAGCGACTTGCGTCGCTCCCGTTAGAACGGTTCCATAGCACAGAACGGGAGGCGACTTGTCAGGCGACTAGGTCGCCTGACAAGTCGTCCCTGTGTGAATGGGCTCTCAATCTTTTCTGACATTTGTTGCTTACAAGTAAAAATCCTGTATTTTCATGCTAGAAAATCACTTAGAACCCCCAAAAACTATATATATATTTTTTAGCAGAGACCCTGGGGAATAAAATAGCAGTTGCTGCAATATTTAATGTCAGACGGTATTTGCGCAGCGGTCTTTGAAACGCAATTTTTTTTTTTTGGAAAAAATACACTAATGAATTTTAAAAAAAAACTAAGCAGTAAAGTTAGCCCATTTTTTTTTTCGTCCAAAAGTTTTGATTACCTGTTTAAATATAAGAAATTTTCTGTATCACTTATTACTTAAAGCGGGGCGCCGCCGAAAGAAAAAATTTTAAAAGTCAGCAGCTACAAATACTGCAGCTGCTGACTTTTAAAACATGGACACTTACCTGTCCAGGGCGCCCGCGATGTCGGCACCCGAGGCCGAAGCGTCTCTCCGTCCTCGGGTGCTGCCGCCTCCATCTTCGGTAAGGGAATCAGGAAATGAAGCCGTGCGGCTTCACTTCCCGGTTCCCTACTGCGCATGCGCGAGTCGCGCCGTGCAATACGAATGCTCCCTGCTGCCTCTGGGACCCGTGTGTGTTTCCCAGCAGGCAGCGGGCGGGAGCAGGAAGTGGCGTAAATAACCGCAGATTCTGCGGCTATTTATGCCGGAAGTGGGTACAGATACCTGTAATATACAGGTATCTGTACCCCTGAAAGGTGCCAACTGTGTCACCGGAGGGGGGGAGGAATCTGATTAGTGGAAGTTCCACTTTTGGGTGGAACTCCACTTTAAGGCTGCTTTCACACTGGAGCTAGTTTAAGCGTCACTTTACTGTCCCCTCGGCTGCTAACGGGGCGCTTATAACCCAGCTAGCGCCCGAGGAAGGGGTTGAATGCGCCCGTGAAGTGCCGCTGCCGAATCGCTTTGCAGGCGCTTCGGCAGCAGTGCACATTCATTTCAATGGGCAGGAATGGTGGAGATGCTGCTTGCAGAACTTTTTTAACATCCTGCCAGCGCTTCGCCTCAGTGTGAAAGCACTCGGGCTTTCACACTGAGACTGCAGGGGAGCCGTTTTGCAGGCACTTTACAGGCACTATTTTTAGCCCAAAAGCGCCTGAAAAACGCCCCAATGTGAAAGGGGTCTAACTGTTAGATTTTATGAGATGAAGGGAAAAAAAAAAATATCGGCTTAACGTATCGGGCCAAAAAAATCGGCATCATATATCGGCCATCGGCTGCCACGATTTCTAAATATCGGCATCGGCCAGAGAAAAACCCATATCAGTTGACCTATAATCTACATCTAGCATTTGATTTAAATATCACATTGATTTGCTTTCCATTTTTTTCACTCGGACTGTTTAGTACAGTTTGGACTTTTTATGTTATTTTGAGCGCAACTTTTTTTTCTTGTTTTATACAGAAACATTTCTGCAGCAATAAAGTTCCCAATTAGCACAGTGGTCTCCATCATTCGTAAATGGAAGAAGTTTGGAACCACCGGGACTCTTCCTAGAGCGGGGAAGCCTGGCCAAACTGAGAAATCAGGGAAAGAAGGGCCTTAGTCAGGGAGGTGACCTAGAACCGGATGCGCTTCTCTGTGGTGAGAGGAGAACCTTCCAGAAGAACAACCTTCTCTGCAGCACTCCACCAATCAGGCTTGTATAGTAGAGTGGCCAGACAGAAGCCACTCCTTGGTAAAAGGCACGTGACAGTCCACCTGAAGGACTCTCAGACCAGGAGAAACAAAATACTCTGGTCTGATGAAACAAAGATTGAACTCTTTGGCCTAAAGGGCAAGCATCATGTCTGGAGGAAACCAGGCACTGCTCATCACCTGGCCAATACCATCCCTACAGTGAAGCATGGTGGTGGCAGCATAATGCTGTGGGGAGGTTTTTCAGTGGTAGGAACTGGGATACTAGTCAGAATCGAGGGAAAGATTGCAGCAATGTACAGAGACCTGCTTCAGAGCGCTCTGGACCTCAGGCTGGGGCGAAGGTTCATCTTCCAACAAAACAACAACCCTAATCACACAGCCAAGATGTCCTTTAGTGGCCCAGACTTGAATCTGATTGAACATCTCTGGAGAGATCTGAAAATGGCTGTGCACAAATCCTCCCGATCCAACCTCATGGAACTTGAGAGGTCCTGCAAAGAAGAATTAGAGAAACTGCCCAAAAATAGGTGTGACAAGCTTGTAGCATCATACTCAAAAAGACTTGAGGCTGTAATTGGTGCCAAAGGAGCTTCAACAAAGTATTAGGCAAAGGCTGTGAATACTTACATGTTTTTTTTTTATTTTTATTAAATGTGCAAAGATTTCAAACCAACTTCTTTCATGTTGTCATTATGGGGTATTGTTTGTAAAATGTTGAGGCAAATAATGAATTTAATCCATTTTGGAATGAGGCTGTAACATAACAAAATGTGGAAAAAGTGAAAAGCTGTGAATACTTTCCGGATGCACCGTATATTAAACAGGTCAGAATGAAGCAAATGAGAGTTTACTGTTGTGGTTGACATACACTTTAACTGTTCCGTTTGCTCCTCTGCTCTTTAACCACTTCAGCCCCAGAAGATTTGACTGCTGAATGACCGGGCCTTTTTTTGCGATTCGGCACTGCGTCGCTTTAACTGACAATTGCGCGGTCATGCAACGTTGCACCCAAACAAAATTGACGTCCTTTTTCAACCACAAATAGAGCTTTCTTTTGGTGGTATTTGATCGCCTCTGCGGTTTTTATTTTTTGCGCTATAAACAAAAAAAAGCGACAATTTTGAAAAAAAAAAAAACCCCACAATATTTTGTACTTTTTGCTATAATACATTAAAAAAGCTATTTTTTTCTCAGTTTAGGCCGATATGTATTCTTCTACATATTTTTGGTAAAAAAAAAAATCGCAATAAGCGTATATTGATTGGTTTGCGCAAAAGTTATAGTGTCTACAAAATAGGGGATAGATTTATAGCATTTTTTATTATTATTATTTTTTTTACTAGTAATGGCGGTGATCTGCTATTTTTATCAGAACTGCAACATTACGGCGGACACTTTTGACCCATTTTTGGGACCATTGGCATTTATACAGCATTCAGTGCTATAAAAATGCACTGATTATTGTAAAAATGTCACTGGCAGGGAAGGGGTTAACACTAGGGGGCGATCAAGGGGTTAACTAGCTAATAGGAACACACGATCTGTCACTCCTCTCAGAACAGGGAAGGGTGTGTGTTTACACACACCCTACCCTGTTCTGCCTCTCGTGCAATGACCGCCGGCCACCACCGCTGTGCAGCTGGCATGCGCGCCTGCTATCCTGGTCCCGCGAGCCAACATATAGCTACAATGGTTCGCGGGATTGTGCCGACCTGCCGCAGTAAAATGATGGCGGCTGGTCGGCAAGCGGTTAAATCTATAGTGCCCTGGTCATCCTCGTCTCCCAAAACTCCCTGGGAATGTGGGATGTCTGGTCCCTTCCTGCAAGCGGTGAGTTCTTACCCTATCCTCTATATCACTTCTATGTTCTGCAGTGGTGAAGAAACCAATACAACCTAACCATAGTGCTCTGTTTGGCACCAGGCATCCAACTCTCCCAATTTTTCTGATGAATAGGATTTAAAGAGCACGAGTGAAGATCAATAGGGAAAGATTTTTCTGCATATGTGTTACTTGTATACAGTTCTGTGCAAAAGCTATAGGCACTTGTGAAAAAATGCTGTAAAGTGAAGATGTTTTTAAAATGAATTTAAATCGACAGTTTCTATCAACTAAAGATCTACAAGGTGCACAAACAGGGAAAAAAAAGTCTAGATTAAATCACTAATTAGGTGGTGTGTTCTCTTTTGCCTTTTAACCTTTTCACTGCCACCGATGTATGTTACATAGTAAGGTGGAAAAATACACAAGTCCATCTAGTTCAACCAAAAAATAAATAAATACAATCCCATATACACAATCCTATACCCACAGTTGATCCAGAGGAAGGTGAAAAACCCCAGCAAAGCATGATTCAATTTGCTACAGCAGGGGGAAAAAAATGCCTTCCTGATCATGTCATGCATTGGCAGCAGTTGTCGGGGCTGTCACACATGTAAGCCAATTGTCAATTGCATCAATTGTAGCTTTCACAGACCCCCTATAGCGTGCCCACCCAGCCATGCTTTCTGGATTTTGAGGTTCCAGGCCCAGCATGGTGGGTGCCACCAGTTGGAGGGGATTGAGATCAGCTAACGGATCTTCCCAACCGCCCCCTGCACATATAAACGTAAACGTGTCATTTGCACTACACGTTACATATTGACACTCGCACTGGAGTGGGAGCAATAATTGTAGTATTTATGGGTAACGCTAAACTTATGACCTGTGGACACTTTTGGGTACCGACGTTCATTGTCATTTCATGGGTGTACACAATTATAAGGGTGAATTCTGTATATTTGATATCTATTTACGCAACCTCATCCTTTTATATTTTACCAAAACTGGGCAATATATTGTGCTTCTGTGCCCTAAAATGAACTTAGTGTTACTAAACCCAGGACCCTGCATTCATTATATCTGGTCTCCCACAGTACACAGAACATGGAAATGCAATTATTTTAGCAAATATAAACGGCCAAATAAATGTTCTCATCAGCAGTATATAGCAGTTGTGTTACTTCTATCAATGTCTGGTTAAAGCTTGTAGGAGGACTTTTCATTCTACTCTGACTGTCCCTTGAGGCTGCATGATCCCAGGCCCTCTGGACAGTGCTGATTGGCCCTGTGTTGATCATATGCATCCTCCCGAGAAAAAAAAAAACAACTCACTAGCAATACATACCAAACTGAGCATGTGCAGAGTGCACCCACGGGTCTGTTCTATAAGGAGATGAATTGGGGACAGTGGAAGAAGGGGAGGATCTGTGCATACAGGATCAAACAGCCTTTTATGTGGAGGATTACCCCTTGGGTTCCACAGTGAGTATAACAAGCATGCTTTACTGCATATACAGACTTTACTGTTGTGGGTTTAGTAACACTTAAAGTGTATATATGTCTTGTTTTTCTTTTTTTTAATGAAAATTTTGCACTTAATAAATCAGTCTGCTAGATTTATGTTGCATAAACATTTTGAATGACCGCCTTCTGCTTTTAAGAAATTTGGATGGGGGGTTTTAACTAATCTTCAGGCCTCAATTAAATACAAAAAAAGCTCTGGCAAAGGTTTAGGCTGAAGTTTATTTAAATTCTGGTATATAGGTTTAGTAACATTACTTACCTCCCAGTGAAGTGTGTCCCAAGTCCTGCTGATTGCTACTCCATGTAGAATGTTCCCTGTAGTGATAGCAGGTCCTCTTCACAGAGCTGAACTTTTGATGCTGCAAAGGTTAAAGTGATTGTAAAGTCTGTGTTTTTTTTTTTCCTAAAAAATAACAAACATGTTATACTCACCTGCTCTGTTGCAGTGGATTTGCATAAGGCATCCCCGATCCTCCTCTTCTCAGGTCCCTCACTGGTGCTCCTGGCCCCTCCCTTCTGTTCAATGCCCCCACAGCAAGCAGCTTGCTGCTAGGAGCCCCGCTCTGCCCCACCCCCTCACTCCCCTGATTGGCTAGCTGACTTTAATTGAAAGCAGCGGGAACCAATAGCGCCGCTGCTGTGCCTCAGCCAATCATGAAGGGGAGTCTCCGACGGCTGAGACATTCATGGACATCGCTGGAGCAAGATGGACCTCAGGTAAGTGTTAGGGGGGCTGCTGCACACAGAAGGCTTTTTATCTTAATACATAGAATGCATTAAGATAAAAAAAAAAAAAAACTTCTGCCTTTACAACCCCTTTAACTTCCTCAGTTCTAACATTGCAGTATAGCAAATGCTTTTTTTTCTAAATTCCAGCTACCCTATGTACCAATGTAGCATTAATGTACTTTTTTTGCAAAAGATATCAAAGCTTTCCATTAAATGGCTTCATGGCTGTTTCTAAAACGCATATCCATTACTTTTGCCTTACTTTCTGGGCAGACTATAGTTCATGACACAGGAAGGAGTTGACCAGCTGACCTCATTAGCACACACCCTGCATCATCCACCCTCCAACCTGCCCACCCATTTCCAGGTGCATTTTTTTTAACCACTTCAGCCCCGGAAGGATTTACCCCCTTAATGACCAAGCCATTTTTTTGCAATACGGCACTATGCCGCTTTAACTGACAATTGTGCGGGTATGCGACGTTGTACCCAAACAAAATTGATATACTTTTTTTCCCACAAATAGAGCTTTCTTTTGGTGGTATTAAATCACCTCTGCGGTTTTTATTTTTTGCACTATAAACACAAAATAGCGACAATTTTGAAAAAAAAATGTAAAAAAATCAAAATTTCTTCATCAATTCAGGCCAATATGTATTCTGCTACATATTTTTGGTAAAAAAAAAAAATCCCAATAAGCGTATATTGATTAGTTTGCACAAGTTATAGCATCTACAAAATAGGGGATAGAGTTAGTGACTTAATTTTTTTTTTTATTGTTTTTACTTGTAATGGCAGCAATCTGTGATTTTTAGCGGGACTGTGACATTTTTGGGGATCAGTGATATTATTACAGTGATCGATGCTAAAAAAAAAATAAAAAAAAATGCACTGCTCAATGAATAAGTGACACTGGCAGGGAAGGGGTTAACACTAGAGGGCGATCAAGGGGTTAACTCAAGGGGCTTACTGGGGCAACACAGAGATTGCTGTTCCTGATCAATAGGAATAGCAGATCTCAGTGTTGTCTCCTGTCAGAACGGGGATCCGCCTTGTTTACATAGGCAGATCCCCATTTAGCCTCTCTGTACAGCGGTTGCGGGTGGCTGGCAGACATCTAGTTTGCCTGACCTACGCATGTGCTCCCCCCCAGCGTGCAGCGGGCACACCAACATCATCACATGCACAAACCGACGTACAGGCACACGCCAAGATGTCCCATGAGCCACATGTAGCGCAGCCCATTGAAATCAACCAGGCTGCCCTATGCGTGTCACGGGAAAAACGATTAAAAAACGTGCGCTCCCACTATGCTAGATGTGAATGGGTCCTGAAAATTAAATTGGTGCATTAACAAAAGAACAAGAAGGCTCCATTCACATCTGTGTGTTTCCTTGCATTTCAGAAATGCCTCACACTGACCTGAAGATCTCTTCTTTCCTGCTGCTGGCACCACTCTGCATGTGTGTGATTTATTTATATATATATATACACACACACACACACACACACACTACTATACAGCAGGGGTCAGCAACTGCCATTCCAGAGCATCAGAGTGCAATGCAGAGGGACTACTTGTAAAGTTGGAGCTGTAGTAGGGAGCAAGAGTTGCATAAGCAGATGCCTCCTCTGTAGTGCTGGCTCCTGTGCCATGCGGAGTGATACCATCTGTACTCCACCTCTTATCCTGGCTAGCAGTCTCCAGAGTGGTGCCAGCAGCAGGAAAGAAGAGATCTTCAGGTCAGTGTGAAGCAATACACTGGGCATAATAGTATAGGGCTGCTTTCACATTGATGTGCTGCGGTTTACCCACACTGAGTGCAGTGCAGTGTACCTGCAGGTTTGCTGCACTTAGCCATAGACTTCTGTTATATTCTGTGTGTTTGGTGCACTTTCTGAATGCAAGAGTTTTGGTATGCTTTCAGAAAGTGCACCACAGCTGCAGGATATAATAGAAGTCTATGGCAAAGCACAGCCAACCCAAGAAAGTTGCAGTTGCACAGCGGTGCAGGTAAACTGCAGCACATCAGTGTGAGAGCAGCCTTATAGGGGGCTCAGAACAGTAAGGGTTCATTTACATTTGCAGTTTGGGGGGTGGTAAAACCCCCACAGTTAAGACGTGTTTTTACCACCCAACCACACCCTCTTTAGCTGTAGTGGCCAGGGATGTACACATGTTGCAGCCGCAGCAGGAGTTATACACCCTATCATGGTGAGTGTAGCACCTGCAAAGAATGACCCATATACAGTTGTGCTCGTATGTTTACATACCCTGGCAGAATTTATGATTTCATAGACATTTTTCAGAGAATATGAATGATAACACAAAAACATTTATTTCACTCATGGTTAGTGTTTGGCTGAAGCCATTTATTATCAATCAACTGTGTTAACTCTTTTTGAATCATAATGGCAACATAAACTCCCCAAATAACCCTGATCAGAAGTTTACATACCCTGGTGATTTTGGCCTGATAACATGCATACAAGTTGACAAAAAGGGTTTTGAATGGCTATTAAAGGTAACCATCCTCACCTGTGATCTGTTTGCTTGTAATTAGTGTGTGTGTATAAAAGGTCAATGAGTTTCTGGACTGCTGACAGACCCTTGCACCTTCCATCCAGTGCTGCACTGACGTTTCTGGATTCTGAGTCATGGGGAAAGCAAAAGAATTGTCAAAGGATATGCGGGGAAAAGGTAGTTGAACTGTTTAAAACAGGAAAGGGATATAAAAAGATATCCAAGGAATTGAGAATGCCAATCAGCAGTGTTCTAACTCTAACCAAGTAGTGAAAATGAGGGGTTCTGTTGAAACCAAACCAGGGTTAGGTAGACCAACTAAAATTTTAGCCACAACTGCTAGGAAAATTGTTCGGGTTGCAAAGAAAAAACACAAATAACTTTAGGTGAAATACAGGACTCTCTGAAAAAATGTGGTGTGGCAGTTTCAAGATGCACAATAAAGAGGCACTTGAAGAAAGATGGGCTGCAAGATCCAGTCGCCAGAAGAAAGCCATTACTATGCAATTGCCACAGAGTATTCCGCTTACATTACGCCATGTGTACACCTTAAGCTGCTGCCTCAGCAGCTAAAGGGGGATATGGATTGAGGGCAGTAAAACCGCAACTCACCCATAGTGTTTTTATACCCCCCCAGCTTTACGTGTGAACGCGCCCTAAGGTGCGGCTGTCGAATGGAACTAAGGGCTCATTCACAAGTGCAGCAGGCACTGCTGCTCCTCTAAAAAGCAATCCAAGTGTGTTTGACAGGTGGCGAGGAGGCGATATGTTGCTGCTCACCACCTAATTTAAACCCATGATTGCCATACAATGCATGCGATTGTGACACACTAGTATGGCATTTAGAGGTTTAAATCAGGCGTGAGAAGGCAACACAGTGCCCAGTGATTTTTGACTTCTACCACATTGTTAAAGGCAGATGATCACCTCTTTAAGGTTGCCTATCCCTGGTATACAGTGTGCGTATTATATATTACACACACAGTTGTACTCATAAGTTTACATACCCTGGCAGAATTTATTATTTCTTGGCCATTTTTCAGAGAATATGAATGATAACAGAAAAACTTTTCTTTGACTCATGGTTAGTGTTTGGCTGAAGCCATTTATTATCAACTGTGTTTACTCTTTTTAAATCCTAATGGCAACAGAAACTACCCAAATGACCCTGATCAAAAGTTTACATACCCCAGTTCTTAATACCATGTATTGCCCCCTTTAACATCAATGACAGCTTGAAGTCTTTTGTGGTATTTGTGAATGAGGCTCTTTATCTTCTCAGTTGGTAAAGCTGCCCATTCCTCTTGGCAAAAAGCCTTCAGTTCCTGTAAATTCTTGGGCTGTCTTTGAGATCTCCCCAGAGTGGCTCAATGATATTGAGGTCAGGAGACTGAGATGGCCACTCCAGAACATTCACTTCATTCACATTCTGCTGTAGCCAATGACAGGTTGACTTGGCCTTGTGATTTTGGATCATTGTCATGTTGGAATGTCCAATACGTCCCATGCACAGCTTCCTGGCTGATGAATGCAAATGTTCCTCCAGTATTTTTTTATAGCATACTGCATTCATCTTGCCAACAATTTTGACAAAATTTCCTGTGCCTTTCTAGCTCACACATCCTCAAAACATCAGCGATCCACCTCCGTACCTTTCATCATAGGCCTTGTTGACTCCTCTCCAAATGTAGCATTTATAGTTGTGGCCAAAAAGCTCAATTTTAGTCTCATCACTCCAAATGACATTGTGCCAGAAGGTTTGAGGCTTGTCTCTGTGCTGTTTGTCATATTGTAAGTGGGATACTTTGTGGCATTTGCGTAGTAATGGCTTTCTTCTGGCGACTCAACCATGCAGCCCATCTTTCTTCAAGTGCCTCCTTATTGTGCATCTTGAAACACCACATGGTTTCAGAGAGTCCTGTATTTCACCTGAAGTTATTTGTGGGGTTTTCTTTGCATCCCAAACAATTTTCCTGGCAGTTGTGGCTGAAATTTGAGTTGGTCTACCTGACCGTGGTTTGGTTTCAACAGAACCCCTCATTTTCTACTTCTTAATTAGAGTTTGAACACTGCTGATTGGCATTCTCAATTTTTTGATACCTTTTTATATCCCTTGCCTGTGTTATACCGTTCCAGAAATGTCGGTGCAGCACTGGATGAAAGATGCAAGGGTCTTTCAGGAGTCCAGAAACTCATTGAGCTTTTTTATACCCACACACATTACAAGCAAACAGATTACAGGTGAGGATGGTTACCTTGCTGCCCCCTTTCACACGAGGCGGACTCCGCATCCACGGAGTCCGCCTCGGTCCGCCGGCTCAGTGGGAGATCTCTCCATTGATCTCCGCTGAGCCAGCGGATGACAGGTCCCTCTCTGCTCACTGAGCGGGGAGGGGCTTGTCGCTGCCGCCTATGGAGGGATCGGGCGAAAACGGACAGCATGTCCATTTCATCAGATCTCACCCAGTCCGATCTGCCAGCAAAGGATCTGAACGTAGGGCCATCCGTCTGCTTTTAGCGGACCGGGTCGGATGTCAGCGGACATGTCTCCGCTGACACCTGTCGCTCCATAGGTTAACATGGAGCGCCCGTTCAGGTCCGCCGTCAAAACTGTCAGGCGGACCTGAACGGTCCAACCGTGTGAAAGGGGCCTAATATCTATTCAAACCATTTTGTGTCAAATTGTATGCATGTTATCAGGCAAAAATCACCAGGGTATGTAAACTTTTGATCAGGGTCATTTGGGTAGTTTCTGCTGCCATTATGATTTAAAAAGAGTAAACACAGTTGATTGATAATAAATG
This sequence comes from Lithobates septentrionalis, assembly GCA_037952835.1. Lineage (NCBI taxonomy): Eukaryota > Metazoa > Chordata > Amphibia > Anura > Ranidae > Lithobates > Lithobates septentrionalis. The sequence goes on along the minus strand of JBBDGP010003112.1, from coordinate 1,128,652 downwards.
GCTTCAGCCAAACACTAACCATGAGTGAAATAAATGTCTTTGTGTTATCATTCATATTCTCTGAAAAATGGCCAAGAAATCATAAATTCTGCCAGGGTATGTAACCTGATGAGCACAAGTGTGTGAGTGTGTGTGTGTGTGTGTGTGTGTATACACTTTGCTACAATGTAAAGTAGTAAGTGCACAGCTTGTATAAAAGTGTAAATTTGCTGTCCCCTCAAAATAACTCAACACACAGCCAGTATTGTCTAAACCACTGGCAACAAAAGTGAGTACATCCCTAGGTGAAAATGTCCAAATTGGGCACAATTAGCCATTTTCCCTCCCTGGTGTAATGCGACTCTCAGGTGTGTTAAATTTGGTGTTATCGCTCTCACTCTCTCATAATGGTCACTGGAAGTTCAACATGGCACCTCACGGCAAAATACTCTCTGAGGATCTGAAAAAAAAAAAAAAAAGAATTGTTGCTCTACATAAAGATGTCCTAGGCTATAAGACTGCCAAGACCCTGAAACTGAGCTGCAACACGGTAGCCAAGAACATACAGCGGTTTAACAGGACAGGTTCCACTCAGAACAGGCCTTGCCATGGTCGACCAAAGAAGTTGAGTGCACGTGCTCAGTGTCATATCCAGAGGTTGTCTTTGGGAAATAGAGGTTTGAGTGCTGCCAGCATTGCTGCAGAGGTTGAAGGGGTCAGCCTGTCAGTGCTCAGACAATAGGCCGCACACTGCATCAAATTGGTCTGCATAGTTTTCGTCCCAGAAGGAAGCCTCTTCTAAAGATGATGCACAAGAAGCCCGCAAAGTTTGCTGAAGACAAGCAGACTAAGGACATGGATTACTGCAACCATGTCCTGTGGTCTGATGAGACCAAGATAAACTTATTTGGTTCAGATGGTGTCCGGCGTGTGTGGCGGCTACCAGTTGAGGAGTACAAAGACAGGTGTGTCTTGCCAACAGTCAAGCATGGTGGTGGGAGTATCATGGTCTGGGGCTGCATGAGTGCTGCCGGCACTGGGGAGCTACAGTTTAGAACCATGAATGCCAACATGTACTGTGACATGCTGAAGCAGAGCATGGTCCCCTACCCTTTGGAGACTGGGCTGCAGGGCAGCATTCCAACATAACGACCCCAAACACATCTCCACGAAGACCACTTGCTAAAGAAGCTGAGGGTAAAGGTGATGGACTGGCCAAATATGTCTCCAGACCTAAACCCTATTAAGCATCTGTGGGGCATCCTCAAATGGAAGGTGGAGGAGCTCAAGGTCTCTAACATCCACCAGCTCCGTGATGTCGTCATGGAGGAGTGGAAGAGGACTCCAGGGGCAACCTGTGAAGCTCTGGTGAACTCCATGCCCAAGAGGGTTAAGGCAGTGCTGGAAAATAATGGTGGCCACACAAAATATTGACACTTTGGGCCCCATTTGGACATTTTCACTTAGGGGTGTACTCACTTTTGTTGCCAGCGGTTTAGAAATGAATAGCTTGATGTTGTTATTTTGAGGGGACAACAAATTTACACTGTTATACAAGCTTTACACTCACTACTTTACATTGTAGCAAAGTGTCATTTCTTCAGTGTTGTCACATAAAAAGATATAATAAAATATTTACAAAAATATGAGGGGTGTACTCGCTTTTGTGAGATACTGTATATACACATATACATACACTGATCAGCCATAATTATATGACCACCCTACTAATATTGAGTAGGTGCCCCTTTTGCCTCCAAAGCAGTCCTGACCTTTAGGAGGTATGGACTCCACTAGACCTCTGATGGAATGATGTGGTATCTGGCACCAGGCCACTAGTAGCAGATCCTTTAATTCCTTTCACACGGAGGCAGTTTTCAGGTGTTTTATCACTAGAAATAGAACCGGAAAAGCACCTGAAAACTGCCCGCCATTCATTTGAATGTGTGCTTTCACGCTGAGCCATGAGCTTGCGGGACTGGTCTATTTTTTTTTTTTTAAGGTCCCGTTGTCACGAGACTTTTTTTAAAAAAAAAGCAACCCGCTAGCGCCCGAAAACCACCACAAAACGCTGCAAAAACGTCCGGCACTTTAGCAGCTCTTCGGTGTGAAAGAAGTCTTAGGTCCTGTATGCTGCAAGTTGGGGCCTCCATGGATCGGACTTGTTTTTCCATCACATCCCACAGATGCTCGATTAGGTTAACATCTAAAATACAGTGGTCTGCCATACCATTTTGACCACCTACCATAATCCGTCAAGGTATGGACTCCCCTAGACCTATGTAGGTACAGTATGTTGTTGTATTTAGCACCAAGCCTTCAGTAGCAGATCCTTTACTATACGTAAGTGTTTTCAGGGCCAGCGCTACCATAAGGCGGCTTAAGCAGCTGCCCTAGGGTGTCAGGCGGGGGGGGGGGGGGGCAGAAGAAGGCAGGACGGGTGAAGGGGAGCCGTGCTGTGCATTACAGAAATGATCTCACAGCATGTGCTCTCTGTGGCATTGAGCTCAGACATCGAGCTCTTTAGTGCCACCTCTGGCTACTATGTGCATGTGCACCCCTCATGTACTGGGCTTTTCTTTCTCAGCAACATGTCAGATTTGTGACAACGGGCTGGGACCAGGTCGGAAGAAATTCTTTACAAGTAGGGGCTGTAAAGGAAAGGGAGGGGGCTGTTTGTGTACAGGGAGGGGCCAGAGCCTTGTGTGTTTACAGATTTGTGTATGTGGAGGCAGTAGTGTATTTAGGTTTTGTGCTGCCCTAGGCCTGGCTAAACTTGTGCACCCCCTAATTTAAATATGACCCGCCCCTTCCTGTCAAGGCCACACCCCTTGCTGTTTAAGACCTGCCCTTAAATTTTTGAGTGGGGACACTAGTTCTGAGGGCCTGGGGGGAGAGCAATGGATTCCCTTAATTTGCATAGCTTTCCTCTCACTTCCTGTTTGGCTATGGGGCAGGAGGTGAAGGGAAATCTCTGCAATGGGATGGTAAAAAATAAACTGACAGGGGCTATAACCCTCCCTTACTCTTTATAAAATGGGGAAAAAAAAGTGTTGCTTATAGTTCTACTTTAAGCACAAATTTCTGATTAATTCTATGGAGAGGACTAAAAAGATATAACCATGCCAATGGTGCAGCAAAAAACAGCACAGTGAGGAAGGTTTGTGGTCCAGGATTATAGGACAGTCAAAATTAGAAGCGCGCGCCGCCCGCATACTGGAAGCAGTGTGGCCGCTTTATGGAGGAGCTAGACTAATTTGCCTCTCAGCCCAGTCCGCCCCATAAGACTGGCGCTACACTAACAGTGTAGCGCAAGCCGGCGGGGACTCTTTCCGTGCTGCCCCCATGCAAAGTGCTGCCCTAGGCCTGGGCCTTGTCTGCCTAGGCCAGGATACAGCTTTGTGTGGGGGGCTGACATATATACAGGCAGTGCGCCCATTAAGGGTGCACGGGTGCCGCCCCCTCTCTCCAGCCACCCACCTCTATGTATCATGGATAGATTCATGTATTGCATGAATCTATCCATGGCCGCTGTAGCCACCCCCTATTCAGGCGTCCGGCCCCTTTTCAGAAGCACCTGTTTAGAAGCATAGGCTCTAATAGGCTTCAAAAAAGGTAAACTCACCCAGGTGTGTTAGAACAGCGAATTTAATATTCGCTGTTCTAACACTGAACCACCACCGCCTATCAGGAGGAGGAGAGGAGACGCATGGAGGACACAGCTTGCCGCCGCCACCCACTACCCCACCGTAATAGGGTAAGTGACGGGCAGACAGGGAGCGGGTGGAGGGGGGTCATAGTGTTAACTTTTAAATGGGTGCAAGGGCTCTGTTTGATGAGGCACAGTAAGGCTGCAATTGATGGGTTTTTTTTTCTGAATTTTTCGGTTTGTTTGCGCCCCCCCCCCCCCCCCCCCCCGAAAATTACATATATACACAGGAGTGTGAGGGGGCTGATTAAAATATATATATATTAATATATATATTGTATACATATACACACAGGTGTGGGGGGGACTGACATATATACAGGTGTGTGTGGAAGGGGGAGGGGCTGACATATATACACAGGTGTGTGTGTGTGTGTGTGTGTGTGTGTGTGGGGGGGGGCTGGCATAGATACAGGTGTGAGGAAGGCTGACATAAATACAGGTGTGCGCGTGGGGCCACGATGTGCCCAGTGCTGTCATGGCAGGTGTCGCTTGGAAGGGTGGCAAGAGCTCAGCTTACCTCCATCAGCTCAGCCTCCCTCCTGTACTTAGATCGGGAAGTGACATGTATGCTGTCACTTCCTGGACCAGACCTGTCATTCTCCGGGATCTGGGGAAGCAGCTGATGGAACATGGTCTGTCTTCCATCAGCTGCAGTGGATTAGAAAGGAGACATGCAGGGTCTAATAGATCCTGAGTGTTTCCATAAAGAGAACCTGTCACCTATATGCTATCACATAGGGGGCTAAGAATTATGTAAAAAATATATATAAATAAATACATTTTAGACACCCCCACACACACCTATGCATGAAAACGGAGATTGTCCTACACATGTTATACATCAGCATGTACACCAGAATGAGAGCAATAATTTTAGCAACAGTGCTTCTGCGTAACGCTAAACTGATTACCTGTAGGGGCTTTTAAAGCATTGCAGGCGCAAGCAATTTTAAAGCTTGACATGGGTATCTATTTACTCGGCCCAACCTCATCTTTTATATTTTACATGAAAAAAAAATCGGTAATAAATTGCACATATGTGCCCAGAAATTAACTTTAGCCCGGGTTCACACCTATGCGAATTAGATGCGGCTTACACCGCATCTAATTCGCAGGACATTTTAAAATACATTCATATGAATGCATCTGGTTCACATATGTGCGTTGCATATGCACTGCGCATTGCACAAAAAACGTGTGCGTTTTTTGGGCATTGCGGTGCGAACTACAAGCCTATTATCTCCTATGGGAACGCATCTGATTCGCAGATGCATTGCGTTCTGAACAAGGATTTTCTACTTCTCCTCACTACACCTCCCCCTCTCCCCCCCTCTCCCTCCCCCTGCTCACTGATCCTGAGCTAAAACGTAATGATTCCGTTGAACAGGGGATTTTTATCCCCCCAGTGAAACCTGAGCTTCAATTCGCACCGCACATGTGTGAAACCGGGCTTAATGTATTACTGACATTTTTTCTTTCATAAACAGCTGCGCTAATGTCATGTAACATTAAAAAAGTTAGAACTAACAACATTTTATTCTGTAGGGTGTCTAGTGTAATCAATATTTTGGGGGTTTTAAGCAATCCTCACTTTTTAAAATTATTTTTAAAACATGTAAACATAATATAACTGGATACTAACATTTAGACCCCTTTCACACTGGGTGGTTTTCAGGCGCTTTAGAAATAGCCTCTGCTAAGCGCCTGAAAACCGCCTCCCATTCTTTCACGTGTGACTTTTCATACTGGGGCGGGACATTCCGAAAAGTCCTGCAAGAAGCATCTTTGGGCCAGTGTGGGAGAGCTGTATTTAGTGCTCCCAAAACGCCCTGCCTATTGGATTGAATGAGCAGCGCTTCTAAACAGCTTGAAAAGTGATTCGGAAGCACTGCAACACAGGAGTTTTTAACACCTTCTGTGGGGTTAAAAGCGCCCCGCTAGTGGGCAAAAATGCGCCGCTTTAGCACTAACGTTCCCCTGGCCCCAGTGTGAAAGGGGTCTTATAGGCAAGTTGATCCAGGGAATATCTGATTGCCTCTTGGGGGACCAGGAAGGATTTTTTTTCCCCTGCTGGAGCAATTGGATCATGCCTTGCTGGGGTTTTTTGCCTTCCTCTGGATCAACTGTGTATATAGCAGGCATGTCCAAATTGCGGCCCACTTTCCGGTTTCGAATGGCCGGCTTGGTAATTTGTACATATATATATATATATATATATATCTTTTGTGGCCCCCAATGAATCTCCGAGTTCCGGGGCCACAAAAGATATATATTCTGGCTGCCTCAGAGGGGACAGGAAGGGGGCAGGGCTAGTGCCGTACATACAGGAGAATTTCCTGTTTATGCGGCAGCCTCTGTAATAGGAGGTCCCGTCTTCTGCGTTGCCATTGGACGACTGTTCTGTCCATCATAGGAGGCAGGACTTTGTATTAAAGAAGTTGCCGAGAAAACAGGGGATTCTCCTGTATGTAATCTGTTGGTGCTCTTTCTGCCCCCTCCCTGTCCCCTTTGAAAGCAAATGCCCTACAGATTAAAATGGTGGGTGTTTCATTTTTTTTTTTCACACAGTATTTGCGCAGCGATTTTTCAAACGCATTTTTTGGGGAAAAAACACACTTTTTTAAATTTTAATGCACTAAAACACACTATATTGCCCAAATGTTTGATGAAATAAAAAAGATGATCTTAGACCGAGTACATGGATACCAAACATGACATGCTTTACAATTGTGCACAAACGTGCAGTGGCAACAAAATAAATACATTTTTAAAAGCCTTTAAAGGTTACCACTTTAGATTTACAGAGGAGGTCTACTGCAAAAATTACTGCCCTCGATCTAACCTTTCTAATCGGGAATGTAAATATCCCCTATGATAGCAATAGGTAGTGACAGGTACTCTTTTTTGAAAAAATTGGGGTCTATTAGACCCTAGATCACTCCTCTGCCCTCAAAGCATCTGACCACACCAAGATCGGTGTGATAAAATGCTTCCCCAATTTCCCAATGGCGCTATTTACATCCGGCGAAATCTAAGTCATAAAATGCTCGTAGCTTCCGGTTTCTTAGGCCATAGAGATGTTTGGAGCCACTCTGGTCTCTGATCAGCTCTATGGTCAGCTGGCTGAATCACCGGCTGCATTTTCAGGTTCCCTGTTGAGACAGGAGAGCCAGAGAAAAACACGGAAGACGGTGGGGGGGGGGCATTCCCTCCCACGGCTTGTAAAAGCAGTCTAGAGGCTAATTAGCCGCTAGGATTGCTTTTACATGAAAGCCGACTGCTGGCTGAAAAGAATGATACCAAGATGATACCTAAACCTGCAGGCATCATTCTGGTATAACCACTCAAAGTTGTGAATGGCGTACCTGAAGACAAAAAAATGGTTAACAATAAAGCACAGTAAACGGTAAAGTACAAAAAATTGCATACCTGAAAAGCAAACATGATAAAACATAATAACAATAAAACATTGCAGAATAGAATACAGTAAAAAAGAGCAGAACAATAGAGAGAATAGAGAGAGAGAGAACAATAAAACGACAACTATTTTTTTTTATTTTATATATTTTTTTATTTATTTTTTTTACACTTTTTTTGTAACTAACTTTTATAACTGTAACTGGTTCCAGGTTCGGGTCTCTCAAAATGCGATGGCATCTTGGGAGACCCTGTGAAAGTGTGTCCTAGGCTGTGCAATGCTGTACCCTACGCTAATACTCAACTAGTGCATAGTAGCGTTCAAAACATTCACCAATGCAAAGACCAGGATTGTCAGGACAGGAGGGACAATAATAGTGGGTGTCACGCCTATATCCGCGCTTGCTGCAGACACAACATCTTTTTTGGGGGGTTTGTTGGGTAGGGGGGGTACTCGGGGGGACATAAAGAAAATGCCTCTGATGCAGCCGACTGCATTTGGTTGGGGATGTGAATGGGGGAAGTACGGGCGCTGCAGAAGCGGTGGGTTCCCAATTAGGATTGGCGAATGCAGCAGGAAGGGCATTATGGGCACGACGGGCCTGTGTTTGTCTTTTTGGTGGCAGCGGGACACTACTTGTGCTTGCCACCTCACCAGCTTGAACTGCACTTATGGGACTCGCCACATCACCAAGTGTTACTGCAGTGCTGGTTTGACTACGACCGGGGTGTACTAGGCCGCTGGCGCTTGCCAGTTCACCAAAACGCTACCAAAAAATCTGTTGGCGATCGCAGGGATCAGGCCTGACTCTGCGAATGCTGCAGTTATGCGTTTTAGTCTTTTGTAAGTGACAGTGATCAATCGATACTGCACTTGGGTGGGCTGGGCTGGGCCGGGCGGAGGGACAAAATGCAGGTGCTAGCAGGTATCTGGGCTGATCCCGCTAACACTGCGTTTTTGGGAACCCTAAACTGCTGGGGACGCTAGTATAGATCTGATCGGATCAGATATTGATCCGTACAGATACTATACCACTAAGGGAGGCGTATGCTGCGTGCGTGGGTGTTAGCACTACTGGCGCTAACCTGACGCTGCCTGGGGCTGGTGCTTGCCAGTTCACCAAAATACTACCAAAAAAAACTGTTAGCGATCGCAGGGATCAGGCCTGACTCTGCGAAAGCTGCAGTTATGCGTTTAGTCTTTTGTAAGTGACAGTGATCGATCGATACTGCACTTGGGTGGGCTGGGCGGAGGGGCAAAACGCAGGTGCTAGCAGGTATCTGGGCAGATCCCGCTAACACTGCGTTTTTGGGAACCCTAAACTGCTGGGGACGCTAGTATAGGTCTGATCGGATCAGATATTGATCCGTACAGATACTATACCACTAAGGGAGGTGTATGCTGCGTGCGTGGGTGTTAGCGGTACTGGCGCTAATCTGACGCTGCCTGGGGCGACGCATATCACCGCCGGGCGATCAGGGGGCTAAACCTTTATTCGGTAATGAACGGCGGGTGCCCTGACACTATAAAAAATAAACAAACTAACCAGCGTCACCCGTAACACTTATACGGTGATCAGTGGTGAAAGGGTTAACTAGGGGGCAATCAAGGGGTTAAAACATTTATTCGGTAGTATATGGGGGTCCCTGACGCTATAAAACGCTGACGGCGAACCTAAATATTTACCTCCCTAACTAGCGTCACCAGCGACACTAATACAGCGATCAGAAAAATGATCGCTTAGCGACACTGGTGACAGGGGGTGATCAAGGGGTTAAAACTTTATTAGGGGGGGTTAGGGGGGTACCCTAGACCTAAAGGGGGGTAACAGTAACTGTCCCAACACTGTAACTGTCACAAACTGACACTATGCAGTAATCAGAAAAACAAAAAAAAAACTGCTGGTGTCAGTTTGTGACAGGGGGGGGGGTGATCGGGGTGTTTAGTGTGCCTGGCATGTTCTACTGAGTGTGTAGTGTGTTGTGCACTCACAGTGATGTCTTCTCTCCTCGGGCCGGAACGGAAATTACCGAGCCGAGGAGAGATGACATCATTTCCTTTGCTGCTGTTTAGCATACAGCAGCAAAGGAATGATTCGATTGGCCGGCGGCGATCGCGAGGGGGGGCCACGAACGGATGGTCTCCCCCTCACCTCTGATCGCCGCTGGACAAAAGACGACCGCCTCGGGCACCGGGGGGGGGGGTCCGATCGGACCCCCCACCCGCGGAAGGCAAATCACGTACATGTACGTGATTTTGCCTGTCCGTGCCACCTTGCCGACGTACATCAGCGTGAGGCGGTCGTCAAGTGGTTAAAAATTAGAAGAAAAGAGGTTTAACCTTAAACTAGGTAGAGGGCTCTTTACTGTAAGAGCGGCAAGGATGTGGAATTCCCTTCCACAGGCGGTGGTCTCAGCAGGGGGCATAGATTTTTTCAAGAAACTATTAGATAAGCACCTGAACGACCGCAACATACAGGGATATACAATGTAATACTGACATATAATCACACACATAGGTTGGACTTGATGGACTTGTGTCTTTTTTCGACCTCACCTACTATGTAACTATGCATTCATGGCAGTGGTGGGGCTGTATTTGTGGCAATGGTGGGGCTGCATTCATGGCACGTGTGAGGCTGCAGATGGGCACTGATTAGGCTGCATTGATGGGCGCTGACCCTTATTTTGCTTCACAATTCTTTACTTAAAATGTATGTTTTTTCCTGAAACTTCCCTCTTAAAGTGTAGGTGAGTTTTATACGTCGATAAATGCAGTATATCCAAACAACACCCAAGCTCATCTCTTCACCACACACAGCCACAAAGGCAAGAGAATTCTTGTTGGGTAGTGTATAGGTGCTCGGACAAACACACTTAGATCAAATTTTAATGGTTCAAAGAATGTCAGGCAAAATGGTCAGCCCTCACGCATGTTCACGTCATCAAATCTGGCCCTCTTTGAAAAAAGTTTGGACACCCCTGGTATATAGGATTGTTTAATTTTTTTCCCCCCCTTTTATTGGTTGAACGAGATGGACTTTTTTCAACCAGATTAAGTGTAGGTTCACACTTGTGCGCTACAAATTCACAGCAAATTCTGTGCTGATTCTGCACCGCATCCAAATTGCATCACATTCATGTGAACCACTGTGGGTGTATGTTAACAACTCCCCAAAATCGATTCGCAAAGTGCATTGTGATTTGCAGCAGAACACAAGGATTAATGCTGGCAGCTATAGCCACTGGCAGTAATCACATGGCAAAAACCCAACAGGCTGGTTGTACTGAATTCAAATCGATGTATATACGTCGGATAATTCAGCCTGCCCACAGATGAATCAAATCTCGGCCGGTCCCTACTGAATCTATCTATGGGCAGTTTAAGTCTGTTAAAGCCCTACTCCAGGAAAATAACGTGTTAAACGTTCAGTAAGTCTAGGGGCAGAGGATGAAGGTGTAAACACTTACCTTACTCCAGCTCTGCGACTAGTCCCCCTGGTTACTCTGTAAGCTGCGACTGCCTCTGGTCACACTCCAAGCTTCCTCAGCATACCCTATAGGGTTTATGTCCCTATATGGCAGGTATGTGATGATGCTAAAGCTCCACCCACAGACCGGAACTTCGGACAGAGGGGATCGCCAAAGCAAGGAATCAGTTAAGTGAAAGGGACTGTTTTAAAATGCCCTACAAATACCAAGCAATTAACCCTTGCAGTGCAGTATTCTTTTCTGGGAGTGTGTGATTTATGAACTAATCACATTGCATAGTCAGTAAGATGATATCACCATTTCTTTATTTTAGCTTTCCTTTATTCTGTGTCACCTGTCTACTTCACGGACAATGAATCAATATCACACTATTTACTCTTCTTCACTGAGCAGACAGGTGACACTGGAACCTGCAAAGCTGAAAGTAGAAAAATTTGATGCCATCTAATTCTCTGTCTATTGTGCTCCAAACTCAATAAGTTAAGCATAACATGTAAAGAATAGGATTTTTTTAAATACAGCTTTCCTGTAAAATCATTTTCTTGAGAGTACATCACGGGACACAAAGGCTCTATTACTTAGTGGGTTAGATAGTCACCATCAGGTGATTGGACACTGGCAAACCCTAATTACAAGGCGAGTTCCTCCTCTATATAACCCCTCCCATATGGAGAGTACCTCAGTATTGTAGCAAAGCAATAAGTATCCCAACGTATATATACATAAATCCCGAAGAGGGGCGGGAGCTGTGTGGCGTGATGTACTCAAGAAAAGGATTTTACAGGTTAGCTGTATTACAAAATCCTATTTTCTTGTTCATACATCACGGGACACAGAGGCTCTATTAATTACTTAGTGGGATGTCCCATAGCAATGCCCAAATTGAGGGGAGGGAGACACACATCAAAAAGCAAACCGCCATCGGATGTGAGGACCTATACAGCTGCCTGCAGCACAATGCGCCCGAAGGCGGTATTCCCATGCCCTTTCACATCCACCCGAAAGAATTCAGTGAATGTATGGATGGAAGACCAAGTTGCAGCCTTGCAGATCTGAACCAAGGAGGCCTGGTGAAGCACTGCCCATGAAGCATTTACTGCTCTAATTGAGTGCGCTCTCAAATGAAAAAAAAAAGGAATTTTCATCTAGAAATCACAAGCCTGAACAATAACCTGCTGAATCTACTTATAGATAGTGGATTTCGACGCTGCCTGGCCCTTTCTAGGACCTTCCGGCAGCATAAACAAAGCATCAGCTTTTCGTATGAGAGCAATTGCTTTCAGACAGACCTTGACTGCCCTTACTACATCAAGAGTGTAACAACCTTTCTTCCGCAGAATGCGGACCCGTACAAGGACGGTAGGACAACATCTTGGTTCAGATGAAATCCTGATACCACCTTAGGCAGCAAAAAGCTGTTCATTCTGATACCCCTCTAGCAGAGGAGAAGACAACCAAAAAACTCGATCTTCTGGTCAAAAGAACCAAAGGAATATGGCGTATTGGTTCAGAAGGCTGTTTGTGTAAAAACAGACCATTCAATATCCCATGGGCACAAGGGAGACTTAACTGACTGAATTAAACGTGACACCCCTTAGACAAAAAGCCCGGACTAAGGAATGAGAAGCGAGTGGCCTCTAAAAAGAAAAAAATAAATATTGATAAGGCTGAGAACTGACCCTGATGTGCTCAAGGCCAGTTTCATTTCTACCCCTAATTGTAGAAAGGCGAGACTTCTGCCACTGGCATACCTTTGAGGATGCCAACCTCTGGATTCACGCTAGGAAACATATGCCTTCCAGGCTCTGTGATAGACGAGCCTGGAGGCTGGCCCCCTAGCATTAACAAGAGTAGAGAGAACTGGACCCGAGAGCCCACGACTTTTCAGGATGTAGGCATCAACAGTCAAACCATCCAATTTAGATTCCGTAAGGAAGGATGGAATACTAGATCCTGCGAGAGCAGGTCTGGGCGTAGTGGAAGAATCCACAGTCTTCCTACTGCCATCTTTACGATTCCTGTATATCAAGGCCTTCTGGGCCAGGCTGGAGCCACCAGAATAACCGGTTACTCCCCTGCCCCGATCCTGTGAAGAAGACGCGGAAGGAGCGGAACCGGAGAAAAACACCTAGGTCAGAAAAAAACGATCCCAAGGAATTATCAATGCGTGTGTTCCGCATGCTAGTGGACCCTTTGTTCTTGACAAAAAAAAGTTGTCCGGTTTCATGTGGAACCTGGAGGCTAGAAGATCTACATCCGGGGTACCCCATTTTCGGCATATAGCCTGAAGTTGTCCGGTTTCATGTTGAACCTGAAGGCTAGAGGATCTACACCCGGGGTACCCCATTTTCAGCATATAGCCTGAAATATGGAGGGGTGTAGAGACCATTGTCCTGGACACAGCTGCTGGCGGCTTAGGTAATCCGCCTGCCAAATTTCCATCCTTGGAATGAAGACTGCAGATAGGCAAGGAACATGCCTCTCTGTCCGAACAAAAAATGGTTCACCTCCCTCTAGGCATTCAGACTCCTGGTGCCTGCTTGATTGATGTAGGTCACTGCTGTAGCATTGTCGGATTGTATCCGGACAGGGCAGCCTTGTGACCTGTAAGTCAGGCCCTGAGGTCAAACGTACTGAATCTCCAGAATATTGACGGGCAGGAACCTTTCGGTTTGGACCACTTTCCTTGGAGCGAAAGCTCCTCTAGGATTGCACCCCAACCTATAAGGCTGGTATCCGTAGTTACCACTTTCCTGGTGACTGGAAAAAAGGATTTTCCTGTAGACTTTTGGCTAGCAACCAACAGAGGCTCTTGCGTACTTCTAAGGTCAGGCACCTGGGAAAAACTAAGGCTTGGATCCTCTTGCTCCAAGCAGACAGTATGCTGTTCAGTAATGGCATTGAGTGAAAACTGGGCGAAAGGAACAGCCTTAAAAGAGGCTACCATCTTCCCCAATAACCTCATACAAAGGCAAACGGAAGGTCTACCCCTTTCTTCGCTCACTTGGGCCAGATCTTTATGGTCTTGGCCTTTGACTCGGGTAAAAGATACCCTGCTTTTGGGCTATGTCCCCAAATACGCTAGCCTCCATAGGGGCTATAAAGACCGTGCTGGACACACTTGGGTACAGCCATGCTACCAACTGATCTATCAGCTGCAGACTGCATTGGTATGCCATTACGGCTATACCTTGAGCCCTTTAGACATGCTAGAGGCGGGCCCTAGCAGTTTATAAAAGACTTGAGCATGGTGGCAAACCACAAGGGCAAGCCTATCAACCAGAAGAGGTGCTATTTCCCTGTGAAATACAGACAAGTTCTGAAAAAAACACATATGCAAACGATTCTCCATATGTGTAAGTGGCAAAAATTAACACCATATGCTTTAAAAGAAGCGTGCGTTCATGGAAGCATGCATTTTCCACAATATGTTTAAAAACATAAAAAATTGTGCGCTTGTACACACGTATACCTATAGCACAGGTGATATGGAACGGGCACCTTGCAAGCAACCATGCATCTCTGAATGTGTAATGCAAGATTACACATCATGTATCCAGGCAGACACGTATTCCTATGTGAACATAAGGAATCCTGTATAATTAAGGAGGCTAAATTAACATGCCTCGTTATGCAACCATGCAAATCTATGTGATCATGCAACTTTAGGCGATCATGCATTTTTATGCGATTCAGCATCTTTTATGCGACCAAACATTCTATGCATTACAAGCACTACTGTGCGGACAAGTACTCTTGAGACCTGAGACTACCCGTGAGACTAAGGACTCTTGTGTGATCAAGCACCCTTGTGCGATCCAGCATTTTTATGCAATCAAGCATCTTTTAATGATTTAAGCATTTCTGTAAAACAAGCCTCTCCGGGTGACCAACCCGCATCCTTTGGTAATCAAGGACTGTTGTGAGGTCAAGCACTCTTGTGCGATCCCGTATCTTTATGCAAACAGGCATTTATGTGTTTTTAGGCAATTATTAAATTTTGGGCATTCATGCGATTTTACGCATTTTTGCGCAAATAAGCACCTAACGACCAAGCTTTCTCATGCGACTATGTAAGTCCACCACAAACAGAAAAAAACATGTATCTCTATGTGTATTACATGTTCTGCCACATGCATCTTGTACATTCCAATACTCAGGTAATTTATGCAAATAAGTAGACTGATAAAAAGGAAGTTTATCCACCTCTGACGTGCGTTCCTGCACTCATGCGTTTAGCTATTTGTGTTAGCAACAATGTGCTCAGAACCGTGTACAGCACCTGGTATTTCCAGGCGGTCTTCCATCCAGGTACTAACCAGACCTGACCCTGCTTAGCCTCTGAGATCAGACGAGATTGGGCGCTTTCAGGGTGATGTGGCCATAGGCATCTCAGCAGTTGTGCGTTTTGGCTAGATTGTAAGCAAGCACCTGCATGAGGACCTTGTGGAGGTTCTACACCTCTGTAGTAATGGACGGACTTGGAAAGGTACAAGAAACCTATGGGAATTTAAGAAAAAACCCAAGTAGGAGGCAGAGGCTTTGGCCGTCTAGGATGAGGGTAAGTTATACGCAGCCTAAACCTCTGTAAAAGATTGCAGCTACAACTCCCAAGCCTGTGAGGCCTCTGATACCTCCGCCTCGTCAGTTTGCACTTGTTCCCTGTCCCCTATTGGTGATTTTTCCATCATCAGATTGTTGATCCTCTTGATGGAGGATTTAGGGCAGGGAAAGGGGAACTACCCCAATTTCTGCCCTCTTGAGAGGATGCTGCGATTAAGCAGCTAACTTCTCCTGTACACCACACACTGCAAATGCAGACAACTGTCTTTAAAAGACCTATGCAGGGCTGCAATGTTGGAAGAGGCTGCAAGCCTGACAGGGGAAATGGCTTATTCTGTGCGGCTGCCTCCAGTCTTTCGGGGGGGATAGAACCCTTAGATCTAGGCGGCGATTTCTTATTGGTTCTTTCACCTGCCCCTGAAGCCCTCTTACCGGGAGACATAGTCCTAAGCTGACAAAAGCAGAGGTACTAGTGTAAATGCAATCACTGTTATGCCTAGTCTTACAATATTATTATTAGCTTAGTCTGCACAACCTGATGCCGAGTAGGTGTCTTAGATATGCCTGGATCCGAACCCACCGAGATGCTTACTGCCCACAGCTCTGTGTCCCACCGCTTACAGGGCTCTGGCGTCCTGAGCTTTAAAAAACAGCCACCTCGCGCCTGCGCACTGATGCACCTTGCACGTGCACGGTGCTAGCAACTATGCCCCCCTCCTTCCCTGCCAAATCCACCGTAAAAGCGTGCACGTGCATAGGACCAACATATCGGCGGCTGGCGGTGTGAGGACTACGTGGGACCCTCTAGACTTCGTGGGATCCCCCCTTTCAGCTTATGTGGCAGAGCCTGCAGCGGAGGAGGTGAGTGGTTTCTCAGACCAGCTTCACTGAGCGTATATCCTAGAAGGCATGTAAGTATACACCAGGTATGTCTCTTACTCCCTCTAGTGGCGGAAACCAGGTAAGACATGTAAACTACTCAAGAAGATAATCCATAATGTATATACTTTAGGATTGTCTTCACTTACCTTATCCCTGCCACAGGAACTGCTGAGAACAGACAGATCCAACCTTCACCCATCACGGCGGGTAGCATTGTTTCAACCTTCAGGGTTCTGGGTTCCTACTCACAGGATCCTCTTCCCTGGACCTGTAGAAGACTCTGCCAGGAAACTTTTCGCGCAACTTAAATTTGTGCACCAAAGCGCTGGACCCCAGAGCCCAGTCCTCAAAGAGAGACATTAAAGGCAAAACCTCGTTTCTTCTTTCACGAGGCCCGGGTACCATCCATCTTAGGCGTATTTATTGGCCCGAGGCATGGGTCCGGTTGTGTAGCTTAGGTCCCCGCAGAGACCAAACAGAGCTTTCTTCTTAGCACATCTTTAACATGACCAACCACCTTAGACACTGGCGAAAAAACTGAGGTACTCTCCAATGTCTCCATATGGGAGGGATTATATAGGGGAGGAACTCGCCTTGTAATTAGGGTTTGTCAGTGTCCAATCACCTGATGGTGATTATCTAATCCTCTAAGTAATAGAGCCTCTGTGTCCCGTGATGTATGAACAAGAAATTCAGATTTATACAGTTTATTCATACAGTATTTCTTGTAAGGGACACAGGAATTCAGAAGCAGTCAGGTTATACAGCTGCTGATGGACACCGGCAAACAGAAAAATTGTAAGCTAGCCCCAAGCAGAGCCCCTTCTCTACACAGAATGCTTCAGTTTTGTGGTAAAGCAGTACTAAGGGCTTAAAACAAAAACAGAGGGGCAGGACCCGTCTCCCTCAACACCATGAAATGTATTTTACGTCAAGTACAAAAATCAAATTTTCTTTCTCAACATTTTAGGGACTCTAATAGAGATAGGATGTCCAAAAGCAGTCCAACGGGGGGGATAGGCCACACAGCATAAAAAAAACAAAAAAAACACTAACAGGCCTTATTAGGAGGACAGGGACCGCCTGCATCCTGGAAGCCACGTTAAAGATTAATGCCTGAATCTTAATGGATGAGGGGAACCTGTAAGCATAACCAAAGGGGGGGGGGGGGACACAGAGGAACAACACAATGCTCCAGACCAGGAGGAAGAAGGTCACAGCCTGCGGGAATGATTCCACACAGAAGTAAAAATGGAGCATTAACCAGGGAGGAGCCGATCATCCAAAACCCACCAACAACTGTTGGAACTAAAACAAACTGCTGAACATGGAAGGAAGGACCTACAACCTAATGTGATCAACAGAACAAAGCACTAGGGATAACACCCAGTGTAAAACGGGTCACGAAGGAACCTAGTACAGGAAGCTGATCCAGATCCGAAGACCCAAGGCCTACCATCCCTAACCCTTAGGGTCAATGGGATAAAACTATGTGTCTAGCCAGAAAGCCAACCTTGCTAAGCGAGTTACATCAGAGAATGTATGGTATTAGGACAACCCAATAGCCAACAAGGACTTGAAGAGACCCCTGAGCCCCCTAAAGAGTCCATGGGTTTGATCCCATAAAGTTTACATGATAGAGGATGCAAGGAAGACATAGTTGCAAAAACACTGCAAAAGATGGATGATTTCCAGAGTAATCCAAAGCAAAAAGTTAAGCAAGACAGGGCCCCCCAATTTGGAGGGAACTATGTGTTCAGTGGGATCAGATGGTAGTCCTGGGAATGGAGGTGCTCCAGCGAATGTTAAATCCCAGAAATGGGAGGAAGACTCAGTTGCCTGAAGGATTCCAGAAGAACAGACAGGACTCCAGACTTGCTCAGAAGCCAAACCCGGGACCTTTAGGAAGGGAGGGGCTGAATGTTGTGAAAAATATCTCCCTGCTGTCAGAATACAAAGACAAAATGGGGAGGACCCCCCCCCCCCTTCCACTTCGAATATGTGGATGGGGGAATCGGGTCAGTTTTTTTTGTTAAACATGCTGGTTGACTCATCTATGGTCTGCTTAATTTTCACCAGTACGCTGAGGTCTAGATAGTGCCATTATGTAAGAGCCCAGTGTCCAAAGGTCCAGGCTAGTCCTGCACATCCAATTCAGTAGGATCCAGGTAATTCCTCCAAAGCCAAGCAGAGAAAAGGAGGATTCATATAACTGCTATGCAGGACCAGCTGTTAGGTGTCCAAATGAGCTTTCTGATATGTTGCAAGGAGCCCCTAAATCCAGAAAAGCATGGCTCTGTGATAAGTCACCACCACTGAGCTCCTGTGTCTCTGCTAACCTTCCTTCACCTGGTTGGTGGATCGGTCCATCATAGTGATATGCCAATAGTGGAGAAACAAACCAAAACAGAGCACATACAATACACTGCCTGTGACAGGCAGCCTGGTAGCGCAAGAGGAAGATTATATACAAAGTAACCTCTGATAAAAGGTACACTATACTTGTATATCATCAGATGAGGAGAATATATCTAATCCTTGTATCACCTGATAAGCCTACTCTTAAGCAGGCCATACATGGTCGAATTTCGAACTAATTTTCATTTCAAAATCAGAAAGTTCGTTTTTTTTGTGATCCGATGATGCCACCATTAATTTTCGAAATTCGGCCGACCAAGCCTTCAATTTCACCTCATGTTGCTACAGAAAAGAATTTTCGTGGCTGGGAATCTTCTTTTCTCTCCGTAAATTTTCCTATCTTATTACATTTCTCGCACGATTCTCCCATCATTGATTAGAAAATCGTTCGTTTTTCTAAAAGTTTCCAACATGTCCGATTCCTCAAATTTGATTGCCGCACGAAAATCGGCTGTTGCAGCGCACTAATGGTGCAAAATTCGTACGAAAATTAGAAGCGCTCCCCTTTACTTTTTTCTTTTTGATTGATAGTGAGGGTTGAGAAGTTTATTGCTAGTTATGCATCACAGTGACCTACTTAAGTGGGGTCTCAGGGGCATTCTCCATGCTATTAGATCAAACTAGTCAATCACTAGTCTTTCGTGTATCTCAAATATCAGTTTCATGGCTTCAGGTTCCCACAATATGTCAGAACAAATCAAATATAAATTGGATACATTAATACTTTATCATTTTATTTTTGGCCTTTGGCTACCTTGCCCCACAGAAAATAAGACCACAAATTAAGTCACACAAACACAAGTGACTTTTTCCAAACACACAGTCAAAAAAAAATAAATATATATATATGTATATCAAACATTAAAATTACACAGATACATAACATTAGCGGCTTAATCAATTCACTCATTCTCAGTAATGTTGTTTGTCACATATTTACAGTGATTGCATAGATTAACAATATAAAATCCTGTGTTATGTAGAGAGCAATGGTACAGTACTGGGCATTTAGGGCTGGGGTTCCACAGGCTGTGTATGTTAGAAAAAACAGCAATTATTGTTTCTTCATCTCTTACATAGTTTATGTTTGGTGAGGTGGATTGTGTACTTGACTAATACATTTAAAGAGCAATGTCAGCAAATTGAATTCCTGTGTATAGTTTTGCCTACCCAAAAAAATTTGTACAGTCAATCCTGTAATTTGAACAACTCTGCCATATCCCAGAATGTTGTCGTTTTTTTGGTATCATCTGTCTACTTCGTGGCCTTTGAGTGCTCATGCACACAGGTGTTTGAGGTTTTTTTCTGCCTCTAACCGCCCTTCCATGTTAGTCTATGTGTCCACGCACACAGGCGTTTACAGGCAAAAAAAAACACAAAACATCCCTTTTGTGTTAGAGAGGAGTGTTTAGCAGAAAAAAAAAAAAAAAAAAAAAAAAACAGCTTAAGGCCTCTTTCACACGGGGGATCCGTATTTCCGTTTTTCATCCTTCCGTTTTCGGATGAAAAATGGACATACATGTATCCCTATGGAGCGTCGGATGTCAGCGGTGACATGTCCGCTGACATCCGACCCGCTCCGATACGAAAAGTGTAACGGAGGAAAACCCTACTTTTCCATCCGTTTTCGGATCGGATGACGTCGGACACTACGGACCGTCATCATCCGATCCCCCATAGGGGAGAGCGGCGCTCTGGCAGGTCCGTCGCTGCACAGTGTGCAGCGATGGACCTGTCATCTTCCTGCTCAGCGGGGATCGGCGGAGCGATCCCCGCTGAGCAAGCGGGTGTTCCGCGGGGCGGATCATCACTGATCCGCCCCGTGTGAAAGAGCCCTAACATGTCTAAACGCACCCAAGCGATAGACACTTTTTTAGCATTTTTTTTATTTTAATGGCAAGAATACATTTTCGGGGTCAATAAAATAAATGACCAAGCACTTAATGCGCCTAAACACGTTTACTAAAACATGGCTTAAACATGTTTTTTTTTAAGCAGTTTTTTCCTGGTAGAAGGAAAGCATTTAAAGAAGCCCCAGTGTGCATGAAGCCTGAAAGAAAAACCCCTAGTGCCTGAATTAGTGAATTAGCCAACTCTAATGCCCCGTACACACGGTCGGATTTTCCGATGGACAATGTCCGATCGGAGCGTGTTGTCGGAAATTCCGACCGTGTGTGGGCGCCATCGGACATTTTCCATCGGATTTTCCGACACACAAAGTTGGACAGCAGGAGATAAAATTTTCCGACAACAAAATCCGTGTGTACACAAATCCGATGGACAAAGTGCCACGCATGCTCAGAATAAATAAAGAGATGAAAGCTATTGGCCACTGCCCCGTTTATAGTCCCGACGTACGTGTTTTACGTCACCGCGTTTAGAACGATCGGATTTTCCGACAACTTTGTGTGACCGTGTGTATGCAAGACAAGTTTGAGCCAACATCCGTCGGAAAAAATCCTAGGATTTTGTTGTCGGAATGTCCGAACAAAGTCCGACCGTGTGTACGGAGCATAAGTCTAATAAGGAATTGTAGGAAATTAATTTAAATAAATATGTTAGATTGTTTTACTGTATATAGTATATATAATCACATTTAAAAATACCCTTCATAGTTGGCTAAAGGATGGATAATACATTTGCATGTCGTTTTTATTTTGGTATGATTTCTTAGTTCAGTATTTGTATAATATCTGTATTCTTTACCCAGTTGGCAAGTTGCCTTATCTATGTGTAAAGTCTGCTGCTGAGTAGACTTCTTAAAGTGGTTGTAAACTGGGGGACGTTCAAAAAAAAGAAAAAAAAACCCCTGCAAGCGCATACAAGCACATTATGAAATGCTCACCTTGGAACGAAGCCCTCCAGCGCTGTAAAGCCACTGCTGAGAGGGCTGACATGTTCCCCGGTCTTTCTTCCGGTTTCATGCGCTCTGCCTATTTGATTGGCCGGAGCCGCAATGACATCACTCCTGTCCTCGGTTTCGGCACGAAGCTCTGAAGTTTCGGCAATGCTGGACCTTCAGAGTGCATGCACCAGTGATGTCACTGGCTGCATGCAGGGTGAATATCTCCTAAACGATGCATGTTTAGGAGATATTCATTTTACCTACCGGTAAGCCTTATTATAGGCTTACCGGTAGGTAAAAATGACCAAGCGGGGTTTACAACCGCTTTAATACTGAAAATCTGCACCAGGAGATGATCTGTGTGGTCTGTTGGTTAGCACACTTGCTTTGTAGCACTAGGGCCTTCAGTTTGCATGTTCTTCCTGTGCTTGCATGGATTGTAGCTTTTTGTTTTGTTTAAAGCTACAGCTAGCAGTACCATCAAGATCGGTTTAGCTCTCCAAACTGGAGAAGGAGGGTGCTTTAAATATATCAAATATGTTTGAAACATGCCACGATGCTTTACCGGTGCCAGCTAAAGATTGTGTTAACTAGGCCAAATGGTCAACAAGCAACAATGCATACTGTGAATCAAAAATAATTGAACTGATGAGGTGTTTGAGATGCGCTCCAAATTGCTCTCTGAATGGTACGTGCCAAGGTCCTTACCTGATGCATTAAATGGAAACTTTACATCTATGTATACAAGAGCTTGCCCAGGTGGCATTGCCCACATCACATGTAAGCAATAGGACACATATCTGGTTATACAGTAATGCGGTTATCTGCTTTTCTTCCAGCCTACACTTTACATTTAGCCCGATGATGCCACATGTATGGCACTTCCTATACTTCTCTTTGCCATAGCAGAGGTAAGTATATGCAAGAGGAAAAGCCTCCCCTGACCACTGGAAATAATCATTATAGCTACTCTAAGAACAGGTCTCCTAAAAGCAATCAGATTTACCAGCACAGCAAGGGAGGAATGATTTCTTCAGGCACCTTCATACATCAGATCCCCTATTATTGTAAGAGAACATCATGGTACAACGCCTCATAGTGTCATGCTACACAATACATGGAGCAGTCGTGTTAAATCTGGAAGAAAAGGTAAGAGAGGGCCAAAAGCAGCCATAATAATGTATGGTTGTTTCACTGCAAACTAGAAAACATCATCGGCTTACTACAGCCAACTCTCCCAGTTTATTTGCATCCTTTTCTTGCGTGTCAGTGCCACTGTTATTTTATATTATGGATTTTTTTTCTGTGCCTGGAATGGCTTTCCTCTATGGACCCCAATAGCTGTTAGATTTCAATGATCAGCAACTGCAGTCTCTGATCGAGATTTCCAACATTCTTCTTGTTAGGCTCCATGCACACTAGCAATTTTTTTAAGCCTAAAATTGTTTTTGTAGAGTTTTTTGGCGTGTTAACAGCAGAAACAATTGCTGAATGATCAAAAATGCTGCTAACTGCTTCTAAATGCTAGCAACAGGTTTTTTTTTTCTTTATGTACTGCAAAAACGCTAATACAATGCTAAATGCTCCTAAATGGAGCCATATAAGTAATTAAAAATGACTGCCTTCTGTCAAGCATGGACAGTTACACATTGATCGAAATTCAGCTGAACTGGCTGAATTTTTATATGTTCATGGCCAGCTTTATAGAAGCTCAGTGATAACTCCTGTCAGAAGCTAGCAGAATTTATTGTAGTAAATTCTATGTGATTTTCTTGCTGAAAATTTAGCAAATCTGTAAAACCTCTGAGTAAAAAAAAATAAATAAATAGCAAGCTAAGTCTGTGTGGATTCTGGAAAACACAATGAACTTTTAGTATAGTACGACTCTTAACAGTTTATCTTTTCTGGTCTTTTTAAGCTCCAGTGGACTCAATGGCAACAAGAACTGATAAACGCTTATGCCCCGTACCCACGATAGGATTTTCCGATGGAAAATCTGTGATAGGACCTTGTTGTCGGAAATTCCGACCGTGTGTGGGCTCCATCACACATTTTCCATCAGAATTTCCGACACACAAAGTTTGAGAGCAGGCTATAAAATTTTCCGACAACAAAATCTGTTGTCGGAAATTCCGATCGTGTGTACACAAATCCGACGCACAAAGTGCCACGCATGCTCAGAATAAATTAAGGAACGAAAGCTATTGGCTACTGCCCCGTTTATAGTCCCGACGTACGTATTTTACGTCACCGCGTTCAGAATGATCGGATTTTCCGACAACTTTGTGTGACCGTGTGTATGCAAGACAAGTTTGAGCCAACATCCGTTGGAAAAAATCCATGGATTTTGTTGTCGGAATGTCCGATCAATGTCCGACCGTGTGTACAGGGCATTAGAATCTCCCGTTTGGCACATGGACACATTTCAACCAATATGCACAACTTTTCTGTGTGAATATTGTTAACCAAAAACATACCTAGCAATTTAGGATGTGGTAAAACCTATATGCTCCATATAAAGCTGGGGAAGGATTCTGGAGGCAATCATGAATTCATATTATTAAATGGTCTATTACTTTATGGTGTTCTTGTATAACTACAAGTAACCATAGACTAAAACTATGAAAAAAACATAAAATGTGAAGCTTCATATTCAAAGCCACACTTGGGACTACCAAAATAGAAGAATGCGGAGAATTAGAGCACCAGGTGTATGCTTTCATCATTATCGGCTAAAGATTGCAGCACGTTCAGTGGCTCAATTGATAACGGTGAAGCCCAATTCTGTTATCACACATTAGGTTTGGATGGCCAACATCTTGAGCTACTTGCAGGAAGAGTCCACTCAAAACAATTGTTTCAGCTGATTTATCCATCTGCTTTTGATATCTTAGATTTTACTGTTGTGGCTTTGTCTGTATATGCAGTAAAGCATGCTCGTTTTACTCACTGTGGAACTTAAGGGGTTAATCCTCTGCATTGTGTAAAAAAAGTATTTGATCCTGTATGGACAGATCTTCCCCCTCCTGCAGGGTCTCTCTTGGCAAGGCCAGATAAGACACAATGAGGGTAGTAAAGCTGCACATGCTCTGTTTGGTCTCTATTGCTGAAGAGAACAGTTTCTTGTTGAGCGAAGCTTTACAGATCACATGATATTGACATCACATATTTGGGTGTGTATACAGATCCTAAATGACAGCTCAGTCCCTCCCTCCTCCTCCATGCCCAGTAACTAAAAAAGAACACAGTGGGTGGGATGTCACATCTTGATGGATGATCCGCCTCCCATAACAGCATGAGGCTATAGTAGAAATCTCCTCCTACCTGAACACTTAGCACTTGGGCAGACCCTGCAGTTTATCAGGTGATTGTGGTATTCAGATCAGCCAAAAAGGTATATACTGGCAGAATTTTAATAAGCTGTGAGCCCTGGGGGGGGGGGGGGGCGGTGAACTATTTTCATATTACTGGGTTTAGTAGCACTTTAAGGGCTCCACAACCAAAGTTTGGTTATGAAGTTTGTGTCCAACCACCAGCTCCATGTGTTGTAACTTTTTATTTTACAGTACCGAGAATGGCGCAATAAACTTCTCCCCCAGGGGCCCCAGTTGAAGAGTCAGTCCACCCAAAACTGTAGTTTTTGGTAAGGCCGGCCATGAACAGATCAAAATTTGAGTGGTTCAGCAGGAACCAGATAAATGTTGATCCATCTATGGGCAGGCTGGTTGTACTGAAGTTCATCCATCGATCCACTTCAGTAAAACCAGCCTGTCAAGTGTTTTTTTCTTCCGGCAGTGATCACTATATTATGACAGTGGGGAAACCTCCCACTGTCAGAATAAAACAGCACAGCGGGGGGGGCATTCCCCCATCAACACTGTGTTCATGGGAAACCAAGCAATTTTCTTTCCTTCAACCTGTGGTTGAAGGAAAAAAAAAATAGTATCATGTATGGATTGCTTAAATAATGGGGAATTGAACCACCAATTTATTTTATGCCTCAAAGACACTATTGATTAGATAGCAGCACCCTGGGTCTCTACATTTTCTGTGGGCATTATGGGGAGATGCCAATGTCCCTGATAGTTTTTATTTATTTTTTTTAAATTTATACAGCTTATGGGATTAAGGAAAAAAAATTAGATGGGGTTGGGTAGCGCTCATTAGGGTTGGAGTATTAAAGACATAAGAATAAGATCCAACCTATCACTCAGCTTTCACTTGTAATTAAACTTTTACTTGTATATGTGATCTGGTACCAGCCAAAACACATCCATATAATAGCAAATGTAATGGGAGATTAAAAAAAAAAAATGGTGCTTTTTTTATTGGAGACTAAAAGAAAAAAATTCAAGCCCATGACCCAAGCCCCTATTTTCAGGCCTGTACATCACAATAAAAGAATAATAATTGGGTTTGAGAGATAGGGATAAGCTCACCTTCTACAGGAAAATATAACGTATGCATATGCTTTCACCTACCTCTGACATGTGATTTTGCTGAAGGTAACTGCTGCTTAGGTTTTGGATTCATTATACTGTATGCTCAGAGCAAATTGGTTGAGCTTTGGGAAACGTATTCTAACAAGTGTTTGCTTCAAAATATTAAAAAAAATCTAGCAATCAACCCGTTGTATTTTACAAGTTGACTTGATGTCCATTTGAATTGCTTTCTGTCTTACTATTGGTCCTTTATTGAGACACAATGTGACGTCTGACATCTCTTCGCAATGACCAAAGAAGGGTTGTACAGGGATAGTGCTGTGTTACAATGACAGTTATAAGTAGCAGGAATACTGTAGTCACATCATACAAGCTTCATTTGGGCACCACTCATTTCACTTTAATATATACACTACTTACAAAATTAAAACTCCAAATTTATATACCTTTCCAGAAAGCGTGAAGGCACAGTTGCAGGACACTTTGAAAGGCAAAGTCAGAAATATATGAAAACAACTAAAATATAATTTAAGGCAGACTACAGCAAAGAGCACAGAACAGATGTAAGACATGAAATGCCCGAAAAGTGCCTTAGTGTTTGTGTACATGGGAACGTTCTCTGTATCTGGGTGGTTTGTGAAGAGCTGAGCCGGTGAACAGATGATCACTGAACCCCACAGGCACAAAATCAGGGTGGGAAGGTGAGCAGAGTGATTGCTAAAGAAGCCCTACATTCAAAACTAAGAGTATTCTTCATTGCTTGCTCTGACTGTTCACTTTTAGATTGCTGTCACAGGGGACGATTCTGGTTGCTGGTGACAACTCGCTAGTAGCTGGATCACTTATCGGTCTGTAAAGAATCGCTCCCTAGCAAGGAAGATTTTGCAATGTTTGGGCCCAGCAAAGGCAGTAGACTGCAGAGGTAAGTGAAAAGCTCTCCTGTGCCGCTGGTGATGTGTCATCTGTGTGACAACAGTCTAAATGCAGATGAGGTTTACTATGTGTTGTCAACTCCTGTTCTATACACAAAATGAACTTGGCTGGCTAAAGTGCCCATGTACACCATCACCCACAAGAGGCAAAGTATCACCTAGTTATCCAATGAGTTCACCAATTCAAGGCTAGCTGAGCATTATGGGATATTATAATTGCAGAAGAAGAGCAAGTCACTCTTCTACAGACAACGATTGGACATTTGACTAATCAGCCACAACAACAAGTCTTATCTGTTGTAAGTTAGTGACAGGTACACGTAAATTCATCTTTTTGCAGCAATTGGTCATACAGTTCGGCTCTCCTTACATTGAATGCTTTACATGTATGCACACAAGGCTTAGGCATATCAGTTAAATCCCCATGAAGACATTGATCTTTTGGCACTTTCTAACCTGTACTAATTTGATAGTAATAGCAATGCTTTAGCAGTTACTAAATTACTAGCTGTACACAGGCCTAAGCCCTGTTCATGTACAAGAAAAAGAAAATATACAAAAACTGTATTCTTCACACTCCAAGTCTCTGACTTGGATTACTAACAACTGGATCCACGCCACTTGCATTGCATTTAGTGGGCGCTGACATGTACTCATTTTAAACCCATTATGTTAAGCTGATCCCACGGCAGGAGCCAAAATACTTTGTTTTTTTTTTTACTTGCACACTGCAGTGCACTTGCACATTTTATAGTGCAGTGCAGCACCTTGTGCTGCATTTAAATTCACCAATCTCAATTTTCATCCAACGCACCTCAACAGTGTGCATTGGTGTGCACTGGGCTATTGGAAACATTGGGTTTCAGCTTTACATTGTGGTGGGTACATCTGGCAATGCAGCCCAATGCACGTGGTGTGAATGAGCCCTAACACTTATATCTACAGCTGGCATGTGGTTGGTTTACATAGTAAATAAAAGATCACATCAAGATATCATCCTAAAAGTAGACAAAATACAAACATTATATATTAGGTGTATCAAACAAAATTTTACATTTTATATTACATCTTGCTATATTATACGTTTCTATTTTTGCATTTTGGTTTAAATAAAATATATTGTATACATTTATAGGAGGGACATTTTTGAAGGCGATGTTTATCTTTTTTTTTTTTTAGGTTATTGATAGAATGAGAAGGGGTTAAACATCAGGTATTTATTGCTGTCATTTCCACCCCCCCTCGCAGCGATTCCCCCTCACTTCCTGTTAAAATGCAATCTGGACAGCCTCTGCAAAGTTTTTATTACTGTCTGTGACCCATTGGAGAGATTTCTTAAAGTAGAACTATTATTATTATTATACAGTATTTGTATAGTGGCAACAGTTTGCACAGCGCTTACTATAGGCAGATAAAAGATGACATATGCTACAGTATTTGTTTTTCCACGTAATAGCTTCATTACTTATTGATCCTGCCAGCAGATCTATTATTTTTCCACATACAGTAACAGGATGAAAACACTGTTTGTGCTGCAGTAAAGTCCCTGTTGCATTGTCGTTTTTTTAGACAGGGTAGCCTTAGTTAGATATTTGGCATTACATAGGTCACAAGTAAGAGACAAGTTAAAAGGCAACTCCAGCTAACACTCTCTTAAAGCAGTTGTAAAACTCACGATAACATTTGTACCTATAGGTAAGTCTAGAATAAGGCTTACCTATAGGTACTGTAAATATCTCCTAAACGTGCACGTTTAGGAGATATTCACTGTTTACTGTGCCGATGATGTCATCGACGCAAGAGCTCTGAAGGAAGGCCGCCCGTGCCATTTCTTCAGGAGCGTGTGCCGTGACCGGCGGCTTCCGCGAGCATATTCGAGAGTGACGTCACGCAGCTCCAGCCAGTCACAGAGCCGGAGTCTGTGGCCCCGGAAGGAAGACGGGCGAAGATGGATGCGGCCTGCGGCGGGGACGGCGCAGGCTTCCTTTGCAGGTAAGTGCCACGTAATGTGCTAGTATTCAATGCATACTAGTACATTATGCCTTTACTTTGCAGAGAAGAATAAAGAAAGAAAAACCCATCAGGATTTAATTCCTCTTTAAACAGCAGGTTTCTTTAGATAAACAGAAATAAAATATGACAGTTTTAAGCAACCCTATCAGTATAATATGTGCCCCAACCCCTGTAAATGTCACCTTTGTCAGACAGCTTGGCATCCATGTAAAGGTGGAGAAACATATAAATAAAAGCATGTAAAATGAAAAAAAGAAATTCATATGCAAGTACAATATTTTGCTAAAGTGGGCAATAAAAACAGTAGTAAACCCAAAACTGTATTAAACTGCAAATTACTAATTCTTAAATGTGGTGGCTAGTTTTTTTGCAAGACTTTTTTTCCTTTATTTTCACCTGGTGATTCAGCCAGTAAGTCTGTTATTTTTCAACATCCTTTAACCGATCACGCTGTCCAGACAAAGTAGACATTCGAGAGTTGAGACAAACCATTTATGCTTACAATAGTCAGCTTTTTATTCATTTATGTAAAATATTTTTTCCAAAAGAAAATAAAAACAGTTTGCTGCAACTGCTTATAAAGTGTTAGCTGGAGTTTAGCTTCAATTTGTTTAGTGGGTCTAAATCTGCTAATACATCTAATGGGGCGTACACACGGTCGGACTTTTCGTCTACAAAAGTCCGACGGACGCCGACGGACTAAAGCTGGCTGACAATCTGATCGTGTGTGGGCTTCCCCGGACTTTCAGCAGACTTTTGCAGCCTCAAATCTGACGGACTTTAGATTTGAAACATGCTTCAAATCTTTACGTCGTAACTACGCCGGACCCAGAAATCCGCTCGTCTGTGTGCTAGTCCGACGGACAAAAACCCACGCTAGGGCAGCTATTGGCTACTGGCTATCAACTTCCTTATTTTAGTCCGGTGTACGTCATCACGTACGAATCCGTCGGACTTTTGTGTGATCGTATGTAGGCAAGTCCGTTCGTAACAAAGTCTGCCGCAAGTCCGCCAAAAGTCCGTCGAAAGTCTGTCGGACAGGCTGTCGGACTTTTGTAGCCGAAAAGTCCGACCGTGTGTACGCGGCATAACTCTCCCCCCCCCCCCCCAGATTGACAATGTTGCTGTCCAAAAGTGTCTCCAATGCTCCTTCATCCAAAATGTAGACGGCTTAAGACAGGAGTTGTGTTACTGGTGGGATTGGCAGGTGAAATAAAGGAGAAAACACTCAAAAAATTAACTAATGCGGCCACCATATCCAATGATTGGAAAGCTGCATTATATTACATTTTTGTTTTGGGTTTAATACAGCTTTAAATCTCTCTGTTGTGGATACAGCAGCAAAAAAAACCTGGCAGCAGTTCTAACCCCCCCCCCCTCCCACTGTACAGTCGTGGCATACCTACTTTAATATGATCTACTGCTAGTTTTATAGAAGGGAATCTGTTCTGAAGCATAATATTAATGTGAAAAGCCTTATACAGGGTAACTACCATAAGCCAACTCCCATATACTACAAACTAGTTAATGTTAGGCAGTAAACCTGAACCCTATCCAATGTCACTGACCCAAAATTACTAAAAATCCCAAGAGTCAGAGAAAGGCAGATTTCATACACATATTCTGCTTCCTAAAAGTGCAACTAAAATTCCCATAATGCTTTGCTAGTCTTTTTCAGTTTCCA
The DNA here is from genome assembly GCA_037952835.1 of Lithobates septentrionalis. Lineage (NCBI taxonomy): Eukaryota > Metazoa > Chordata > Amphibia > Anura > Ranidae > Lithobates > Lithobates septentrionalis. Next base: position 1,098,273 of record JBBDGP010003112.1, on the reverse strand, counting down.
TGTAAAGAGTTCCATAGGACTTGTGCTATATACATGTATACAGAAGGTAGGCAAATACTATGACTTATACACATAAAAGCATTTAAACTTTTAAACAATAAAAATAAATATTTGTGTTATTTTCTCCCTTATAAACGTCTCTTGTTTTATCTAATAAAGTTCTTCCATTTACTCCCACTTTGGTTCTGTCTACAGCTAAACTCTATTCTGGCAATAGTTAAAAAACATCCTTGGCAGTATTTAACGAATGAATAAAACCCCTAAGATGAAATGAGACAGCCGATTGGTTCCTCTACAGCTGTGGCACAGTTATTAAGACATATTGCACATCATGGCTTTTGTTCATTGGACAGCAATCGTGTGCACACACAATGCAGGAAATACAAGCAGAACAATTCCAAAGTATCTTACAAAACAAAAGCAAATCTTTTCACAAAAAAAAAAACATAAAAAATATAATTTTTCTATTTTCCCCTGTATGCCTGTCTGTGGCCAGGGTTCAATCCTTAAATACAGCTCAGTCTGATTGTCCAGTCAGAGATACGGAGATTGTCCTCACGCGGTAAGGTCAGAAATGACCAGTTTATCCATCTTATTGGTGATCTCGGAAGCAGAGATGATGTCTTCTCCCTCGTAGTCATCTTCAAAAGACCTGATGACATAAGCACAATGTCGTCATAATGTATAATGCTTCCCACATATTCTTATGTATTATGTTCAAAACTACAAAATATATATTTTTTCTTTTATTTGGGTAAATCTGAATACCAGTGTGAGTCCAGTATTTGAATGATTCAGATAGCGGTTTTAATACTATGCCGTAAATACAAACCTGAAAGCAGAACATGATTATACACACAGCTGAATGAGGCTCATTCCTACTTCTCTTCTAGTAGCAAGATAGTGGCGGCATAGAACGATCAGTCCGCAGGTACTGCACTTCCTTTCAGGACGCATGACATGGTGTGTACATGCTACAGCATGGAGGCATTCTTTGCAGGGACAAAGAATGACAGCATCTATGAAAAGGCCATCCACCTTTGTACTAAACTTGCCTGCACTCCCTGGGTGCTCCTTGCTCTTCCATAGTCAATTACACTACTACTGTCTTTGGAAAGGGCATCCCACTGACCCCCTATACACTCTTTAGCTGTGCTCCCAGGAAATTCCTTGTACCCCTACAATCTCTGATACATCCTAGTATGGGGGAGCATGTAACCTGCACTCCTTTGTCATTGTCTAAGTCTAGCTGCCAATGATGCAGCATGCAGAACTTTTGGGCCACTTTTAGAAAATGAACCAAAAACGACCAATTGAATAGAAGCATATAAACCGTGGGTATGCTACACAAACTGCAGTGCAGCAGTGTGAAAGCACCCTAAAACTCTCACACACCCCCCCCTCCCCCACCCACTGCAATGTGTTGCTGCATCTTAGATATCAGATGACAAAAGAACATTGTAACACTGTAAGTGTTACACTGCAACAATGAGTAATCTCTAAAAAGCAAGCCATTATCGCAATCACAAAGTATCCACTCACATTGGAGTGGTGCATTTATGCACAGGCGCCAAAAACCTTTTTTTTGCATGCTTAAGGCAGCTCATGACTCCATGACTAAGCCCTGTATAGCCGTGGTGGTGTGTCTGCCAAGAGGACGTATCCAGCTAGAGTAGTGAGAGGAGCTGTCAGTCCGTCCGCTGTGAGGGCCAATAGAAACGTGTTTTGGAAGCTAGCCACGCCTCCTTCATCAGAGTCTGACAGCTCCGCTCACTACGTCAGCTGAATACATCCTCTCTTGGCAGACACACCACCACAGCTTAGCCCTGCATACTGTATTTATTATACATACACACACATTATGTGTGCAGGTTTTTTAATGGTTTGATGACAAATGCCCTATACAAAAGTATAGACAATGAAGACCATTAGGAGTCTAAATAGTCCCCTTGATCCTCTTCTGTGGCACCACACTCCCCATGATTCCAGAACAGAGCAGCGCAATTACTAGTACGTATAAAGCCAAGAGAGGATTGGTGAAAGGGTTGCCAATGCACAAGACCAGAAATGGGGTTGGGAGTACTCCGTAAACAGGTTGGAGACGGAGGATAGCAGAAGGAACATGCATTGTAATTAAACTCCATTGACTGTGTAGCATTATAAATCACTAGCCACCAAGGAAAGGGTACAGCCATGGCAATATATATATATATATATATATATATATATATATATATATATATATATATATATATATATATATATATATATATATATATATATATATATATATATATATATATACACACACACACACACACACACACACACACATATATATATATATATATATATATATATATATATATATATATATATATATATATACACATACATACAGACAGACAGACAGACACAGACAGACATAGATATGGAGAGAGAGAGAGATGCACTATTATTGCTCTTATTTATTATTATGATTATATAATTGTTATTTCTCTGACTGAAACGCCAATTTTGGCAGTGTGGCAGGGTGCATTATCCTGCTGAAAGTGGGCACAGGGAATACCATTTCCATGAAGGGGTGTACTTGGTCAGTCATGTTTAAGGGCAGGTGGTACATGTCAAGCAACATCCACATGATTGGCAGGACCTAGGTATCCTAGCAGAACATTGCCTAAAACATCACACTGCCTCTGCTGGCTTGCCTTCTTCCCATACTGCATCCTGGTTAGACCCCTCCAGGGCCACACTTACCAGAGGATGCCGGAGCCCTCCAGCGCTGGGCTGTCATGGCTCCCCTGATACCTGGTGGCTTCCGTGTTAACGCGTCTTCTTTCCGGGTTCCAAATCTTCAGCCTCCTGATTGGCCAGGACGAGAAGCCAGAAATCGGAATTGACATGATGGCGAATATCGATTTGCTAAAATCAAAAGTGGGAGGGTTCGAGGCGCAGTGCTCTAAGACAAGCCAATTAGAGCCTGAGGCTCAAATCATTTGCTTGTCGAAAATTGACAGACCTAAGACACCCATTAGTCTGGCTCCCCACACAGTGCACACAGAACAATTTATTTTTAAATAAATGATAATATGACTAACATTTTTTCACTTTAAGATGTTAAAAAATGTTAGTTATATTATCATTTAAAAATAAATCGTTCTATGATTTCTTATTTGGCACACTAACTTTAGAAACTTTGGGGGGGCGGTGCCCCGTGCCCCTTATGGCCTGGCTACCCCTGCTTGTATAGAATCACAGTGAAACTTTGCAGACAGGAGCACTGACTACTTACTCTTCTTGTAAGTGTTCAGTAGCAGTTTCTTCAGCAACTAATATTTCATATTCTTCTGCTGCATATCTGTCCCAGTCTGATGGCTCTGGTGTTTCATTGTCCACATCCTGCACAAAGGGAGATTGATTAAACAGCGATAGAATACAGAAGAATAGCAATGCTTTGTTACTGATGAGTGAGAGTAAAGTCGGCAATACATTGACCGAAATTCAGCCAGTTCAGCACCAAGTGGTCAAGTTTCGATCCATGTATGTGCAGAGAGGTTGTGCAGAAGTCAATCTACTGATTCTGATTGACTTCTGTATAACTGGCCTGTCAGACTTTACCTGCTCAATCAGCACTGCAGGCTATAGCCTGCAACACTGATCTGTGTATTTTGACAGCGGGTAAGTCTCCCCGCCATCAGAACACAATAGCTCAGTGGGGAGGATTCCTTCATCTACATGGAGTGTTTGGATGGAGAAATCAAGTCCGTTTTTTTTTTGTTCAACCTACTGGTTGAATAAAAAAAAAAAAAGAACAAAAAACTGATTCCTCTAGGGCCAGCTTTACTATCTGCAATAAAGGATTCTTACAGAACAGTGTCAGGTCCTGCTACCCATTCAATCCATAGACATCAGAGAGCTCACAGGTACATGATCCGCAGTCGCTCAGCTGTGGCTAAATCATCAAAGTAGATGATCCATACTACCGTATATTGCTCTTAAAACCTTCAGTTTATTAATAATTCCAGTGTGTACAAATCCTAATACAGCAAGTTATCTGCTGTATTAAAGTGGTTGTAAACCAACAAAAAAAACAAAAAAACCTGCAAAACAAAAGGGATAATGAGCTGGTATGCATAGCATACTAGCTCCTTATAAATTACTTGCCTTAGATCGAAGCTCCCGCCGCGGACCTCGTACCCTGCTCCAGCCGGCGACATCGTTCCCGGAGTTACTTCCGGGTATCGTGGGCTCCGGTGCTGCGATTGGCCGGAGCCGTGATGACATAACTCCCGTGCATGCACGCGGGAGCCGCCGCAACGGCACACTAACTGAAGCTTCAGTGCACATGTGCTGATGACGTCGGCACATGTAGATACAGGGGATATCTCCTAAATCGTGCAGGTTCAGGAGATATCCGGGGTAGCTACAGGTATGCCTTATTATAGGCTTACCTGTAGCAAAAAGTGGTTGTAAAGGGTTTACAACCACTTTAAGATTTGTAAAATGTGGAGTTATTAATAAACTGAAGATTTTAAGAGCAATGTACAGTAGTGCGGATCATCTACTTTGAATAAAGGATTCTTACCTGCCTTTTCACAATCTCCCTGACAGTGTATATTGAGCTGTGCATGTACAATTCTAGCATATACCAGGATGAATGAACTACAATCATGCGCAGGAGTACATCAGAGAGAGGGGAGTATAGTTTCTCTTCAATATTTCTGTAAAGTAAACAAATGACTATTTTCTGTCTAAACATCCAAGAAATCTACCCCTAAAAGGCCCCTTTCACACTGCCACGACTTGAAAGTCACGCCATTTTGCTGCGATTTCAGGGAATGCCTGTGTAAACCTAAGGTCTATGGACCTCAACTCGCATCAAAGTTGGACCAAAGTAGTACAGGGACTACTTTGAAGTCGCACAGATATGAAAGCTACTCATTGGAAATCATGGGGTACAACTTGTAATGTGACTTTGCAGTCCCAAGTCGCACAAGTGGGAAAGGGGCCTTAATCAGTGTTCACAGCCTGCACCCCAATCACTGCAGTTTTTGTACATTAGGAAATAGACAGATGTATCAGCTGTACCTTTTGCACGGCAAAGGGATCTCGCTGCTCATGGTCCAGGTATTTCTCAAGATTAAAGCACGTGTCATAAAATATGTGACTCATTCGACATCGCTTCAGGTCTTTCAGTGTTATTCGACCTGGATAGGGGAATTAAATTAACCACATTTATATATTTTCATAGCACTAATGCTTTCCCAGGATAGTTTTACAAAAAACATTGAACCAGTCACATCAGCCCTAATCTGTAAAGTAAGCTAATGTCCATAGAACAGCCATAAAGACACTAACACATAAACTAGGGCTAATATGGGTGGAATCCAGTTACCCTAACAGTATATTCTTAGATCGTAGGAGGAAACTAGGAAAAGGAACAGTGAGAACACAAATCTTTTCTATCCATTATTTCCTTTCTTGATCTTTCACAAATGAGTCCTTGGGCATGTACATCATCATCACATATAATATGGCTTCCTATGGATGTAAAATGAGATCCATTAGAGCAGCTGCAACACCTCTCAGGTCATGGAGTCTAAAACCTGTGACCAACACAGCGTAAATTAAGATACATCGCACAATATGGAAGGTTTTTCTTGAGCATATTTGAAGACTACTGTAAGCTGCAGGGGCCATCAGAGGCACCCGTGTGCCAGAAATGCGAGGAAGGCAGTTTTCTGGTCTAGCGCCACTGCAGCAAACTGGATGGACAAGGGTGACCAAGATGGACTTCAAAGGATTCCTGCTTTTAGATATCAGAGCAGGTAGTATTCAGCCAAGCCCTAATGAGACAAGTGGACATGTCAATAGCTCTTTACTTCCAAGCATAATTGGCAAAATGCTGCTATCTCAGCTTGATGCAGAAGACATAACTCCAAACATAATGCCAATGTAAGCTTAAAGATGAGGTGAAAATCTGAGGCTCTGGAGCATATATTTTACCATGTTTGATGTTGTGGTTTTCTAATAGGTGATCAGTGCCAACTGTGTTAGTGTGAAACGTCAGATAAGGTCTATTAAAATGATATTCTTCTAAGTGAGAGGGAAATCCCACACAAGGCTTCCACTGGTAATTAGAGGCTTTAGTTACAGAGTCAGCTACTAATCACTGTTCTGTTAGTAACTCGATTCTTTCCTACAAACAGCAGAAATCCTCAGATCCAATTGGGGGTTTCCAAAACAATTTCGTTTTCTAACTTTAAGCCATTAGTCTTTTCAAAGGTCACTTCAGTAATACTCATGTCACTAATCTAAAGTTACAACAACACACTAGGTAGCTTACACACTATTAATAGTTGCCACAAGTTCCCATAATATGACTGTATCCTACCTTCTTCTTCTGGTTTCACCAGGTCCAGGAGCTGACACAATAAGTCCTGGAAGGGTAGTGGCTCGATGCCCATGGTCTCCATCTTTTCACACTGCTCTTCGTAAAAATACTCAAGCTCATACATTGATAACACTCCATCTCCATCCAGGTCCATGCAGCGGAACCAGTACTCAATGCTACAGGGGGGAAAATGAGCAGTGTTAATAAAATAAAACTATGGGACTTCCTGTGTTAGAAGTAAACCATGTACAAGCGTTGAGAAACGAATGAAAAGGAGCAAGAGGATAGTGACTGACTGGCCCAAAAATAGCATTGCTTACCTGTTTTTATTGGTTAACACATGGAGTGAGGGACCTAAAGGAACCAAAAGGTCCAGGACTAAAATATGGTCATATACAGCATTCATGCAGTAACACAAAGTGCAGTGCTGTATATACTTGCCATAGGGGCATAAAGGAAACAGTTAAAAGACCTCTCCCACCACCTTTAAATGAGAAATATACCGCTATTCCGATTTGTAAAGGAAATGGTGCTGTGAATACCTTCTTCTGTTTTAAGAAGGCAATCCTAAACATTACTGGAGAATATGGAACATCCTTTATAAAGATTGGAGCAATAGAAAAGTGTTGATCATAGCATCCAAGTTTCAGCTCACATGTCGGGCTGCCACTCGAAAAGTGATATTTTAGTCATTGGGGGAGATTTGTGAGCCAAGTTATTTACTGCTCTTTCACATCACCTGAGGATTCCAGTAGAGAAATCTCCCCACAGCCTTTGGAGTTAGGGGTGTTCCCTACAACCTTGGATATTAGCGCTCTCCTCCTGTTATATTCTGCATAACACAAAATTCAGATAGTAGACTGCGACTCTCTTATAATGGCCCCAGCAGGTTTACAAACCTAGGATCAAAAGCTCACTACCAGTGTCCCTATGAGATTTATGATAGTATTAGTTTACCTATTCTGCATCAAATAAAACCATATTGAAAAAAAAACTGTGTGTGGAGTAGCTCTTTAAAGTCTTATAATTGGTTGTGAACTGGTAACGGAAAATATGTGCCACTCAGGCTACAAGGGAAAGCAATCCTGTGTCCACCACTGTAAGTGCAGGCCAAGAAAGGAGCTTGTCTCAGCTCCAAACAACTGTTGAGCAAAGGATGGATCCCATGAAGACGCACATCAATGCAAACCCACTGGTATTGAAATGGATGGCAGTCTCAGCCTGGGCTCCCACCAGGCCATGCACCCAACGAGTTTCACTCTGGCCCCCCCCCCCATGAATCCCCATGATTAAGCACCAAGCGGCAGAGTGAAATGTGTTGGGGGTGTGGCCTGGCGGGAGCCCAGGCTTAGACTACCTTTTATTTCAATACCAGTGGGCCTGCATAATAATAATTGGTTGCTATAGAGATCACTCCAAATTTTTCTTTCCTCCTCTAATACATTAGTCTTAATGATTTTTTTAAATAGTATATCAGCCACAAACAAAATACAAAATGTACTCTCATAGCCACATGACTGTGCTGACCAATTAGAATTGCATGAAATGCTTTTTCTTCTGGTAAGGTGTCCCAGACGAAGCACTTCTCACTGGTCAGTAAGGTCACACATCCATTTTTAAAAGGTGCACCTAAGAAAGCCATTTATGCTATTGCTTTGGATGACTGCAGCACACAACATTCCTTTCACAGCATATATGCCATACTAAATTATGTAGTCTGCTTGACTTTTAGGCACTCCACTTACAAATATCATCTTAAGAATCACAGTATAATACAAATATAGCAAGCTTCGACGCAATATTGTTTAACTGAGTTTTTTGTGAAGTTCATCAAAGATTTCCAGGGACAAAACTCAACAAACGTATATATCTGGATATCAGGAAGAGCTGGGAACTACGCTGTCAACACCATGACCTAAAGTAACTCCATGTTCAGTAATATCGATGGCTAGGCTCACATTTGTGTGTTGCAGGAATGTGCATAAAATTGTGTGCATTCTTGCAACACACGAAAAATGTATCCCTTTTGCAGACGCATGGTGGTGTAATTTATTTTTAATGGTACCCCAACGCACCTTGCTATTTCGCACACAAATGTTTGGTGCAGTGTGCATATATATATATATATATATATATATATATATATATATATATATATATATATATATATATATATATATATATATATATACACACACATACATACATATACATACAGGGGGTCCCCTAGTTACAAACATCCAACTTACAAACGACTCCTACTTACAAACGGAGGGAGACAACAGGAAGTGAGAGGAAATCTACGCCTAGGAAGGGAAATCCACTCCTGTAAGAGCTATTATGGGGAAAAGGTGTCTCCACTGATTTTTTATCACCAAGGCTTATTTCCACAACAACCCAAAATTTTCAAAATCCAATTGTCATTGGGACAGAAAGTGAGGTGAAATCTTCTGAACAGGGGCACACACAGCAAAACAAATGTTACAGGGGTGATAACCCTTCCCTAAGCTATCCAAAAAGCTTAAAAATAGATTTTTTGGGTGGAGCTACACTTAAAAAATGTACCTGTTCCGACTTATAGATTCAACTTAAAAACAAACCTACAGTCCCTAACTTGTTGGTAACCCGGGGACCCCCTGTGTATATTATATATATATATATATATATATATATATATATATACACACACATATATATATATATATAAAAAGGGGGGGGGGGGTCATGCACAGTTTTTGTGAGATCTTTCACACAGAGAATGGCCCATTAAAATAACTGGGCTGCCCTAAACAGAGGTGCCTGCATAGGTGTTAATGGGACCTAAGCCATTTGACCATAGACAATATAGTTAAAGTAATGTTTATCAAATATATAGTTGGGATTTTAACTGGCACGCAATATACAGTCAGTAAAAAACATTTTTTATATCCAAAATTTTTTTTTTTTTTTTACATAATTATTAAAAAGATCACATACAATCTAAAATCCAAAATTTAAACAAACAAGAACACCTCTTAGGTCTGGCCTCAGAAAACTTTTAGATTTGTTGTTCATTAGGTACTGTATAAAGTGTAAACTTGCCAACATGGGATATATATTTATTACCAATAATTTTTTTAATTGAGCATTTTAATAGGAAACTGTTTTAAAGGGAAGTTAGTTTTTCACTGACTGTATACTGTCTACCAGTTAAAAATTCCATTTATAAATAAGGTCAAAACTTTATTAATTGTGCACGATTCAATCTAGGTATTGGTGTCAGAGACTGAAGAATAGCAATCTATATGCTCTTTTTGTATGTCATGTATTTAATATTAATCTATTTTGGTTTTAACACACTGCAGTAGTTATTGGGTAAAAATTTTTAGTTTTGTACAGAATAATTGTTCCAGTTTGATCTACTAAATTTCCAGTTTAGAGGGCTGTACTCGCAATTGCTATATTTATCCACTAGATGGCATCCGCACACTGAGGAATCTGCCTATTCAGGCATATGATATACCTACTTTATTTTATTTAAAAAAATCCTCATCAGAATTTTCCATGGGGAATAAATATTGTGTTTAGGTGAATGGTTCTTTGGTGGCATCACTTATCTGTCATCCAAAAAATGCATTGCATGTAAGATGGAGAATGGAATCCATAATATTACCTGGTGGGGTTTTTCTTGTCTTCCTCGGAAATCAGGAACCAGACAAACTCGGCATAGCTCATCCTACCCTCTCTCTGCACAGCATTCCCCCTGTGAGCACATGAAATATACATTACTCCGGATGAACATGCGGTCTGTATAAAATGTCTTCATTTAAAAAGGGGAAATCCAGCTTAATTGCTACATAGACATTTGAAGTAAAAAGGAAAAAAATAAAAAGTAAGGCGCTAACACATATCTAATGTTTGCATATAAGCAATAAGTGAATAGCAATCCAATTTGTTTTTCTGTTTTGAATTTTTTAATATTACTGGATTGCGATTCACTTATTGCTTATATGCAAACATTAGATATGTGTTAGCACCTAACTTTTTATTTTTTCCTGTTCAGAGGTAGTTTATCCACTTAAAGGGGCAGCTTCACACACTCATTCTTCAGGGTTGTTGATATTTGGGTTGATGTCTAGATTTCCTAGTATTATTTTAATTTGATTCATTTTAAACAATGTCCCCCAATGTAAATTCATCATCAATCACATCTTTTAGTAAGGTCGATCCAGTATCAATCATGATGGCTAGCTACCTGAGGGTGTTGCCCCAGTGCCATGATGATGATCCACCAACAGAACCACTACCCCTAAAAAATGACAGATGCCTGGCCATTTGGTGTTTGTGAACCCGCTGCTCCCTGGCAGGTTGCTCAACAATCACAGCCAGCCGGGGATTGGACATTAGGTGGCGGTAGCACTTTTTTAGTCATGCAATTCTTAAAGGGGTAACTGTACTGTTCTGTAACTTCATGTGAAGCCACTTGGAGTTATATATTAACCTTTTACAAAACTTCAATAAAAAGAAACAAGAACAACAAAAATAGATACAGTAAAAATGTCAAAAATCCCAATAAGCGTACATTGATTGGTTTATGCAAAAGCTATAGCATCTACAAACTATGGGATATATTTATGGAATTTTTTTTTTTTTATACTAGTAATGGTAGGAATCAGTGATTTACAGTGGGACTGCTATATTGCGGTGGACAATCGGACACTGACACTTTGTGGGAACCAGTGACACTAATACAATGATCAGGTCTAAAAATATGCACGTCTCTGTACTAATGACACTGGCTGGGAAGGGGTTAAATTTCTAGGGCGATCAAAGGGTTCACTGTGTGCCTAGCCAGTGTTTTTATGTACTGTGTGAGGCTCTTTTACTAGGGGAAGTGATGGATTTTATTCCCTACTTTGCAGAAACACAAAATCTGTCCCTTCCCCCCATCAGAATAGAGCTCTTCCTTGTTTAACATAGGCAGATCTTCATCCTGTGTGTTTTACGAAAGATCGGCAGGTGCCGGCAGGCATTCAGTGCCCAGCATCCGCAGATCGTCTTCTGTTGTGATTAATCACAGCAGAAGCAGTGCGCCTCCTGCAGGCAGAAGTGCAGAATCGCATATTTATATATATATATATATATATATATATATATATATATATACATACATATATATATATATATATATATATATATATATATATATACATATATATATACACATATACACACACACACACACATATATATATATATATACACATACATATATATATATATATATATATATATATACATATACATACATACATACATACATACATGCATACACATACACACACACACATACACAGTGGAACCTTGGATTACGAGCATAATCCGTTCCAGGAGTATGCTTGTAATCCAAAGTACTCGCATATCAAAGCGAGTTTTCCCATTGAAGTCAATGGAAACGAAAAGAATTTGTTCCGCTTTGACTTAAATGGGATGCAATACCGCATGCGGGCAGAGGTGGGGGCGCTGGAGAGCCTCAGAAACGGCCGAAAAGGCCAAAAAGGCTCGAGGACACTTCGGCTGACCTTGGCAAACCTCGGAAAGACTTCCTACCCGAGATTTGCTGAGGACAGCACGGCCTTTTCGTGCATTTCCGAACGGCATCGATCGGCTGCACACCGCTTTGGCCTGAATCGTGCTCGTTTTGCGAGACAACCCTCTCAAACCGAGTTACAATTTTTAAAAATACAGTGCTCGTATTGCGAAACGCTCGTTAACTGCGTTACTCCCAATCCGAGGTTCCACTGTATGTGATTCTGTACAGGTGAGCTGCCCTGAAGCAGTAAATCTGCTATCTGCTATGGGGCAGTCTTGAAGCAGTTAATGCCAAATAAGTTGATTTTAAGTTACTTGCCCTGATTTATTGCACTTGCATTTTACTTTGTTTAGCACAGGCCTTTATGTACATTTTACACTACATATATAATCACATGTCTCCAACTCTTCGTTCACACCATACTATATGTGCATAAAAAACCAATGGGAAAAAAAACACAGATTTGACTTGCATGGAATATTTTTGGATGACGTGTGTTTTTTTCCATCAGTTTTTTTATACAAATACAGTATGGTGTGAACAAGGGTTGAAGAGATATGATTATAACACACAGATTATAAACACACAGATACGACTTGCATAGAATATTTTGGGACGACGTGTGTTTTTTTTTTTTTAACTTCGGTCTCTGCAAGGGCACAAAGAAAACAATTGTGTTCTACATGCCCTGTTCACACCACAACGTTGGTGTCATGTGTGTATGTTTTCTGTGCTGAAATCTGCTACATAAATGCCTCTGTAAAAGGCACAAAGAAAAAAAAATATGCATAAATGTTGCACATTTCTTTAGAGAAAATTTTTTTGCATGTGACTCCGACACCGTGGCGACAGATGCAGAAAAACACATCTCTGCACATGGTGTGAAAGAGGCCTTAACATGTATCAGGCAAAACAGACAATAAAGTTGGAACGCCCCCTAAGTTGCATTCAAGCATTTGTTATGTCCAGTGGAAAGTTCTCGAATGTTGCTGAGCGCCACCTGGAACTGTAGACGCATGGAACTCTGGATCTATATGAATATTTAATTGCCTACTAAACATAGTTTTAGGCTGCTGTCAATAAGGTTACAATGAATAAATCCCCATCTTGTAGAGAATAGATATATAGTTACATAGTAGGTGAGGTTGAAAAAAGACACAAGTCCATCAAGTCCAACCTTGATGGACTTGTGTGTGATTATATGTCAGTATTACATTGTGTATCCCTGTATGTTGCGGTCGTTCAGGTACTTATCTAGTAGTTTCTTGAAATTATCGATGCTCCCCCGCTGAGACCACCGCCTGTGGAAGGGAATTCCACATCCTTGCCGCTCTTACAGTAAAGAACCCTCTACGTAGTTTAAGGTTAAACCTCTTTTCTTCTAATTTTAATGAAAATTATTAATATATTATAGGTACAAAGCCCGTTGTCCTGTCTTAAGTTGTTACATTTGTCAAAAATATGGATTCTTCTTTACATGTTTAGCAATGGCGGACGCACATGCAGTATTTACAACAAGCCAAGCTCTTGTCTTACCGTGTTACTGCTCCAGAAAATATCCGCTCGATTATTCTGTTTGAAGAGGCTGGAAAGAAAACAGCACAGTTCGTAAAATCAAAGCAAATATAGCAGGAGTGCCAACATTTACCGAACAATTCACCCAGAAAGAAATTGGGCGAAATGAGTATCAGACATATTCAGCCTATTTTACCAGTTGAACAACAACCCCTCTCCAAATGCAAATCTATTCTTCTTTAAGCTGGAGAGATCTCTTTACAAATCATTAACAGTCTAAAGCCATTGTGGCCGATTTATAAAAGCTGGAGGGTCTCTAGCTCTATACTGTATGTTTCTAGTGCAGGTTAGAAAATAAAAGATTCTGATGATTACAGACATCCCATTGCTTATTTGGAGTGTTCCACACAGTAAGTACTGTTTAGTACCTCTCTTCTTGCACTGTGCTTCCTTCTGTGTATGTGCATATATAGGTATCCTTTACTTTACACTTCAATTCATTTTTATTCCTCTCTCATTTAAAGGATAAGTTCACCTATGTATTAAAATGTATCATGCTGCAAAGGGCCCCAGTATTTTGTAAAACATTGTGCATCAGCCCGGTGTCCATTAACATCCTACACCTTCTTATCTTGCCTGTCCCCTTTCCCTTATTTGTCCCTGCTTATTTCACTTTTTCCTCTTCCTTTCCCCCCCCCCCCCTCCCCTCACCCCCCCTTTTAACCTTCCCTCTCTGCAAGCCACTATACCAAATGATTTGTTTACACTACATTTCAGTTTGAATTGATGTTAGTGAAATGATATATTTTTTGCCTTGTAAATTTTGATTTTCAATTGCTGTTTAATGTGGCTTTACCATGGAATTATATGTTTACTGTAACTGTAAATTGTGTAATCATGTGGTGTGTTGTCCTTCTTTAGCACCGATCGGGATCGTTGGGTTTTTGGTCTCCCCCTCCGACTCGATCGGCTACCCCCCTGACCCCTCTCGGTCAGGCCGCTCCAGTCCGGTCTTGTCTTAGCAGCGTTAAGGGGGCTGTCGCATCCACACGGACGCCCGGGGCACATCATTCTGATGTGCCCACATCGCGCCGCGCAGCCCTTGAAACCAGCGTCTCTGCTGGTTACCATCGTAACCTTCCCCGCCTCCTTCGCCCCCTGACGTGGTCGCTGCATGGGAGGAGAGGCCGAACTCAGCAGTGCGCATGTCGGCCCTCTCCACCGGCGCGGTCACTCATGGGAGTTGAAGTCCCGGCGAGAGTCGGTTCCCTGGGCCTGCGCAGTGGCGCCCTCACGTCCGCATCGAGCCGGCTACGTCACACGCCGTCTCGATGGGGAGCAGTATTTAAACCGGCTGACCTGACAGCTATGTCTGCCAGCGCCGGAGGATGAAAGCCAAGATCTCAGCCAGGTAATGTGACTGGTGTTGCTCACCATACCTTGCTCTATACTTTATCTTCATGATTATATGTTTTTTTTTTTTTTGCTTCGCATATACATTGAACTCTTGTTGAGTCTTCATTTTTATGTATATACCTTTTGTGCATTAATTTCCAAACCCTACATTTTGAATATATTCAGACCATTTCACTGATCGATTAACAAGATCTTTTAAAGTCCCATTACAAAGTATACCCCTACTTTTGTTTACTTCCTTCCACTTTTTTTTTTTTTTTTTTTTTTGTGAGGAAGCAACATCATCTTCCTCTTTATTATTTATTGTTTCCCCATTTCTCGTTTTAGTTGTAACATATACACCATCCATTTACCCTCTGGCTATCTTCACTTTACCACCTCCGCTGCATAATCGCACCTCCCAGGTAGCAGCTTTAATTAACCACAGGCGTAAGTGATATGTACCCGATTCCTATGCTCTCTACAGATTCAATTAACCTTTGGTACATAAAGATTTTTCTGTTTTTTGACACTAAATTAATTTATACAACAGCTTCTCCTTACTGTTCCCTGTGGTTGCATTTTAAGCCCTCCCGCTGTCCAGCCTGGCTGTGTCTGTTCTTGCTGGTTCTGATGAGATTTTCCAAGGGTCAACCTTTTTTGGGGGTAAGCGCTTTTTGGATGCTTTGGAGTGACAACACACATCTCACTATATGTTTTTCTTCTTTTTCTCTGCTGCATTATGATGGTAACAATGTATTTTTATGTATAAAAAAAACCCCCTTTTTTTCCCCCTCCCCCCATTTTTTCCTTGTAGAATTACTAAAAGTGTTGGATGACGCGCTACTTAATTGCATACCCCTTGATAAAGCGACAAATGCGAAACATGTCGGGCTAGTATGCAATGACCACTATTTATGAATATGTAATGTACATCCTACCTGTTATTCCCTACCTTTTTTGACCACTTTTGCTTTGTTTTAATTGTACTGTTATATTTGATGAGCATATGTGCTTGTTTTTAATGTTAACAATAAAATTGGTTTTTTAAGAAAAAGAGATAAGATATCATAATCATTTTTCATATGTAACTAACATGCACCGTTAAAATCCCTCCTCTCCCCCCTATTTACATAGAAACAAATATGTTTTATTGCCATACAGGGACAATTATTGGATGGGGAGGGGACTTAATTTAAAGCGATTGCAAACCCTTACATACACCCAGTGAAGCGAGTGGTCTCAGGTGATACACCGAGATTAAACAAATCATCCAACATAAGTAATACCTGTTTACAGGTGGCCATATTTCTTGTACATCTATTTGAAGTGCAGAATTTTTACAGCTTGTCTGAGCGCTCAGAAAGAACAGGGCGGAGAGCTGAAGTTACACTCTGCAGAGCATTAGTGAGGGGAGCTCTGAGAGCTGATTGGAGGGAAGGGACACCCCCCTTCACACAGCATACAAGAACAAAGCTGAGGCTGTCAATCACAGGCTGTGTGTTGGAGATCCCCTCTGCTGACACCTTTTTTCTCTTGGTGTCAGGAAAACTTGGCAGAAGTGATTCATGCTGATAGCAAAGGATCAAGGCAGCAGACAGAAATTACACTTAGTCCCCTGGACCTAGACAAGTACACATTATAAAGGGATATGCTTTGTTCGTATTTCATGTCTGAGGTTTACAATTACTTTAAACTAGGTAGGGTGATGTTCCCCTTTAAAGAGGGTATGCGACTGTAGTGACTAGGTTAACATACTATGTGGAGGACTTTTTCTATCCTTGATATCCAGTGCCATTGATTTAGTTTGTCTTTAACTGTGAAATGTGAAAGATACGTTTTTCCTGATATTTCTTGGGATTTTAGTCTTTTTGAAATTCATGGAAACAAGTTAAAGCAGGATTAAAGCAGGATTTGGCACAGAGTTTTATTTGTAAGGTATTTCTTTATTTACACATCCAAGTAACTTTATTGTGGGATTGAAGTGTGGTCTAATATGGAGAGTCTAAGGCAGGGGTCTCAAACTGGAGGCCCTCTAACTGTTGTGTTACTACAAGTCCCATCATGCCTCTGCCTGTGGGAGTCATGCTTGTAACTGTCAGCCTTGCAATGCCTCATGGGACTTGTAGTTCTGCAACACCTGGAGGGCCGCCAGTTTGTGACCCCTGGTCTAAGGTCTCTCCACTATGCATAGGTATGATCAGTGTTGTTTAAGTAGAAGATTTTACAAAAACATGTTTTAAAAAGCGGGAAAAGGCATGGTTGATAATAAAAAAGGGCAATTATTTATGATAGCCTGCTTTAGCAAACAAAATGTAATTTAAAAAGTTTAGATCTACTTTAAAAAGACAAGCTTCCATAATTCAGAACAGTTTGGGACTATTATCCTTTGCAATTTAACCCTCAAATACTTTTACATTTTCCAGATCCAATGCGATTGAAGGGGCCATCATGAAAGTATATGGATCCAGCTGCTGCCGATATATACGAACCCCCTCTTTCTGCCTTCGTTAAAATATTTTCATTACATTGAATGATGATCATCTTATAAGCGTCTACATTTTTTTATTTGTACACGTTTTTAGTTCTACTATGTTGCTTTTTTCCCTTTTTTTTCTGCATCAGTTGCAAGCAGATCATACAATGTAAGGTTTGCGATTATACTGCCTTAATTCAGTTTACAATTATTTTCTAGTTTTAAAAGAATTAGTAATGAAAAATCAACTATAAAAAAAAGTCTAAAAATAGTTTAAATCCCCTCCATTTAAAGGGAGAGCTAGTAACTGATTTCTCTGAGCCTCTGTCTTCATGTGTGCAATAAACCTATAGAATTAATGTACAGCTCTGAAGGCTTTCTAAAAAATCCACATTGTTTAGAAGGCAATGAGGTCACTTCTCTTCTCCCAAAGAGGTGAACCTTACCCCCCACCTCCAGAAGCTGCCCCATCCCACCCTGTAGACTGTGAATGGCTTGCTTTATATAGACAGCAGAAGATGAGACAGAGGCCTCTCCTGGTGCCAGGACTCTCAGCATGATCTTGGAAGTACCCAGTACAGCAGCAGGAGATCAGTAAACAGGCATTCTCCTAGTTTCTTCTCTGCCTCTAGAACTGACCTTTCTGCTTCTGAGCACAGATGTGTCCCCAACAAGAACCCTTTCACAGCCTTGGTGTAACAAACACATTCATGGCTTTACAGGAGAGCGACAGCCAAGATGTATTTATCATCCCTGTGCAGTAAAAAATCCTATTTCTAAGACAGAATACAAATATCTTCCTAAACCTTCTTTGTAATCACTTTAATCCTGATATTACTGCAGAGTCTGAGAGTATCCTCTTCTTGCACTTTAGGTAAAGCAGCCCATAGATGACTCAATTTTCTTTCCTTCCACCACGGGTTGCAGGAAAGAAAATTGCTGGAATGCCTCCCCGCAGCGCTACTTTGTTCTGCCAGGAGGGGGCGCAGGGAGCCTTCCCAGCCAACAAAACACAATGATTACTGCTAGCGCCTATAGCCGTCACCAGCAAATATATTTTAAAATGCCAACAGGCTGGAGGGATTTACTTGGATACAATCAGCCTGCCCATACATGGATTGAATCTTGGCTGGTCCCTGCTGAGCTGGACGAGTTTCGATCCATGTATGGTCAGCTTAACTCTTATCCATACTCACCGTGGTCATTGTATCTTGCCAAGTCCTTCTGGTCGATGTACAGGTCATGGTCAGTATCCAGTTCCCAGAACTTGCAGTAGATGACATAGAAGTGTTCATAGGAAAAGTAATCTGTCACTTGGTTAATGTCATCTTCTTCCTCCAGCAGAGCCAATGTCTACATCATAAGAAACAAACACAAGGAACGCAAAATCAAATATATTTGTACTACAATGCACTGATTTGTAGAACTCATACAGAGCATTAAAAAAACAAACTATGCATTCAGAACATATTTATTAAAACTAAAAATTAATTTATATATATTGACTATAGTATTTGTACATTTGTTTGAAGGTACTCACTGCTACTACTGATTTGCAATTTAAGATCAATTCACTTAAAGTGGTTGGAAACCCTTACCTATACTCAGTGAAGTGACTTGCCTCAGGTCATACACAGAGATGAAACAAATCTTCCTACATAACTTGTACCTGTTTATCTGCAGCCATATGTCCTGTACATATAAGCACCCCCCTGCTGACCCCGTACCCAGAAGTGACGACACCTTGCCATGGTACCTGTGCAATGCTGATCCCTGTCCCAGCTTACCGGGAGCGCTGGGCTCCACCAGTGTAACCAGACACAAGACAGCCATAAGGATGTTCCAGCCAGTGACACCAGGCAGTCCCCGGGATGGCGCGGATGATATCGATACCCATGCTGTTTGTTATTGCTTGTTTGTGAGTGTTTCTATTATGGTTTTTACTATTAAATGTTCTAGCTGCTACACTTAGAAGGCGCTGCTTTGTCCCCGTGTTTATATGTCCTGTACAGCCTAGTAAAACAGGAACAGAGCTGAGGCTGTCAACCACAGGCTGTGCGCTGGAAGTCCCTCCCCTGTCACCTTTTATCTCCTGGTGTCAGGAAAACTTGTCAGAAGTGATTCATGCAGATAGCAGAGGAAAGACACTACAGAGAGAAATGACACTTACTGCTTTGGGGAGAGGCAAGTAAACGCTATAGAAATATGTGATTTGTTCATTTTTCATGTCTGAGGTTTACAACCACTTTATGCTAGGTTTGTGTCTTCCCAAGGAAGACATACAATGAGACACCTACCTAATCATAAATGTCCTGGACTAGTCTGGAGCCCACACACTGCACCATCTTTTAGAGAGACAGCTTCATGCTATAACAAATGCTCAGATCAGAAGTAGTCAACTCCCCAGGGAAACTATAACTGGCCTGATCATTGTCCAAACACTACACTACAATAGCAATTACACTTCAAGTGCAGTCTTCCAGGACATTTATATAATGTAATAGGAATTCCTACCTGCAGGAAATTACTTCTGCGAAGCTCAGTAGGTGTGATTCTTCCCGACCATGACCTGTTCACTATGTAGAATATTCTCTGAATGACCTGCAAGGTTCAAAAAGGAAATGTATACAGATTAGCAAAAGGACCTGATCAGTGTGTTAGAAATGACACTAACTGCACAGAATACGCATACTAATCATTCTGAGATCTGTGTGAGCTGCCACAGAATTTCCAATTGCAATCAAAACACAGTTGATTGTAGTACAGTGGTGTAGTAGGTAGCACTTCTTCCTAGCAGCACTAGGGTCGCGGGTTCGAACCCCAACCATGGCACTACCTGCATAGAGTTTGCATGTTCTCCCTGTGACTGTGTGGGTTTCCTCCAGGTACTCCGGTTTCCTCCCACATCCCAAAGACATGCTGGTAGGTTAACTGGATGGATCCTGCCTAAATTGGCCCTAGTATGTATGAATGTGAGTTAAGGACCTTAGATTGTAAGCTCCTTGAGGGCAGGGACTGATGTGAATGTACAATATATGTTTAAAGCACTGTGTAAATTGACGGCGCAATACAAGTACCTGAAATAATTTCAGTAGGTTGACTGACTTCTCACTTGGCTAGACCTACAGCATGTATGCGACTGTACCAACCACCACAATAGGGGCATTATAGATTGTAGACTCCTAAACGTCAGGGACTAAAATAAATGCTTCTGCAGTGCATAATAGATTAGTGTTATATAAGTATAGGAAACAAAAAATACCCCCCTGAAATGTGCACTTTCATTGATAAAACCCTAAAGATGTATATAACTGTTTTTGAAGAAAAGATTATTGAAATGGGCTGGGAAGGATTGGAACCTCTGTTATGTCCACATTGGGGAATATTTACCTTAAAGGGGTTGTAAAGGTAATTTTTTTTTTTTTTTTTTAAATAACAAACATGTTATACTTACCTTCACTGTGCAGCTCGTTCTGCACAGAGGGGCCCCGAACCTGGTCTTCTGGGGTCCCTCGGCGGCTGTTTTAGCTCCTCCCCGCAAGCATTTACCACCTTAATGCGAGCTCCCTCGCATGGTGGTGAGTGCTTGCGGGCGCGCTCCCGTGATACAGCCGGCGGCTATAGCCGCTCGCTGTATCACTCGGCCCCGCCCCCCGGCGCGCCGCGTCATCGGATGTGATTGACAGCAGCGCGAGCCAATGGCTGCGCTGCTTTCAATCCATCCACTGCAGCCAATCAGCGACCAGGCTGAGCTGCAATGAAGATGACGAGGACAAGCAGCGAAGATTCGAGGCGTCAGGTAAGTAAAACGGGGGGGCTGGGGGCGGCGGTACTGTCAAAAGTTTTTTCACCTTAATGCATAGAATGCATTAAGGTGAAAAAATTTTTACCTTTACAACCCCTTTAATTTATATTCTTAACCCATTCACACCTAAGCCTTTTTCTGACACTTGTTGCTTACAAGTTAAAATCAGTATTTTTTGCTAGAAAATTACTTAGAACTCCTAAACATTTATATATATGTGATTCTGCACAGGTGAGCTGCCCTGTAGCAGATTTATTTGCTCTCGCTTTAACAACCTCACATGTGTGGTTTGAACACTGTTTACATTTGTAGGTGCGACTTGCGTATGTGTGAGCATGAAGGGATGGGGCGTTTTAAAAAAAAAAATATATATTTTTTTTTTTTACACTGTCCCTTTAAAAAAAAAAAAAAAAAAATTTTGATCACTTTTATTGCTGTCACAAGGGTCACATCCAGGTATATTTTTGGAGGGATCTGGGGTCTATAAGACTCCAAATCCTTCCTTTGCACCTAAAAGAATTTAAAAATGCCAAATTTGGCTGTTTTGAATACTGACATTTTTATTTTAAATCATGCGCCTTTAAGGCTCCAGTTAACTGGAGCCTTAAAGTTAACTGGAGCCTTAGAAGCTACTAGTTAGCGAGTAGCTTCTGGGCTACTAGATCCAAGACCCAATCAAAGCTGATTCCGGCTTTGTTCGGGTCTTCGGCCAGCCGGGAACGTTTGGGCCTCCCCTGTACAACCCCTTGAAGCTGAAGGACGCATATTTACGTTACGCCGGGGGTAAAGTAAGTGGAAATTCCATCTTAGGACAGGAGTCCCCATTGGGAGTTTTCTCTTCATCTCCTGTTCCAGGGACAACTCTCAATACTATGATTTCCCCTTCCCCTTAAGGGGCTCGCTGGCCCAGGGAATTATTAAAATGACTGGGCCTTCATGAATAAGCAGAGTTTTAATATATTGCTTCTATTTTTTTAAACTTTATTGCTATAGGAACTCCAAGGAACAAGTAAAAGCAGGTTGGTCTTTGATAGAAACAGAGTGGGCCAGCCTTCATTAGCCTACATTATCGGGCTGCAGGCACTTGCTCAGCAATACATACAATGAAAATTTGCGTCTGCTGAAATTCACCTTCTTTTACAAAAAAAAAAAAAAAGTAGATTGGGGCACAATTTTGTAGCAGACAGATTAAGGCTCCATTCACACTTGTACATCTTGTCATGCAACTTTGGATACATAAAGTCACATGACAAGTCGCAGAGACTTAAAAAGGTTCCTGCACTGCTTTGATGCGACTTCCAAGCAACTTGAGTGCCATAGACCGCAATGTATACTCTGAAAAGTTGCATTAAAGTCGCACCTTATTGTTATCAATTCAACAGTCGTGCAACAGTCGAAGCCAAAGTTGGATCCAAGTCGCACCCATCTAAAGTTGCATCAAAGTTGCACTGTAAGGTCGCAATGTAAACTGCACGATTTTGGAGTTGAACAAGTGTGAAAAAGGTTTAGTTGCCATTATTCTTTGAGACTGAGACAGCCGGCCCGGGTTAGTCTATGGATGGCAGTCCTGGCACAGGTGAAAGCATTACACCACTCTATTTCTAAGCAGTGTATCAAAAAAAGCTTTTGCAGGTGAGCAATGTTTCGCGCTAGATATTTACTAGTGAGTCTGGTGCCCTACATAGGGATCACCTTTAATCTAAGTTTTTAGCCATCCAAAACTGCTAGTTTACAGAATCACCCCACAATGGTATCAGGGTTGGGCTGCATCTACTGACTGCATGATTCTGAGCTGTGTAACTTCCGACCAACAGTAGGGAGTGAACAGTAAGCAGAGATCAAGAATACTTAACACTCATCTCATTGTCATTCCCAGATCATATAAAAAGGGAGACAACTTAAAGGGGAAATTACATTATATACTGTATATATTTTAAAGCACCATACTGCACAGTAAAACACTCCAGCCTGCATAATCTGAGAAAACTGGCCCCAATCTCATTTAACATTGTCCATCGATATAGCTCCCGGCATAGGTGTGCGCAGCCTCTTGCATTAGGGTGTGCATCCCCAAGCTTAAATACATATGCATGTGTATATGTACTGATGGTGTCAGTAGGGCAGTGGACAGTGTAATTTAGTTAATTTTCTTTTCCCCAAATTTTTGGGCTTGTGTAACATTTTCTGGGGGGGTGAAATATCAGTGGTCAAAACAGGGGGGAATATGCAGCACACAAGGCAATTAGGGTGTGCCCAGGCACACCTGGCACACCCTGTGCGCACGCCTATGGCTCCCGGCAAGCTGCCAAGCTTTTCTGCTGGGCAAGGAGGCTTCTACTGCCTATATTTCAATGAACATTGCCCATGTTCAGCCAAGTTTTATATCCAAACATTACCACAGTAACAGTCCAAGGCCCTAAAGTGTAACTAAAGACAAAACTTTTATTTTTCTCATTTTGGAAAGCATAATTGAGGGTTATAATCCCATTGGGAAGATTTCTCTTCACTTCCTGTCCCATAGCCAAATGAGGAAGTGAGATGAAATCCCTCCAAAGTGAGAGAATCCCAGCGTGTCACCAGAGTTAGTCCCCCCCTCTATTAGTGTTCTGGTGTCAACCCAAAATTTGGGATTTTCTTTTACTTTCACTTTGATGATAATGGCAAACAGGAGAAATAGAGAGGGTGTCTTCCACAGACAGCAATAAAAACTAACAGTTGCTCTAATCACTCTCTACTCTCCATATCTAAAAAAAATTAAAAAAAGTTTTGCCTTTACTTCCACTTGAGAGTGATTGTAAAGTATTTTTTAAAATGACAAACATGATATACTTACCTGTTCTGTGCAATGGAATTGCAAAGAGTAGTGCCGATCTTCTCGGGTCCCCCGCTGGCACTTCTGGCTCCTCCATTTCTCAGTGTTCCACCAGAGGAAGCAGCTTCCTATTGTTGCACACCTGCAGGCTCGATCCTGAGCCACGCTACCTGCATCCATAGACACACAGAGTGCGGCTCAGCCCTGCCCCCCTCCCCGTCACAGGATTTGACTGAGGAGAGAACTGCTTCAGTCGGGTACACTGTATCAAGTGAGGACTCAAGTATAAGGAGGGGATGGGGTGATCCTGTTACCTAAACATTTTTTCACCTGATTGCAGGGAATGTCCATATCCTAAATGCATCATACGAGAAATAATCATGCATATACTATGTCTGGGCACTCACCGTTGTTATGTAACGGGAGTGAAATTCAGGAGCTTCCTTAAGAAATGTTAATCCAGGATGTGTGTCCACAATGTCCTGAAATAGAGAGAGAAATGTGTAAATCATGTAAATAGTGGGTGAAGATACAAGCTTGGACGTTTCCTCCACGGAAGACACAAATTTGTAGCAAAGAATAAACCACAGCATCTTAAAGGGGTGGTAAAGTCAGAAGGTTTTTTATCTTAATGCATTCTATGCATTAAGATAAAAAGCCTTTTGTGTGCAGCAGCCCCTCTAATACTTACTTAAGCCCCATCTCTCTGTCAAGCGACGTCCATGAGTGTCTCGGCCGTCCAAGATTGGCTGAGACACAGCAGCAGCGCCATTGGCTCCCACTGCTGTCAAAGTCAAATCAGCCAATCAGGAGAAAGAGGGGGAGGGGGGGCGCAGCTCTGTGTCTGAATGGCCACAGGGAGCTGTGGTTTGGCTATGGTGTCCCCATAGCAAGCTGCTTGCTGTGGGGGCACTCAACAGGAGCAAGGGGCCAGGAGCACCGATGTGGGATCTGAGAAGAGGAGAATCCAGGCTTCTCTGTGCAAATCTACTGCACAAGGCAGGCAAGTATAACACGTTTGTTATTTTTATTGAAAAAAAAAAAAAACAAGAATTTACAATCACTTTAAAGTACATATTCTTTGGAGTTTAAAGCTGAACTACAGGAATTCAGCCTGCCCCCTCCTTTCCTCCTGCCCAATCACAGAGCTCTTTTTAATATGCGAACCATTCACAAAATACAAAGCCTTCTGTGAATGGGCAGCAAAGGTGAAGGATGGACAGAATTGCTGCTGTATGAAAGAGCAACATTTCTCCTGTCAGAGCGAAAAAAGTATAGTGATAGCTGATAGAAGTAAAACATTCAGTTTTATATAAAAAAAAGAGGCAAATCCATGAGGTGGCATGCACCTCGTTGGACTTAACCCATAGTAAGCCAGCAGATTTTAAACAGTGGTTGAATTCTTGGAATTCAAATTTAAAGTGTAAAAAGACCAGATATAACTCCTCTATATTAAATGGTTCACAATATAAATTTCCTACTAAAGGACAGATCAGAGTATTGGGAAGGAGGGCAATGTATTTTCCTTTATTTTCTATGTTTGGTTGTTACCTGTGGGTTATCATACCAATGCCTTAAGAACCAAACTAGGCACAGCCACATTTGTGCTTGCCAGTTTTTAAACAAGGGAGACTCACCACAGCTCTTTGATACCTCTACTTTTTTTGTACTAGTCTCTTGGTGAGTAGTCATTTAAAAAAATGACTTAAGTGCCAGTGCTAACACACCGCAGTTCCCAAGCTTTGACAATTACTTTTAGCACAGAGAACATCTAAGGATCTCACTGTTCCATTTGGTGGCCAAACACATGGCAATTCTCCCATCACAAACATTTAGCATATGGGCTACCTATGCTCTTTTGTGATAAATAGTGGATTGAAACAAAAAGTTAACTGGAGTTGGGCTTGAACACACAATGGCAGTTTTAGTACACTTAAATATATAGTACACTTAAATATATACACCAAGGGTGCAATAAAACTGAAATTTTAAATTTTTTTTTTTTAAATCCGCTCCAACAAAAGCTTTTCGCCCAGGCAGCAATCTGAAGCAAAGACTGCAGAGAGATATCACAAATAGAGCACTAGTGATCTAGTACACCACTTGCTAAAGCACAGCCAGAGTTCCTGCAATCAGCAGTGTGCATGAGCTTTTCTGATAGCAGAGCTCTGGATGTGACCCAGCATGGCAGAGCATTTTAGACTGCTGCACTCTCAAAGTGAGCTGTAGTCCTATATACACTATATTGTCAAAAATATTGGGACACCTGCCTTTACATGAACATGAACTTTAATAACACCCCAGTCTTAGTCCGTAGGGTTCAAGATTGAGTTTGGCCCACCCTTTGCAGCTATAACAGATTCAACTCTTCTGGGAAGACTGTCCACAAGGTTTAGTCTCCGCTCTAATTCATCCCAAAGGTGTTTTATTATCAGGTTGAGGTCAGGACTCTGTGCAGACCAGTCAATTTCCTCCACCCCAACCTCACTTATCCATGTCTTTATGGACCATGCTTTGTGCACTGGTACGCAGACATGTTGGAACAGGAAGGGGCCATCCCCAAACTGTTCCCACAAAGTTGGGAGCATAAAATTGTCCAAAATGTCTTGTTATGCTGACGCCTTACAAGTTCCCTTCACTGGAGCTAAGGGGCCAAGCCCAACCCCTGAAAAGCAACCCACCATAATCCCCCCTTCACCAAATGATTAGGACCAGTGCACAAAGCAAGGTCTATAAAGACATGGATGAACGATTTGGGGTGGAAGAACTTGACCAGCTTGTACAAAGTCCTGAAGCCAATCCGATAGAACAGCTTTTGGTATGAATTTGAGCAGAGACTTCGAGCCAGGCCTTCTCATCCACATCAATACCTGACCTCATAAATGCACTTCTGGAAGAATGGTCAAACATTCCCATAGACACACTCCTAAATCTTGTGGACAGCCTTACCGGAAGAGTTTAAGCTATTATAGCTGCAAAGGGTGAGCCAATTCAATATTGAACCCTACGGACTAAGACTGGGATGCTATTAAAGTTCATGTGTGTGTAAAGACAGGCGTCCCAATACTTTTGGTAATATAAAGTATCTGTAGGCTGCTGCATGGGGAAGAGGACTTTGTGCTTTTATGGGGATTTCAAACAAAGACAAATTTCTTTTTTATTTAAACTTTACAGTATCAAGTATTGAGCAAAACTATAATAGTAATCGATTAATCAACATTAAATCGATTAATCAACACAAAATCACCTCACGTATTGGCATTGTTTGCACAATCAGGCTGCTGAATGATTTTTTTTTCTTCTTGGCTATTAGCACAATGCTTCCCTATCCTCGAGCATCAATTACATTCAGTTCTGATTCCCTCTCCAACTTCACTGTGGAGAGCCCATGCATCTGAAAACAGAGAAGCTAAGGTTCTGCTAAAGCAATGCTCTGCATGCTCGAGCAAGCTGTTAATTAGTAAAGCAAAAAAAAATTCTACCAAGCAAAGGCCACTTCTATGGAAAGAAACAGCTACCCACTATACTTCCATGAATCTGCCAAATGAAACTATGCCATCACCCTGAAGGATAACTAAAAGGCACAGAATACAAAAATTTTCATTAATGCATATTTAAACCCCCCCCCAAAAAATAAAAAAAATTGCAGCCTACCAGTCCTTAGATGTGGTGGCTGCGTTATTTTTTTTTCACCTTAACCCACTATCTGCTAGAATGTAAATCACTCACCACACTAACTATGGAAGAGCAGTATTGTCACCCTTGGATCTAAGTGTATTGGAACTGATATATTTTGTTGAGCAAGGGAAGCAAATACTGTAAGTTAAAGTGATACTAAAGTGATACTAAAGTCTCGTTTTTTTCATTTAAAAATAACAAAAAGTTATACTTACCTGCTCTGTGTAATGATTTGCACAGAGCAGCCCAGGATCCTCCTCTTCTGGGGGGCCCTTGCCGGTGCTTCTGGCCCCTCCCACTGAGTGCCCCCACAGCAAGCAGCTTGCTATGGGGGCACCCGAGCCGAGGCTGTGTGTGTCCATTCAGACATGGAGCTGTGGCTCGGCCCCGCCCCCTCTCTTCTCATTGGCTCACTAACTTTAAATCGACAAAGACAAGGTCCAATGGCGCCCCGCTGCTGTCTCAGCCAATGAGGGAGAACAACATTGTGCAACATCGCTGGATCAAGATGGGCTCAGGTAAGTATTAGGGGGGCTGAGGGGGAGCTGCACACAGAAGGTTTTTTTATCTTAATGCATAGAATGCATTAAGATAAAAAAACCTTCTGACTTTAGAACCAGTTTAAAAGTTGGGATTTACATTGTTTAATGCAGCATGAAAACAATTCTGCATTCAAGTAGTACAGTGCTTCCCAAACCGGTCATTAGATTGCACTCATCACACTTGTCCTTCCAGCCTCACCTGCAGGAGGGGGATGAAGTCTTCTTGCTCTAAATAGCTGCAGCCTGGTTTTGCTAAAATGTACATGAATTTGGAAGTGTCATCATGACAGTTCTGTAGCAACCTGCAAATAAAATAAAATGTATCTTTTAGAATAACGTGCATGCATAAAGTGTATAATACTTGTAACTCACCCAACGTTGGCATTACATTGTATAGATTATTGTATTATACAACTTCATAGAGCTAATTATTACACTGTGGTAACCGATAATACTTTTGTTATGTAAAAACCTAAGGACACAAAGTAGAACTTGAAGGGACCAGACAGGATGCTATGGGAATTTTTTTTTTACTTCATGTCCTTTTACATAAGGCTGTGCAAAGAGCAAGGGAGAGGTGCGAAATCTATTCATTTGGTAACAGATATTCATACCTTGCACGTTTTTTTCTGTTCTTTACTGTCTTATGGAATCAGCCCCATTGATAACAGTATCTAGGCCTTGTGAAAGTAGGTAAAGATGTAATTCCTTGATACTTACTTTCTCCACGTTGCAATAAATGAATGCACAGACACAAATCCCGTCCGCTCTCCTCCGGCCGCATTAAACAGTGCTGCTTTCCAGTAGAGCGGACAACCACAAATCTACAGAGAGAAGACAGGGTGAGGAGGATTTAGGTCCAACGGGAGCAAAATAAAACAAAAGGCAAGCTGGTCTGCTAATATGTTACAGAAGCAATATACAGTACATGTACTAATAAAATGAACTTCTAATACCTCAACTATGGCATTCTTGCTTATTGTGTCTGATGAACGCTCTGGGCTGGTCATAAAATAGGGTGCCGGTCATTCTACGCTTCAGCAGGATTTATCACCTAATTCATGTGAAAGCTCCTTCCATGGACTTTATTAGATAACAGAAATGGTGTGCAGTCAGGTTCAATATAGAAGCAAACGTCTTTAAGAGAAGACTAAACATCCTCCCTGTTATTGATAACTACAGGTGTTAGCATTTTTTTAAAAGTGAGACTGCGTGTAGACCTAAAATACAATTGATCCAGTGATGTATTTATTTAAACGACCATTGCATCCATTTTTAAATACAGATAGCATAGGTATCTGAATCTATCAGAATATTGACCTCCTGTAATACTCCTGTTGGTTTGCACAGCAATGTCAGTCTAACATGCTTACGGGAGAAGAGAGAATAATGATGAACTCATCCATGAACCAGGTTGCGTTGCTTAAAAGAACAGGTCTTCATTTTTGTTGGCCATACTTCTCTCTTAGGTCACAGGAGTACAATTACATTTGTCCCCCTGTGGCCCAGAGTCAGCTTATAGTGGGCTATTGTCTGCTATCAGCTGATGGGACAGACCTGCTCCAGGCTCGGACAATATTGTCCCCCTAAACCTTTTCCCCTTCCTTCAAGGCTAGCAGACTGTCGAACTGTATAAAGTAATGATTTGTTTTACCTTGGCAATCTTCCCCATTTCATAAATATCTGCCTTTTCATCGTCCATACTGGCAAAAATTGCTTCAGTCTTGGTGATGATGTCATCATGGTTGTTGCTGGGGTTGGGCAGTCCTCTGGGGAAGTAGAATCGTGGAATGTTTACAGACAGGGAAGGGATGACTGTTACTTTGACAGGTGGAGGGGAGGCAGGTCGGGTAATTACTGGAGTGACAGGGGCAGGAGGAGGGGTCCCTGGCTTCTTCTCCTGCTTGTTCTGAACCTACAAGATTATAAAAAATGGAAATACGCCATTAGATGAACTAGCACCATTCATATAAATGCAAGTCAAAGAAATCTTCTATTAAGCAGAAAGTGCAACCTCTTCTCTCCTGCACAGCAAGAGAACAGTTTATTGTTCAAATAACATACAACTAGAATGAATCTGTAACAGAAAATCTCAACCTGCCGCTATTTACCTTACCTCTGGCCAGATGGTGGAACCTGTAGTCTTGTAAATCCCAGGATATATAGGATGCTTGCTACATATAAACCACAAAAAATTACAGCGCTACCATAAAAAGTGTGCTACTAATAGTTAGTAGGATAATGCAAGCTGCAGTCCTAAAGTGAGGCGTGCACACATATATACAAAGGAAAATCAAAAAAAGACTGCGCTAAAACTAGAACACATATTTGACAACATATATGATTATGTGAATATTAAGAAATTCAATCAATCAGGTAATCAAAACAAATATTATGAGTATAGACAATACAGTAAGAATAGATTGATAATGTAATGAACCAAATATAACACAAAATTGCAATATTGAAAATAAATGTGTCAAATGGCAAAAATATATCAAAAGGTATAGTGGAAATGTTCAAAGGAAATAAGTCCTTGGAGCCAAAGCAGATAGAATAGGTGATCCTACGGTTAAACACTCAGCACCCAGTGAGAAATCCTCCACCTTAATAGATGTACGCTTACCAGAGGTAAGCTAGATAACAGCTTATCAATGGATATCCACACGGGAGACACAACTCCTTGGATCTCCTCACAAGGAAGGGGTAGGCAGGAACTCTCTTACAGCGAACCTCAAACAGCATGCCAGGGGAACCCAGAAGAATAAAAAATTTTCTCCATAGTGTGAGTCCGTAGGATTATTTATTAAAATATGGGTAAATACACTTACATAAAATCTTGGTTAAAAATCAAAGGAACAGCCGGCCGGCTTGCATACACCCGTTCAACGAGATTAGGATGGAAACGATGACGTCAGCGCGTCGACCTTCCGATGTACGTTTCGTCCTATTGGACGTCGTCATGGGAACGGGCGACGCACTGACTCATCGCTACTTGTAGGGACAAAACGAAACCAAGCCTCGCTGTGAAGCTCGGATGGCGTCACCACAACATCCTGTTAAGAGAGGATGTGTGTGTCGAGTACTCATGGGATAGGCTGACGCTTCACCCGTCAGCCAATCACAACCTCCCGATGCCAGGGAGGGGTTTATATTGTTAAAAAACATTAGAGGACATAAATGAAAACTCATACGTGCCATCTAGTGGAACAAATAAAATTAGCAGTTCCACTAGATGGCACGTATGAGTTTTCATTTATGTCCTCTAATGTTTTTTAACAATATAAACCCCTCCCTGGCATCGGGAGGTTGTGATTGGCTGACGGGTGAAGCGTCAGCCTATCCCATGAGTACTCGACACACACATCCTCTCTTAACAGGATGTTGTGGTGACGCCATCCGAGCCTAACAGCGAGGCTTGGTTTCGTTTTGTCCCTACAAGTAGCGATGAGTCAGTGCGTCGCCCGTTCCCATGACGACGTCCAATAGGACGAAACGTACGTCGGAAGGTCGACGCGCTGACGTCATCGTTTCCATCCTAATCTCGTTGAACGGGTGTATGCAAGCCGGCCGGCTGTTCCTTTGATTTTTAACCAAGATTTTATGTAAGTGTATTTACCCATATTTTAATAAATAATCCTACGGACTCACACTATGGAGAAAATTTTTTATTCTTCTGGGTTCCCCTGGCATGCTGTTTGAGGTTCGCTGTAAGAGAGTTCCTGCCTACCCCTTCCTTGTGAGGAGATCCAAGGAGTTGTGTCTCCCATGTGGATATCCATTGATAAGCTGTTATCTAGCTTACCTCTGGTAAGCGTACATCTATTAAGGTGGAGGATTTCTCACTGGGTGCTGAGTGTTTAACCGTAGGATCACCTATTCTATCTGCTTTGGCTCCAAGGACTTATTTCCTTTGAACATTTCCACTATACCTTTTGATATATTTTTGCCATTTGACACATTTATTTTCAATATTGCAATTTTGTGTTATATTTGGTTCATTACATTATCAATCTATTCTTACTGTATTGTCTATACTCATAATATTTGTTTTGATTACCTGATTGATTGAATTTCTTAATATTCACATAATCATATATGTTGTCAAATATGTGTTCTAGTTTTAGCGCAGTCTTTTTTTGATTTTCCTTGCTACATATAACTAAGCTAGGTTTTTACACCGAAACATGAATATTTGTACCAACAGGATGGTCAATGTTGCAGCCACAGGACAAGGTTGGTGGGTGTATTTAAGCCTAATGCCCCGTACACACGATAGGATTTTCCGATGGAAAATGTGTGATAGGACCTTGTCGGAAATTCCGACCGTGTGTGGGCTCCATCACACATTTTCCATAGGAATTTCCGACCCACAAAGTTTGAGAGCTTGCTATAAAATTTTCCGACAACAAAATCCGTTGTCGGAAATTCCGATCGTGTGTACACAAATCCGACGCACAAAGTGCCACGCATGCTCAGAATAAATTAAGAGACAAAAGCTATCGGCTACTGCCCAGTTTATAGTCCCGACGTACGTGTTTTACGTCACCGCGTTCAGAACGATCGGATTTTCTGACAACTTTGTGTGACCGTGTGTATGCAAGACAAGTTTGAGCCAACATCCGTCGGAAAAAATCCATGGATTTTGTTGTCGGAATGTCTGATCAATGTCCGACGTGTATACAGGGCATTAGAGTTACAAGCACATCTGGTGCAGGGTTTAAAATGTTCACCCGCCCAAACCATGGATGGCCCACAAACCTACAGATACGCATTAAAGTAGAGGTATAGGCAAAATATTTTTTACATTTTGTAGAGGGAGGGATATAACCTCTGTCAGATTTTTTTTCCCGCCATCTGTGCCTCATTGCAGAGATTTCCCTTCACTTCCTGTCCCATAGCCAAACAGGAAGTAAAAGGAAATCCCTGCAAATAGAGTTCCTTAGGGAACCCCAGGTCACCGGAACTAGTGTCCCCATTGGAAGATTTCTCCTTTATTAATTTTCCAGGGACAACCCAAAATGTGGGATTTTCTTTTACTTTCAATGATAATGGTAGACAGGACAAATACAGAGGGTGACTCTCCTTAATGGGGGCACAGACAGCAATAAGAACCCGACAGGTGTTCTAATCCCTCTACACTCTATCCAAAACTACAAAAAAAAAAGTTTTGCCTTTAGTTATACTTTAAAAAAGGGACACCTCACAGATAAACATCCATATTATAAGAGTTAGGTTGCAGAGAAAGGCTTTCAAGAGGTTAACAGGAACTGACAATAGGTTTATTTGACCCCGTTAACATACTGTATATCTAGACTTATTGGTCTTTGGATAGAGTAGAAAAGAGACCATCTGTCACACTGGGGAGAACTCCCTTAATTTCCTGTTCCGTAGACACAACAACTAGTAGCTACGGGATTTCTCTTCCAACATGAAGGAAAACTACTCTTAGACCACATAGGTCAAAAACAGGGCCCGCAGGCCGAATCCAGCCCACTAGGCCTTGTCATGTGGCCCTCGCACCAAGGTTTGCAGCCAGCGTGGGGGAAAACCATTCTGCCACCTCCAGCTCTCACCCCCTGCGCCCTGTTGTCACTTGTAAACACAGAAGGCTTCCAGATCTAACACATCTGGGTATACACTCATGGCGGGTCACAGTGGGGAGAGAGAGAGAGAATGATCTCCCCTGCAAGGATCGCTGCCTACACAAATAGGTACTAGAGCCAGGTAGGAGAGGGAGATGTGAGGAAGCTTTGGGGGGGGGGGGGTAGTACACCCTACACTTGGTATGTAGCACACTCCTAAACCCTGCATTCGGTATGTAGCACACCCCTAAACCCTGCACTCTGTACGTAAAGCACTCATGAACCCTGCACCCTGTATGTAGCGAACCC
The DNA here is from genome assembly GCA_037952835.1 of Lithobates septentrionalis. Taxonomy (NCBI): domain Eukaryota; kingdom Metazoa; phylum Chordata; class Amphibia; order Anura; family Ranidae; genus Lithobates; species Lithobates septentrionalis. The sequence continues at coordinate 1,064,190 of JBBDGP010003112.1, read as the reverse complement.
CAGACACAAGCGACCCTTTCAAGAGCAAATATACTGCTGATGCAGCCCGCAATGAAATTGAGTTTGACACCCCTGTCTTAGACAGTAGTCACCAAAACAAGTGTCCCCAATGGAAAATTTCCCCTTTATTCCTTAACCAACTCAAAGTTTCAGTACCAGCATCAATTAATACCAGGACAACTATAGAGTGGTGAATATCCCCAGGGGAACAATTCTGCAATAAAAATCAAACACCCTTACCCTATACAAGTTCAAGAAAATATTTTGGCTTCAAATACACATGAAATAATGGAAACTTGAAACAAATAGGAAATGTACTTGTATACAATTATTAAAGAAAATACATTTTTAAAATAGGATGGCCTCTACGCAAATATGTGGAGGACATGTCTTTCTTGCAGCATATAACTTTTTTTTAAATTAAAATGTATCCAATGACAAGGTCTGGTCGATACACATTTTAGAAAATGTGGTACAAAGCAGTACATGGCCATCTAGAATGTCAGCATGCATTGAAAAAACAAAATGACTGCAGGATGAAATTTAACAGTCTTACTATTGAGATTTATGGCTATAGGGTAAAGTAATTATCAACAAACTATTATAGACTAACTACAGTTAAAATATTTCTCATCTTTTCCATGCAGTAAGTGAACAGTATTGGCATATGGTGAAAACCCCAAGAGAACAGATACTGCATATTTTTATGCACTCCTAAAACATAAATGACCCGAGGCAACCTTGGAAGCAATACAAAATCCAACACCACATAGATCACGGAAATTGAAATAAAGTACATGGAGGTAAATGTGAGTTCAAGTGTGTTTGAGTTTCTAAAACAGAAACAGACCTGAAATAGTCAGAGGATCCAACCAACAAATCATTGTTCTTCAGAACATTTGTAGTATAAATATGCAGGCTTGTACTATAGATAGTGCATGCTTATGTTTCCACCTCTTCTTAAGTGATGGTGACGGGTCATTTTTGAGTGCCCAGGAAACTCAGAAAATGCGAAAAAAAACTTAAATATATACTATTTTTCTTTTGGCTGTAATGTCAAATGTTTTTCTTTACTATGTTTGTTTAAAGATAAAAAAAATATTTTTCCCCCAGTGGTAGTTTTAGTGCACGTGACCCCAGAGGTTACATACTGTCAGGAAAGAGTATTTCTGCACCCAGGAGTCGCTGGCTGACAGATGAAACCACAAATGCACGTAGTTACATGCTTACAGGGATGGATAAGTGGCCCTGGACACAGACTAATCCATCCTTGTTTGCATGTAAGCGCTTTTATATGCGATTACACCCATGGTGTCAGTCTGCTTGTCAATAATTTGTACAGGTTGCTGTCCATGGCTGTATGCAAAGACCTATAACTCCTGGGTGCAGAAATACAATCTGTCTTGACAGTGTATGGCCCTCTGTGCCCATGTGAACGAGCCCTTAAGATGAATCTGACCTCAAAAAGTGAAGATCTAGAAATGTTATTGTGTCCAAGCAGTCCCCTGAAAATGTACCATTTATCTGGAATTTCTCCTAAGAACAGCAGTGAACTTCCTGGTATAAGTGTGCCTAGGGCACTCCTGTGCCCCAGGGGCGGATCCAGAGCCTAGTCTTGGGAGGGGCACTTGCAGAAATACACTAACTGACCCCCATACTACACTAACTGACCCCCATGCTACACTAACTGACCCCCATGCTACACTAACTGACCCCCATGCTACGCTAACTGACCCCCATGCTACGCTAACTGACCCCCATGCTACACTAACTGACCCCCATGCTACACTAACTGACCCCCATGCTACACTAACTGACCCCCAAGCTACACTAACTGACCCCCAAGCTACACTAACTGACCCCCAAGCTACACTAACTGACCCCCAAGCTACACTAACTGACCACCATACTACACTAACTGACCCCCATACTACACTAACTGACCCCCATACTACACTAACTGACCCCCATACTACACTAACTGACCCCCATACTACACTAACTGACCACCATACTACACTAACTGACCACCATACTACACTAACTGACCACCATACTACACTAACTGACTTTCTCCCCCCCGACCCCCCCCCCCCCCCCCGGGCCAGTAACAGGACTGTCACGAGGGAGTCTCATTCACCTTTGTGTCTGGCTGGCCTGCATCAGTCCGGAAGAGGAGGAGAAGACAGCGGCAGCTCACAATGCTTCTCTCCCCCATGCTGTAGCTGCCATATTCAGTGTCCGGCGCAGTGCTCTGTGATTGGCCGTATGGGGGTCATGTGCGGAGGCGGGACTTCAGGAGCAATCACGGACAGGCCAGCTCTACGCCTCACGTGACCCCCATACGCCCAATCACAGGGCGCCGGACACTGAACATGGCGGCCGGAGCCCGGGGACACAGGAAGATAAAATTAGGAGGAGGCAGCCAGTGACACATACTGGCGCCCCCTAAATGTCACACCCGGGGCCACGGCACCCCCCACGCTACGCCACTGCTCAGGAGATCACTCACCTGTCAACTTCCGCTGACTGGCCCGCCCGCACACTCATCCCTGGGCCTTGACTGGCCTGTTCATCACACTAATTTCTCGGAGGGGGCAATTGCCCCGTTGCCCCCACCCTGGATCCGCCCCTGCTGTGCCCACATATTCCTAGCTGCAGTGTGACTCTAATGCTCTGCTACCTCTGTCTGCTAGTCTCGGGAGATTTGGTGCGAGAACTGGTTTAGTTGCTACTGTGCTGTTCACTGTTCTCTTTGCTAAAGGCTCTGACGTGAGGAAGCAAACCGTACCTCTGCAGAACAAGGCATAGCAAGTCACTATTTGAAACAGATCAGCTGCATGGAGACCACAGGCTATGCTGGTGACTAGCCTATTACCCTCTGCCTGCCTTTCTTCAAACAGATTCCAGAGTTCAGATCCTATTTAAAGTAACCAGTTTTACTGAAAAATAAAAGCCTGATGCTTAATGAACAGATGTCGAGCATCCACAACTACTCTCATGCCAAGTTCCTAAAAATTTGGGAACCATCGCTGTCATATGCCTTTTTCACCCTCCCCCCCCAACCAACTTGGGCCGCCTGTGACTGACAATCCCGATGCTCCCAAACCCTTACCTTCGCCCCAGCGCTTGGCCTCTATCCTTCTGGCCTCCGTTTATTCCCTAGACACTTCTATCCCTTCTCTAGCTTCCTAATCGGTAGATGAGAGAGCGCCTTTCTTCTAGCTTCACTTTTCTAACTTTTTTTCTGGTTTCTGCTCATTTTATACTATTCAGTTCAGTGTAGGCTGTATATTGCACCACCTTTTGGATATTGGAGGACCAAGGGGGTGACCGTAGTTGTGGGGAACCTCTCAGGGACCCCATGCTTTCATGAACACTTCTGTTTACTGCTGTTGTGTTAACGCTCATCTTTTCTGTTTATGTATCACCTTATTTTTGCTCTCCTAGTGAGCGAACTTCTGTTACAACCTCAATGCTAGCCCCTGCGTGGGCAAAACTTTTGCATATTAACCACTTGTTAAAACCAAAATAAAAACAATTGAAACTGAAAAATAATTAAAAAATATCTGCGATTAGTCCTGTTTATAACAAGGATATAATTATATTATGCAACGGAGAGAGACCCAATGAAGACCTGAATACAAAGGCATGAGACGCAGAGTAGAGAGGGAGTAAAGGGTAACCTGCAGAGCAGAGGCGTGCTTGATGTGGTATTAGATATCACCAAGAAAATAATCGAAAGAAGCATGCTGAAGAAGGTCTGCACTGAACTATCAATGTAACTTGCTGCTAGTGGATGAACTGATAGAGGGAAGCAGAGTTTGAGGACTTGGATCAGTCATGCAAGTTATCCAAGTTAGGGATAGACTGAAGTAGTGCCAGCTTGATCTTTGGTCATCCGTGCAGAAGGATGTCACAGTAATCAAGCCAGTCCATGATGAGGGCATGCACTAGTATTTCAGTTATGTCAAACATGAGGCTGGAATCTATGTGGGTAAAGAATATTAAAATGAAAACAATGCAAGGTAGATAGTGAGTAAATGCATTGCTAAAAGCAGAATGAAATCCCCCCTCCCTCCTCACCTTCCAAGCAATGGGTTTAGGAAGCTGGGGTGATCAACATATTAATAACTATAATTTCCATCAAGGAGGCAGAATAACAGAGGAAAAACAACTTCTGTTTTATAGCCATCTTAAGGCTGGTACACACTGCACTTTTTTTTCCATTTAATCCTGAGGGCTGAACAAAAAAAAACAAAACAGATAGATTGCTGTACCAACACAAGCCCCCCCGCCAGAATACATACATACATACATACACACTGTGAACCACTTCCCGCTGTTTAGGGGTAAGTGGCACTCTTGCCCTGCTCGTTGGCCCTGCTAAGGGTTGAGAGCAGAGCTGGGAGATAAAATATGAGGGCACGCACACAATATAAAATGACTTAAGAACTATGGAACCAGATATACTTTTTTTTTTTTGAAGACAATGCTCCTTTATTTTACATGTACTGTTGCATTTTATACAGTGTAAACACATACATTATGTAGCCGGCTGGCCACTAAAATGAATAAATCTTTGTCCTTAAAGTTATGAGATACGTTTTTTGTAAAATGAAAATGTTACTTTTGTTTTCAATAAAAAGGATCTGATTGAAGATAAAAAAGATAGTAGTAAGAAGACATCTAAGGAGGTTTCTTTAGAAGGCTGCAGCTCGGTTGCAAAAGGAGGAGAATGTATCTCTTGGTGATCAGGTCCCACAAAGTCCTACTGACTTTTCCCTCCAGAGACAGACAGGAGAACACCCAAGTGCACAGCCCTTACCCTTCAATATAGAGATCATCCAGTGAGGGGATATGGAAAGTCATAACTTGGCTCTAGAAAGAAAGTGAGGCAGCACTGTCTAGAGCAAAAAGCAGGTCACCCAACCTTTCACAGGGACAATTATATTGCCAAACCTTTCCAGAATGTATGACCCCAGAGCACCAAGGTAGTCAAAGTTCTGCAAGGCACTGGAATGAATAGCTCCACTTGATGGTGACCTTAGGCTACTAGTGTTGAACACATAACAATTTGCATCTACACAAAGTTTTCAAATGACAGAATGCTCAGCATTGCTCAAACTGCAAGAAACCAGGAAACTGACCTTCTTTAAAGTAGGGGTGCACCGAATGGGTTTTTTGGTGCCGAAACCGATACCGAAAATGAAAAATACACTAGGCCTGAAAACGATACTGAAAATGACTGTTTTTAAAAAATATTTTTATACACGAGATGGTCAGAGACTGGGGACGTGGCAGAGGAGATGGTGAGAGACTGGGGACGTGGCAGAGGAGATGGTCAGAGACTGGGGATGTGGCACAGGAGATGGTCAGAGACTGGGGATGTGGCACAGGAGATGGTCAGAGACTGGGGACGTGGCACAGGAGATGGTCAGAGACTGGGGACGTGGCACAGGAGATGGTCAGAGACTGGGGACGTGGCACAGGAGATGGTCAGAGACTGGGGACGTGGCACAGGAGATGGTCAGAGACTGGGGACGTGGCACAGGAGATGGTCAGAGACTGGGGACGTGGCACAGGAGATGGTCAGAGACTGGGGACGTGGCACAGGAGATGGTCAGGGACTGGGGATGTGGCACAGGGGATGGTCAGAGACTGGGGACGTGGCACAGGGGATGGTCAGAGACTGGGGACGTGGCACAGGGGATGGTCAGAGACTGGGGACGTGGCACAGGGGATGGTCAGAGACTGGGGACGTGGCACAGGGGATGGTCAGAGACTGGGGACGTGGCACAGGGGATGGTCAGAGACTGGGGACGTGGCACAGGGGATGGTCAGAGACTGGGGACGTGGCACAGGGGATGGTCAGAGACTGGGGACGTGGCACAGGGGATGGTCAGAGACTGGGGACGTGGCACAGGGGATGGTCAGAGACTGGGGACGTGGCACAGGGGATGGTCAGAGACTGGGGACGTGGCACAGGGGATGGTCAGAGACTGGGGACGTGGCACAGGGGATGGTCAAGACTTGGGACGTGGCACAGGGGATGGTCAAGACTGGGGACGTGGCACAGGGGATGGTCAGAGACTGGGAACGTGGCACAGGAGATGGTCAGAGACTGGGGACGTGGCACAGGAGATGGTCAGAGACTGGGGACGTGGCACAGGAGATGGTCAGAGACTAGGGACGTGGCACAGGAGATGGTCAGAGACTAGGGACGTGGCACAGGAGATGGTCAGAGACTGGGGACGTGGCACAGGAGATGGTCAGAGCCTGGGGACGTGGCACAGGAGATGGTCAGAGACTGGGGACGTGGCACAGGAGATGGTCAGAGACTGGGGACGTGGCACAGGAGATGGTCAGAGACTGGGGACGTGGCACAGGAGATGGTCAGAGACTGGGGACGTGGCACAGGAGATGGTCAGAGACTGGGGACGTGGCACAGGAGATGGTCAGAAACTGGGGACGTGGCACAGGAGATGGTCAGAGACTGGGGACGTGGCACAGGAGATGGTCAGAGACTGGGGACGTGGCACAGGAGATGGTCAGAGACTGGGGACGTGGCACAGGAGATGGTCAGAGACTGTGGACGTGGCACAGATGGTCAGAGACTGGGGACGTGGCACAGGAGATGGTCAGAGACTGGGGACGTGGCACAATAGATGGTCAGAGACTGCAGACGTGGTACAGGAGATGGTCAGAGACTGCAGACGTGGTACAGGAGATGGTCAGAGACTGCAGACGTGGTACAGGAGATGGTCAGAGACTGCAGACGTGCTACAGGAGATGGTCAGAGACTGTGGACATGCTACAGGAGATGGTCAGAGACTGCAAACGTGCTACAGGAGATGGTCAGAGACTGCAGGCGTGCTACAGGAGATGGTCAGAGACTGCAGGCATGCTACAGGAGATGGTCAGAGACTGCAGACATGATATAAGAGATCAATGCAGCCTCACCAGTGCCCGTCAGATGCAGCCTTGCCTGTGTGTCCCCAGTGCAGCCTTGCCTGTGCAGGGGAAGAGAGGAGAGCTGCCGCCTGGTTGAGTGACAGTATGAACTGCAAGTGGTGACAAGGCGCTAGGCTAGGACTATCCTAGTGGTGCAGCTTTCCTTGGCACATTTGAAATGTTGGAAAAAAAATGAAACATGCTTTAAGTCCGCTACATGAAGCCCATTTTCACAGTGTTAACCCACTTTCTTTTCATAAAATGTTGCAGCTGCTGGAAAACACTGTGCTGCCATGACTTACAAAAGTGTAGGTCTAAGAATGGTTATTCCGATCTCCTCATGCTACTAACCTACAACCTATACATTTGCACATTGCCCACCAACAGCTTTGAATGACACTAGAAACAGCTGTGTGTCAATGGAAAAGCTGGAGCAGTAAACGCCTTTTGTCATAAGGAACCTCACACCAGTATTGGATACATAGTGAGGTGATGAGGGTCAGGGAGTCCCAAGAAATGTCCCACCTTATACAAGCAGTTTTAAAAAAAGCAGTGAGTACATGATCAATGGGGGGGGGGGGAGATATTTTGAGTGGATGAGCAATCTGCAAAAGCAACATATATAGGCTACTGTGCCATTACATAAAGCAAATCTTGCAATAATACTTATTCAACTAGTCAGCTTAACAGGAATATTAGTCATCCCTACAGCTAACTATATCATTTTTATTTAGACCCCTGGTGTCTCCTCCGCCCTTCAAAAACGTTTGATCAGTTGCTTCCTGGGTTGTAAAAGTGCACATAAGATATTTCTTGATTAGTTTCTCTCAATTGGCTTAATTCTGTTCAAAATTATGTTGACTGCCTAACTATAAACTATGATTTTTGGACATATCAATATAAATGTATATTAAAAGTGATAATAAGGGAAGGGTCTATGAAGTAAAATCAAACATTTCAGAACTCCTACTTCCCACCCTTTCCCAACTGTGTTACTAAACCTACAACAGTAAAATCAGTCTGTATATGCAGTAAAGCATGCTGGTTATACTCATTAGGGGTTAATCCTGCACATTATGTAAAAGGCTGTTTGATCCAGTCTTCTCTGATCCTCCCCTTCTTCCACTGTCCCCAATCCATCTACTGATAAGACCGAGCCTTTGGAGTCACTCTGCGCATGCTCAGTTTGGTGTGAATTGCTAGTTTTTCTTTCTTGGAGGGTGCATGTGATCAGCACAGGGGAGATCAGCACTGTCCAGATAAAGGGTCAGGGGTCCTGCAGCCTCATAGGACTGTCAGAGTAGAATGAAAACTCCTCCTACAAGCTTTAACCAGACACTGATAGAAGTCACAAGAATGCAAAATACTGCTGATGAGAAAAGGTATTTAGCTGTTTATATTTACTAAAATAATTGCATTTCCATGTTCTGTGTACTGCAGGAGAACACATATAGAGAATGCAGGGTCCTGGGTTTAGAAACACTTTAAGTGGAGATAGGGCTCAGTAATGCCCTCTAGAGGTTTCACAAAAAAGCTGGTGTAATTGAAGCTCTGGAGCTCTCTGCTTTTAATAAAAATACCAAACATATGCAGAGAGCCATTCTGAAGCCCAGTGACTCTAATGCACTGGACCAGACTTATGCTACATTGAATTGGACAAACCAGGCAAATCCTTCTAAATTACTCTTCATTCTTATGACCATTTATTTTACTGTAGCCTCTTGTCTATTTTTTTGTAAAACCTTTTTCTGTAAATATTTGGTTTGCACAGTTTTTCTGGCCCATCATTAAGCTTTATCTCTATAGCCCTAAACTAGAATGTAAAGCCCATCTCTGGGCAAAGAAAAAAAGTTTTCCCATGCAGTGAAGCTGTGCCCAAACTGCTTATTTTTGTCTAGGGCAGGGGTCTCCAAACTTTCTAAAACAAAAGGACAGTTTACGGTCCTTCAGACTTTAGGGGAGTCGGACTAGGGCCATCAGCAGTAGAAAACGTCCTGTGTCCAGTGGGAGTAAACAATGCCATATTATTGGTGTCAATGGAAGGAATTGTGCCCCATGGTTGGCGTCAATGGAAGAAATTGTGCCCGATCATTAGTGTCAGTTGAAGGAATTGTGCCCCATTGTTGGTAATAGCAACAGGAATGATGCCCCATCGTTGGTGTCAGTGGATGGAATAGTGTCTCAAGGGCCCGGATAAAGGCAAGCAAAGGGCTGTACTTGCAATGGTTTTAAAAGGAAAAATAAATATTTGGAAGGATTTATATTAGAGATGTTCACCAAAAGATTGTTTTGCCCTGACATATACTGTAATGCTGCGTACACACATGAGCGGACTTGCCAACGGGCTAAACTCCGTCGGCATTTCCGACAGAAAAAGTCCGATGGGGCATACACACTGTCGGAATGTCCAACCAAAAGCTCTCATCAGACTTTTTCCTGTCGGGAAGTCCGCGTGTACGCGGTATAAGTCAGTGTTTCTCAACCTTTCTTCTGTCAAGGCAGCCTTTAAAATTATACACAAGCTTAAAGTGTTATTTTAAACAAACAAAAAAACTAACATGTTATACTTACCTGCTCTGTGCAGTGGTTTTGCACAGAGCAGCCCAGATCCTTCTCTTCACGGGTCCCTCGTCTGCACTTCTGGCCCCTCCCTTCTGCCATGTGCCCCAGAGCAAGTGGCTTGCTCAGGGGGCACCCAAGCTGAGCCACTGCTCTGTGTGTCCATTTAGATACGGAGCCACGGCTCGCCCCCCCTCTTTATTGGCTCACTGACTTTGCCTGACAGCAGCGGGCGCCAATGGCGCCCGCTGTGTCTCAGCCAATCAGGAGTGAGAGTCCTGGACAGTCGAGTCTCTTGTGCAACTACGCTGGATCGAGATGGGGCTCAGGTAAGTATGGGGGGGCTGCTGCACACAGGTTTTTTTTATCTTCATGCATAGAATGAATATAAAACCGTCTGCATTTGGAACCACTTTAGGGCACCTCATTCTAAAATTAAAAAAACAAAATTAATAGTTTTACATAATGCAACATCCACGCACATAGGACACCCAACTTTAGAGGTGACTTATTCTTCCAAAGCAAAACACACCTTTGCATACTGGTACTGACTAGTATTCCAATGTTTCTCTTCTACCTCAATTTTTCTCCTTCGCTCATGTGATCCCACTGCTGACGGAGAGAGGCAGGGGAGGGGAAAACAAGGATGCTCTGCAAGCACCCAATGTCCTCCTTATCAAGCGATGACGTCCTCGTTTGTTAGGATGTCAGTGGCTAGAAGGTTGTAAAGGTGCTTGATGAAAACCTGTTGCTCTGTGTAACTAAAAGGCACCCTGGTGGCTTGTATAACATTTTTGGGCAATTTGGGCATTTGTAGGCATTTTGCCAAGGCACACCTGAAGAAACCTGAAGGCACCCCAGGGTACCTGGGCACCCTGGTTGAAAAAGGCCGCTTTCAGTACATAAGTTAGTCAGATTGCAAACTGTGGGAAATGCGAAATGTGCAGATTTACTGTACATACTGGGATCATCTTTGTATTCTACTCCTAATCCTACCCCTAGAGCAAGGCTTGACAAAATGTTATAATCTAGAAGCCCACTAAAAAGTTAAGAGTTCGATTTTTAAATCAGCTGCCCAGCGCCCAGAACTCCATGTTAGGGGCGTTGTGCAATAAGAATTGCTCATGCCTGATGCCAAGCGAAAAAACACCGAAAATTTTAAAAGATGAAAAATAAATTTTAAAAAACCACGGCAAAACCTTTTTTTCCCCAAATAAGTCATTTTTCTCTTTCACTGATAGTTGACACTGATGAGGCTGCACTGATGGGCACTGATAGGCGGCAATGACAGGTGGCACTGATAGGTGGAACTCGCACTCATCACAGGACCGCCCACCAGAGGAGGGCGCCGATCCGCACAAAGAAGCGTGTATCCCTCTCCAGCAGACTGCAAAGCAGCAGCCTCATTTATCGGCCAGCCCAACCTTAGTCCGTTCACCAGCGCGGTGGGCCACATGGGGAATCCAGACCCCCTGCTGCGATGTAGCTCAGGCGCCAGGACGCAATTTCCAGTTGCCATTGAGAACTGGCATCTGGGTTTTGTCGAACCTAGAGTAACAACATATTTGAAGTAGTAACTGTAAAGCACCACAGTTTGTGTACGTGTCTTGATAGCCAAGTAAAGCTGGCCATCACTAATCTAAATTTATTCAATCAGTGTATGGCTGTTCTCGCCACATGTCGGAAAAAGGTTCTCGATTAGCGGCTGCAGCAGCTATTCTATGTATTCTGACAGCATTGCAACCTGCTGCTGGAATAGAATGTCCTGGTTGGGAGATACCTCCTTGTAACTCATTTGTTGTAGATAGAAAAAAAATCAGTTTTTTTTTTTTTCCATTTAGCCTGCTGGTTTCATGGCCAACTTTAATATCCCTTTTGTCACTGGACATGGCCTGGAAAAATGGTAATGGAATAGAATGGCTGCAAACCCAGAACAAGCCCAGGCCTGAGCCATAAACCGGCATGAGTTTGCACTGATTGCTATGTACTTTCAAGAAAGCCTGAAACCGTCCACTGGTCACTATTTTTAGAATCCGTGGCATATGTGTGCACATTCTTCTCCAAGATGGCATGCTAGACTTTCCACCAGCTGTTTACAGATCCCTGTGTACACAAATACAAGCTTATGGCCAAGCTGAATAGCTACATGTGCTTGTAGTTATGTCATTTAAAAATGTATTTCAAAGACATGATGGCTCTAAATGAATTTCATTTTAGGCACTAAATAAACTGCAGCAGGAGCACAGAGCAGACCTATGGCTTGGTGCGATATGGACCATAGGATCACACTACTAGCAGGAAAGGTGCAATCAGACCATTTTTTTGTAAATATATTATATCTTTTTATGTGACAACACTGAAGCAAATGTAGACTGTTATACAAGCTGTACACTCACTAATTTACATTGAAGCAAAGCGTCATTTCTTCAGTGTTGTCACACGAAAAGATATAATAAAAGAAGCGGACGCATACGTAAGACACGCCCGCAAATGTAAACAGTGTTCAAACCACAAATGTGAGGTATTGCCGCGATAATTCGAGCGAGAGCAATAATTCTAGCGCAAGACCTCCTCTGTATCTCTAAACTGGTAACCTGTAGAAATTTTTAAAGCGTCGCCTATGGAGATTTTTAAGTACTGTAGTTTGTCATTCCACAAGTGTGCGCAGTTTTAAAGTACGACATGTTAGGCATCTATTTACTCGGCATAACATCTTTCACATAAAAAAAAAAATTTTGTATAAATTTATGAAAGTATTTCTTAAAAAAAAAACAACAAAAAAAACTTTTGAAAAGACTGCTGTGCAAATACAGCGTGACATAAAATATTGCAACGATTGCCATTTTATTCTCTAGGGTCTCTGTTAAAAAAATAGGATTTTTTCATCATACTTAACCACTTAAGCCCCGGACCATTTGGCTGAATGGACCAGAGCACTTTTTGCGATTCGGCACTGCCTCGCTTTAACTGACAATTGTGTGGTCGTGAGACGTGGCTCCCAAACAAAATTGACGTCCTTTTTTCCCCACAAATAGAGCTTTCTTTTGGTGGTATTTGATCACCTCCTTGGTTTTTATTTTTTGCGCTATAAACAAAAAAATAGCGACAATTTTGAAAAAAAAAAGCATTATTTTTTACTTTTTGCTATAATAAATATCTTCAAAAAATATATATTAAAAAAAAAAAAACATTTTTTTTCCCTCAGTTTAGGAGGATACATATTCTACATATTTTTGGTAAAAAATAAAATCGCAATAAGTGTTTGATTGGTTTGCGCAAAAGTTATAGCGTCTACAAAATAGGGGATAGTTTTATGCCATTTTTATTAATTTTTTTTTTTACTAGTAATGGCGGCGATCAGCGATTTTTATTGTGACTGCGACATTATGGTGGACACATCGGACACTTTTGGCGCTATTTTGGCACCATTCACATACAGAGCGATCAGTGCGATTAAAAATGCATCGATTACTGTGTAAATGTGATTGGCAGTGAAGGGGTTAACACTAGGTGGCGCTGTAGGGGTTAAGTGTGTCCTAGGTAGTGATTCTTATGCCCCGTACACACGGTCGGACTTTGTTCGGACATTCCGACAACAAAATCCTAGGATTTTTTCCGACGGATGTTGGCTCAAACTTGTCTTGCATACACACGTTCACACAAAGTTGTCGGAAAATCCGATCGTTCTAAACGCGGTGACGTAAAACACGTACGTCGGGACTATAAATGGGGCAGTGGCCAATAGCTTTCATCTCTTTATTTATTCTGAGCATGCGTGGCACTTTGTCCGTCGGATTTGTGTACACACGATCAGAATTTCCGACAACGGATTTTGTTGTCGGAAAATTTTATATCCTGCTCTCAAATTTTGTGTGTCGCAAAATCCGATGAAAAATGTGTGATGGAGCCTACACACGGTCGGAATTTCCGACAACAAGGTCCTATCACACATGTTCCGTCGGAAAATCCGACCGTGTGTAAGGGGCATAACTGTGGGGAGGAGGAGCTATGTGTGTCACGACACTGATCACCGCTCCCGATTACAGGGAGCTGTGATCAGTGTCCTGTCACTAGGAAGAACGGGGAAATGCTTGTTTATATTAGCATTTCCCCGTTCTTCCTCTCCATGAGACGATCGCGGGTATCCTCGCAGACATAGAGTCCGCAGGACCCGCGATCACACTCATGGAGCTCGCGGTGGGTGTGCGGGCGCCACGCACGCGATGACACGTTGACAAATTTAAAGGGACGTACCTGTACGCCCATTTGCCTGTCCGTGCCATCGTGTCGACGTATATGTACATGCAGCGGTCAGCAAACAGTTAAAGAAAAGGATTTTACAGGTAAGTATGACAAAAAAAAAATCCTATTTTCTTTTTCATACATTATGGGACACAGAGTGAAGCTAATATTCATTATCTACTGGGACATCCCAGAGCAATAGCCCTCAGGGGAGGGAGACACCCTGCCAAACAATAGCCATCAGAACTTATACGGCAGCCTGCAGTACACTGTGGCCAAAAAAAAATCTTCGTCTGCTCGAACATCCACTTGATAAAATTTTCTGAACGTATGCACTGAAGACTAGGTAGCAGCCTTACAAATCTGAGCCACAGATACCTGATGGCGAAAAGCCCAGGAGGTTCCTACACCCCTTGTAGAATGAGCTCTCACCCTAAAGGGAGGAGCTTTGTTTCAGACCGTATGCCTGAATGATCAATTGACAGACCCAGTTGGCAATGGAAGCCTTGGAAGCTGCTTGACCCTCTCCAAAGAATTTTCCCCTTCGCAGGTTCTGATCCTGCAACCACCAGTTTGGGCTTATACATGCCCGAGGAGATAAGCACATTGGATAATCCAGGGCTTGTCCTCTTCTGTTTCAAGGCAAACAAGATGTCTTGTCGTAAAGGCCTGGAATGGAACTGGGCATAGGGCACTGCCTCGAAGGAGGATACCATCCTCCCTAGAAGACTCATACAGAGCCGAATGGAGGGTTGTCTAGTGCCCCTTATCTGACGCACCTGAACCTTCAGGGCACAGATCCTTACAGAATACTCTTGCTTGAACCGTATCTAGGATCAGACCTAAATACTTTAGACTTTGAAGTTCTTTCAAGGCTGACTTTTCGGTATTTATGATCCAGCCTAAGCTTTTCAAATACTGCACTGTGCATATTATGCTCTGTTCTAGAGCCTGTAATGAGTGATCTCTGAGCAGGAGGTCATCCATATACCTAAGCACTAGGATCCCTTGGGTCCTTAAAAGACCCAGTACTGGTGCTAGGACCTTTGTGAATACCCGGGGAGCTGTAGCAAGCCTGAAGGTTAGAGCCACAAACTGAAAAATGACGTTCCTCTACTGAACCTCCGATGAGGACAAAAGATAGGTATGTGTAGATACCCGTCTTTTATAAATCGATGGGAGGCTAGAAAGTCTCCCCTCTGGAGTGAGGCTACTACTGAGCGAACAGACTCCATTTGAAAGGACTGTATCAGTAGATGCTTGTTCAGGGATCTTAGGTCCAAAATGGGCCTTGTGTCCCCGTTTAGTTTCTGAACCGTAAACAGGTTTGAGTAAAACCCTGCAATCACTCCTTGATGCACTAGATGATGTAGTGCCTGAAGCAATAAGTTTCTTTTTGGAGGATCCGAGGGAATGCTGGATCTTAAAAACCTCTGGGGGGGGAACCCCCCCCCCCGCATCTCCAGCGTGTAACCGCAAGATATAATCGAGGTCACCTACTCGTACTGAATTATTCTTCGCCAAATGTCCGCAAAGGGCAGCAGCCTTCCCCCCACTCAATGGTGTGGGGGAGTCCCCTCAAAAGGAGTGCTTGGTGCTGGGTTTAGAAGAATTTGGGACCCAGGGCTTCTTTTGGCCCTGGGGCTTGCCCCTGGCCCTAGCGCCCTGTTGGCAGCCAAACCATCTTGACGCTGAGACATTGGAGGGAGCAGTCCCTGAGGTTTTAAACGAGGGACGTCTGGTGCTTTTCTTCACAAGAAGTAGAGAACTCTTCCCTCCGGAAATCTTTTGGATATATTTGTCCAAGTGATAACCAAATAAACGGTCCCCATGAAAAGGGAAACCTGCCAATAACTTTTTACAAGGAAGCTCGGCTGACCAGTTTTTAAGCCACAAGAGTCTGCGCATATGTACAGACAAGAGAGTCAAACGAGAAACCTGCTGTATTGAATCCTTTAAGGCGTCTATAGCAAAACAAAGCGCTCAAGAAATATCTGTCTTACTTTCAGGCAGATCAGCCTCCTGGTTAGGCCTATCAGGCCCGATCCTTTACGGACTGGCAGATACCAATTGCTACAACAGCTGGCTGAATAGCTGAACTGGCCAAAGAAAAGGAAGCCTTTAAGAATGACTCCAATTTCTTGTCAACAGGGTCTTTCAAGCCCTGAGCGTTATCTACCGGACAAGTTAAGTTGTTGTTTAACCACTTGCTTACTGGGCACTTAAACCCCCCTCCTGCCCAGACCAATTTTGAGCTTCCAGCGCTGTCGCACTTTGAATGACAATTGCGCGGTCATACAACACTGTACCCAAATGAAATTTTTATCATTTTTTTCCCACAAATAGAGCTTTCTTTTGGTGGTATTTAATCACAGCTGGGGTTTTTATTTTTTGCTAAACAAACAAAAAAAGATGGAAAATTTTGAAAAAAAAAAAAAATCATGTTTAATAGTTTGTTATAAAATTTTGCAAACAGGTAATTTTTCTCCTTCATTGATATGCACTGATGAGGCGGCACTGGTGGGCACTGATAGGCTGCACTGATGGGCACAGATAAGGCGGCACTGATAGGCACAGTTAAGGCGGCACTGATAGGCACAGTTAAGGCGGCACTGATGGGGACAGATAAGGCGGTACTGATGGGCACAGATAAGGCGGCACTGATGGCCACGGATGGGCGGCACGGATGGGCGGCACGGATAGGCGGCACGGATAGTTGGCACAGATAGTTGGCACAGATAGTTGGCACAGATAGGTGGCACAGATAGGTGGCACAGATAGGTGGCACAGATAGGTGGCACAGATAGGTGGCACAGATAGGGGGCACAGATAGGTGGCACTGATGGGGGGGCACTGATGGGGGGGCACTGATGGGCGGCACTGATGGGGGGCACTGATGGGCGGCACTGATGGGCGGCACTGATGGGCGGCACTGATGGGCACTTATGGGCACTGGTAGGTGACACTGATGGGCACTGATAGGTTGCACTGATGTGGGTGCTGATGGGTGGCACTGATGGGTGGCACTGTGGGCACTGATGGGTGGCACTGTGGGCACTGATGGGTGGCAGTGTGGGCACTGATGGGTGGCACTGTGGGCACTGATGGGTGGCGCTGATTGATGGCACTGTGGGCACTGATGGGTTAATCTGGTGGGCACTGGTAGGCAGCACTGCTGCCTATTGCTTTTTGTTATAAGATCGCCGTGATCGGGACTGATGTCCCGATCACGGCCGCCGGTGATCGGGTTTTTTTTTCCTCCTCACGCTGTCAGCACGAGGAGGAAAAATAGCCGATTACCGGCTCTGTTTACATCACATGATCAGCTGTCATTGGCTGACAGCTGATCATGTGGTAAGGGGTTGGGACCAACCCCTTACTCTGATCTGTGATCAGGCGAGTCTCATAGACTCGCTGATCACCGAGCGCGCCGCGCGCGCCCTGCAGGGGGCGCGCAGGCCGCTCGTGCACGGGACGACGTCAATGGACGTAGTCCCGGCAATTTAGATCCGCGCTGTTGCCGTCATTTGGCAATGGCCCGGATCTGAAGCAGTTAAGGAAGAGACTGCTGCATCTACTGCTGGCATGCTCCATTTTTTAATGAACTTATCATCCATGGGATATAAAAGGGAAAACCTCTTAGGAGGTACAAAAATTCTGTCAGGATGTTTCCAATCAGCATACACCGCCGGTTCCAACAGGGGGTGTAGGGGGAAAGTCTGTGAGGCCTGCAAGAGGCAACTTAAAGGAACCATTTCAGTTAGAGTCAGGATGAAAAGTCTCTGCGACTGAGGAGGCAGACATCGAGTGGATATCTTCTTGTCCAGATTGCTCGGAATCAGACTCATCTGTCGGGGCCCCTCCACAGAGCCCCGAGCTTTAAGCTCTTCCCCATTTTCAACCCATTCCTGCTCCAGACTAGGAGACTCCGGGGAGGGGGATCTGTCACGCTTCCTGCCAGGGCCACCTTTAATATTGATTGGACCCGGGGCAAACATTTTCTTGGGCCCCCCCAATGCAATTTCGCTCTCCACCTGCTCTGATATATATATATATATATATATATATATATACACACAATAAATAGCAGCTAGACTTAAAATCAGTTTACTGATACAGATCAGACAGCGATTGTGATTGGTTGCCAGAGGTTACAGCATATCATTACCGCTTACTGACTGGTTGCTAGAGGTTGCAGCACGTTATTTCTGCTTGTTGATTGGGTGCTAGAGATTACTGCACTTCATTACTGATTGGTCGTTAGTGGTTACAGGACATTATCTCCTCACTGCCTGCACACCATGGACTGGGGAGGTGAGCGGACCCATTAATAAACAGAAAACTCCTAGGGATCCTATAACTCCTGGGATCAGTGGTAGTGCTGGGGGGGAGGGAAGGGTGTGATCAATGGCAATGCTGATTTTATTACCGACTACCAATATAAAGAGTAGTTTCAACACTGGCCACCAATAAAATAGGGGTTTACACTGCCCACTAATGTAATATAAGCATTCACAGTAACCACCAATGTAAGGAGGACATTCACACTGGCCACTAGTGTGAAAGAAAGGATTCTACACCAAGCCCCAATGTAATGAGAAGATTTACACTGACCACCAATGTAACTGAGACATTTAGCCTGCGTTCACATTCGTGTGCGTCGGGAACACGTGCAAAATCGCTTTCCTGACCCACAGAAACGTGCTGCCCTTTAGCAGATACACAGCAGTGCCATCAATTGTTAATGACACCCTCACACATCTGCTGACATGTGCCTTGGCACCGTGTGATTTTGAAAAAGCGCTAGGGACTTTCTTCTGCATTTCTAGCGCATAGAGCAACCCATTGAAATGGATGAGCTGCCCTACACATTACCTACATTTTTATCCACCCTGTCAGTACACCTAAAACCCATGCTAACCTCTGCACCCCAAACCTCCCCCATTCTCTCCACTCCAACCCTCCACCCCTTTAACTCTACCTGCCTCCTATGTTTATCTTTGCACCCACCTTCCTTACCTCTATACATCCCCACCTGTGCACCCAAAATGTAATTCCTTCTCTGTCTACTTCTGCACACCCCAAACTACCCTCTCCCCACCAATTTGCTTACCGTTGCAAAACGGGCTGATGTTAAGCTTAATGACCACAGTTGCAGGTAGGACTTTCAAGCATGCCCCTTTGTCTCCAGTGGGCAGCACTCAGTATAGGTGATGGTGGATATGACCTCAGGGCGGTACGATATACATATGAATGCCGCCTTTATTTACATATCAATGCCGCCGGCTGCGGCTATTTACATATAAACACAGGGTCTGCAGGTGAGTCATCTGTACACAATAGGGCAGAGCTGGGCAGAATTAGTAGCAGCACTTCACACTGAGATATCGGGACACAGCATAGGACTAAAACTTTAAGGGACGGGGGAATTTAAACCAGGATAGTTTCCCAGTATGAGACAGCTGCTTTGGGCACCACAACAATGACAGGGCCCAGGGCAGCTGCCCCTTTTCACTGCCTTAAAGACGGCCCTGCTTCCTGCCACTCTGCGGAATGGAGGCAATCATGCCAGCAATCCTGTGCTCTAACCCGGCTAGGGCCGAGGACAGTTCATCCTTGGTGATAAAGAGTGAGCAGCGTTGACTATAGGCACAATAACAGATAGGCACAGCAGCTCAGATCGCCCAGAAGCCTCTGGTCTTTCAGGGGTATACAACCCTAGGGATACGACTAGGTTCATCAGGAACTACTGACGACATAGGTGTGCCTTTCCCTGTAGTGTTAGTCCTGCTCTTCTTTTTTGAAGACATTTACCAGCCACAAAAAGAGTACTTGGGTGTAGTATTTAAACACCTCAGAAGGGAGACCCTTTAATAGGGCTCTCCAAGCCCCTATGTAACAATCCTGCTAAGCACCTTTAGCCTGCCAAGCAACACTTGGTGACTCACATGACCCGGGTAAGGAAAAATGAACTGCCGTAAGTGTCTGTTTAGAGCCTGCTCCATGTCCCACAGCTGCTTTCTGGAAACACTGCATGCTTGGCCTACACAGCTTAAATAAGCTGGGTGTGCGCCGGAACAATCTGTACGTGGTCACGGCGAACGGGCGTGGCTGTATTTGCATATAACGTGAATCCTCGTGCGGCCAGATAAAGACTACTGTGGAAGTCCGGAGGCGATTTTGCAAATGCACATGCACGCTGGCCAACAAACTGCTACGTCCAGCGGCGCTTACGCAAATGCACGTGCGCCATGGTCGCCAAGTACAGCGGAACTCTTGCGAATGCACGTGCGCCATGGTGAACCAAGGTGAACCGTCGTGCGCCATCATACAGGTAAAAAACAGCCAGACACAAGCAAAAAAAAAGGTACACTTTGCAAACACCCACAGCTAGCCCAAAACTCCCCCTTATGGTCACCGCACACAGGTGTGCAGCCTCTAGCTAGCTTGACTGATTGTTACAATCACTGGGACACCCCACAATAATAAGTAAAGGGGTTTAACTTACCCATCCAGGCGCAGGGCAGCTTAGAAACTAAGAGCCCAATCTTCACCCTTCATGGCGGGTACCTGTCACTTGAGGACCTTCAAGGACTGGGTACCCTTTTCATGTTTAGGGTCCACTCCCTTGGACCTGTACAGCACCCTGCAGGAACGCCTTAGTGCTGTAGTGTCCAGGATTCCACTTCCCAGGGTCAAGCGCCCGAAGGCTGCATTACAGGTAAAACCTTGCAGGATCTTGAGTCTTCTTTGCGAGGCTCAGGTACCATTTATCTAAGCATATAAAGCCTGTGTCAAATGGATCTGATCGGTCAATCCCTTTATTCATTTAAGAACCGTTTGTGGGGTCAGAGAGCTCAAAACAAACCGTGCCATCCACCTTGCAGACAGGTAGGTAACGAATATTAGCCTGACTTTGTGTCCCATGATGTATGAAAAAGAAAATATATATATAATGTTTGGGGGTTTCAAGTAATTTTTTTCTAGCAAAGAATACGTATTTGAAGGCTTACAACGTTTTACAACCTCCCCTGAACGATTTAACCTGTCAGATAGTAAACAACGTCAAAAACGTCCATTTTGCCGCGTTTACATGCCGCGTTTAGTCACGTCCCCCCCCCAATCTTCTTGGGGGGAGGGTATTTGTGTTGGGTAGGAATTTGGTGGGGCAACAGGGGGTAAGAATTATTGTAGGAGGGGAAATTTGGAAGGGGGGATAGAGTTTTGTGCTAGAAGAGGTCATATGGTAGAGGGGGGAGGGGATTTGTGCTAGGAAGGGAAATTTTGGGGGAAAAATTTGTGTTAGAAGGGGGATTTGGAGTGGTGGGGGAGAGAATGTGTACTCGGAGGGGGAATTTGTGCTAGGAGTGCTGGGGGAGATTTTGGGAAGGAGGATTTGAGCTGGGAGGGGGGTGGGGCAAAGATTTGTGCTGGAAGGGAGGATTTCAGCAGGGGGGGGGGAGATTTGTCCTGGGAGGAGGTAGACTTTATGCTTAGATGTTAAGCATGCAGATTAGTGCTCTTTGTTTGTTTTTTGGGGACTTTTTGCTCACACAGAATACTCATACATCTTGGGAGGACTTAAGAAGTCACATGATGTGACGTAACGCCTAGGGCATCCCAGACCGGAAGGGATGCGAAAGATAGACAGATGCTGAGTATTCTGTTTTAATGCTTTTTTTTTTTTTTTTACTGGCTTGATGTAAGAGTTAGTTTAATTGAGTAAATTGGTGTTATTTTAATACTACACTATGGGAGGCATGCTGATGAGCGCATCCATTGGCGCCTTAAAGGGACCAGCATACCAGGTTTCAACAAGTTCATTTAGGTGGATTAGAACGCTTTGATTCGAGGATCACCACACCATCAATCGAGTTTTGATAAGGAGTTTTTGAATATTTATTAAGGTGAGAGTTCTGTGAGCACGTAGGTGGTAGCACACCATCACATGTGGATTCACTCATATGAAGGAAGTGGACTATTTCTATATAACATGATTGAAGATTATTGATTTGTCACTTATTATATACATCCATCTTTTATGTTTTTTTGGCTGTGGACTTTTATCACGTTATTTTGTACAGATATGTTTACATAAAAGTTTGACTACTTTAGTTAATCAGTACAAAGATGATATTTGTATGACACATTTATAGGCTGAGCAATTCCATTTACATTATTTGGAATCTTTTTTTCGTGTACCATTCAATTTTTGACTTAGACCTGTTCTGAATCAGTATTTATTAAAGCAGCCAGAACTTTTTATACACCAATGTTCAGAGACTCTGTGCCAAGTATTCTCTATGATTCTGCAAGTTATTGTGTTACATTATCTATTTTAGCAGAGACGGACCATTGCGGCTTACCAGGCAAATACAGCTTTCACAGCTGCACATAGACACAGCAAAATATATCCAGTACCTTTGCCCAGTGCCACATTCCACCTACAAATAGCAGTTCTATCAACATTACTTTCCATCTTCTACACCTATTTTTACCAGCAGCAAGCAATGTCGATCAGTTTGTCCAAAGACAGACTATTGCTGCCAGTTACTGCAGTTTACGTACAACTTTCTCCCCATCCACCCAAGCTTAATATTTTAGATTTGCACCCAACTTTTGCAGTCTACACAAAAATTCAAAGATGGTGTTGTACTCTTCCAAACAATCTTCTACAATGGAATCACATAATGGCCTAATAAAATAAGGAGACAGAAAAACGGTGTGAACTGCTTTAGAAGCTGTGCAACATACTGCACACAAGTCCGTAATAGAGGAAAGTAAAAAGTCAATTTGCTCACCATAGCAACTCAGATTGAAACGGTTCTTCCCTAGTTACATAGCAAAAGTGTGCCTGTTTGTTGAACAGGCTGAACACATAAGGGTGCATCATTGCAGAAAACACAGAAGTATGCATTGGTAAAGTGTTGGTGAGCATTAAGGCATGCGTCAACACAATGGCAGGCAATGTTGCAGTGATGACTGAAATGGGCCATGGAGGTCAGGCACAGTGGTGATAGTGGGGTTGGTGTTGGATGTATCTGGGTTAGCATGAGGACACCGTGATGGAGAGGCTTTAGGCATTTCGGGCAAGGTAGTAAGCAGGGAGGTGAAAGGAAAGTAGTGAAGGGGTCGGTGGGTGCTGGTGCAGTGGTGATGAGGGATGTGATTGCGGTTGCAGTCATGAGTGGTACCTCACCCCATCAGGTGTAACCTTAAAGGCAATTCTTTCATCTAGAAGCAGAGACTGGATGGGGAGGTCGGTTGTATCACTCACAGTACTTACAGTGGCTGTGTAAGCCGTAGCAGAAGCAGGGAGGTAGGAATGTGGTGTGAGCCGAGAAGGCCATAAACTATATTGTAACATGCTAATTTAACACAAACTCACCTGCTGCAGGGACCAGTCTGAATGGGGTTTCCCTGGGTGCAGGTATTTAAATGTTGATGCTACTACATATGCATGACACAGTGGTATTACCTTCCTCCTGCTGCACGTGCACTAGGTACTGGTACCATTTTAGGGTTATCCCAAAGATTCTAGCACTACCCCCAGAGTGGACCTGACATTTAAAGACAGTGCTACTGCTCATCTCCTCTAACCTTCAGCAAGCCCCCAGTACAGGAAGTCTCCCATCACTAATGACTTATCTGTGGTTCCTGAATGCCTCTTGATATACTGGAGAGTTGAAAGAAAGTTATTAGTGATGGGAGACTTCCTGTCATGGTAGCAGAGTGCTGTCCGTGCGGGGAAAGCTGGAGGTTAGCAGCACTGACATTAAATGCTGGGTCTATTTCCTGTTTTCTACACATGTGCAGTAGACTTCTGTGTGGTTAGAAGAGAGATCAGTCTCCTGGTCTCATAGACATCGAATGTTCTAACTGCTTCAAAACAGACATGCCAAGATCTCAAACATATAATATAGCAGCGTGATAAAAAGCTTGAAGTTAGTAAAAACATATGGAAAGCACACACTGCCTGTAATTTTGGAAACCCCCTTCTAAGTCCTCATACTCCACACATCACATGGCCAGTAATGCACATCAAAATACTAACACACACTATGCCATTTCACTGTGGTGCAATGCTGCATACACTTTAGTCTGTTGCATTAGAGCAGACATTTCATGAAGAATGGGCTGCCATTGCAATAAAAACAAAAAAACAGACCTGCTCCCTTTTCTTTATTGCAGCGCACCACAATACAAGGCACATGGATTGTGGTATGCTGCAATGTGAGTTCATGACCACCTACTGTACTTGTGCATTAGGGTTCCATTTTAAATGAATGGTACCACAGTGAACCACACATAATGCATTGTTGTTGTAGTAAATTTCATATAAATGAAATGTATAGGGTTGAAAGAGGCCCAAAGATTCTCTATACTTACAAATAACAATCCTAACTCCTCACGGTAATTAAACCCTCTTACACTTACCTTAGATCAGGCAATGCAGTCGAGGAGGCTAATATTTCTGGTGGTGATCAGTCTAACAAGCCTCCCTGCAGGCTTATAAGTAGACAGCTTTTACATTTAGGCCTAGAAAGAGCTCTGTGCCCTTTGTACTGTGCACCTTGACATTGCATCTCCCTGTCACCCAGCACCCGACACTGCACCCCAACAACCCAGACGCTTCACCTTTCTGCCAAGCTGGCAACTCTGCCGCTGTAAATTTCCACCACTGCTCCCTCCATTTCTGCTCCACTTTGTCACCTTTGTAGGGATGTGTAGACGGGCGTGGCAGAGCATGGATTTTCTGAGCTCACTGCCAACTACTTTCTGCTCTGGTGACATCACCTCCTAGCCAGCGCAGCCTGCTGAGGCCGGTCAGTCCTTCGACCTATGGGGGCATTGTTGCTCATTGAGTGCATTCCCAGGGGAAGAGGGAGGAGTTGCGAACTTTGGGGTTAAAGGGCAGAGGAGAGCAAAATGCTAAACATACCTTCCATCCAAATAATTACTTCCACACCTCTAGCAGCCATTTTCTTTTATTTATAACTCTTGAACCT
Source organism: Lithobates septentrionalis (assembly GCA_037952835.1). Lineage (NCBI taxonomy): Eukaryota > Metazoa > Chordata > Amphibia > Anura > Ranidae > Lithobates > Lithobates septentrionalis. Next base: position 1,039,426 of record JBBDGP010003112.1, on the reverse strand, counting down.
TCTATATTATTATTTGGAACAAGAAATTTCTATATCAGGCAGAAACTAAAATTCTATTTAACTTACTGTATTATTCTTTTAAAAGAAGTGTAGTATGTTTGATAATAAGTCTCCTTTTTGAATTCCGATACAAGGTTTCTTTGGCTCTGACCATTCTTAAAAGACATTGAACCTGGCAACTACCATTGTATACTAAAGAAGAAGTATATGATGTCAGGTAAAGGGCCACTAGACCTCCTGACCTTTCTAGTAAATGAATTCACAGTATGCTGCAGGAGCACCCAGTAATTACATCATAAAGAGTAAACTGTCATAATCACTGCCCCCTCCCTACAAACCGCACTTCAGAGCTCCGCCCCAGCTGTTCCTATCTATAAAGCTCAACTCAACCGAACCCTGCAAGTGCATGTGCTTTCAACTACTCCATCTTATAATGAACTACTGTCCATCTTATACCACGACTAACATTTCAGACTCAGTTTAATAATTAGTCCATTATACTCAATCTATTTTCAAGGAATTTGAATAAGCAAATGTGTTCAACAATAAATCAAATTCCACCTATCAACCAATCAGAACAATGAATGGTGTTTGGCAAGGGTTACTGCACTTTACGTAGGGCCATATTAATTTAGGGTAATTTGGGTGCAATGGATGTTAATAACATGCAGACTATGAATGCCATTAAACACAACTATTCCCTTCTCCTTTACTACTAATACCCATTGCAATTCTTGCTCCTGACTGTAGCTTTAAAACCAAGGCAGTTCTCTAAATGTATTACAGGATATACCAGAAGAGTTGCATTATCAGCCCAAATAACACATTTAAATGCAATAGCCACTGATGGTCGAAAACCCGTTCCTTAGCCCTGACCAAAAAAAGAAGTTGCAAACCTGAGCTTGTTGAAAAGACTTGATCCTCTTTTTAAATCGGGATGGAAGCACAAAGTCACATCCCCTTGCAAGAAAGGCCAACTCCCCCCTTAAATCGGGGTCCCTTCTCAGCGACGTGTCCTTAATCATCATCTTGGAAGACCTGCTCTCAAGACGGCAATTTGGAATTTGGGTGCTTTCAACAAGAAAGGGAAGGGTGTTCAGGAGCTATAGATTTTCGGCTTTGCTTAAACTCCTTGTAGCAAGGAGAGTCCCCAAGTCTCGCAATCTAAGGCTGGCGCTGGGGGCTCCAAGACGCCAGCATCATACAGCGATACAGAGCCCCACGCTTTTCTTGTCCTGACAAAACCAAATTCTTAGCTAGAACAAAACTGTCTTTTTCTGAGCTCTCCCAACACTGAGCAGCTGAGAAACATGACCTCGGAATGGTGCTGCTGTGTGACAGACAGCCAGTGCTGGCCCGGGATGGTGGGGGCAGTGGGGGAGTGAGTCCAGAGGAAGGATTCTGGGAAAGGAAGCACCCAGTGGCTGTCGGCTGTTGCTAAACTTAGACACTTCAGAGCAATGCACTTAATATAAAAGAGTCTTCCCTGGTTGTGTTTACTTTATAATATACTCAATCATTTAAAAAAGGTCAGTCCTACAAAGCATCAATGACAAAAACAAAAAGGGTTAAAGAGCCATTCAAAGAAACTTTGCTCTGTGACATTTCTCAGAATGTATAGAAAGACCTCTGCATTCCGACATCAAGCTTTTCACATATGCAGAGTTATGAATAGCGTTCTTCCAATATTGCTGAGTTCCAAAGCGCATTCACTTTTAAACCCTATATTTTAAGTTTGGAAGTCATGGCTCACATCTTAAGGATTTCAAAAAATGTCAGCCATGAACAGCTAATACTCAGAAACACTTCAGTTGTGTCAAAGTCAATGTCTGCTCAATTTAACTTCAAAGCAGATAGCAAACTAAATGATTTTCAGTTAGCGTAACTAAGGCAAGGTGGGGTTCATTTACTAAAAATGGAGAGCGCAAAATCTGGTGCAGAAACCAATCAGCTTATAACAGCTTATTTAATTTAAAATGCAACTCCAAGTTTATTGAGAAAAAAACATTCCCCTCTGGGTGATCAATGTACATTGCAAGGATTATAACAACCTTTGTTGCAGATTCCCATCTTTTGTTATTCTGAAGAAATCCATGTTTGTCTGTGCCTCTGTACTGAGTTGGTCTAATGGGAGTGGTTTCATAATCATCAGTCAGCTGTGGCACTTGCAGAGCACTAATGAGGAAAGCTGCTGGGCCTGCATCCCTTTAGACGTGTTCCTATTGGAGATATCTCACCAAAAATGAAATTTTTGTTGCAGGGGATGCCTGAAATCTGACTTGTATCTTAGGCAGACTTCTGGGAAAATTGGTGAGCCAATCGCACAAGCAAGAAATGCTGTTTCTGGGGTGTGTTCAGTAAACATTCTGTGTACAAAACAACTCCATCTAGCCATATTGCTTTGCATTTATAGAAAATTACAATGGCTGCAGATTTAAAAGGAAAGGTAATTTTTAATAACATTCAATCAAAATATGACTTGTATCGCAATTGTACACGCTATATTTCTTTTTTTGCCATTTTTATTCCCCCTCACGAAAGTGGAGTTACCCTTTAAGTTTTAATAAAAAACTAGAAGCGGATTGGTTTCTATGCAGAGCTGCACCAGATTTTGCACTACACAGTTTTAGTAAATCAACCCTAGTGTTTCAAACGTTTTTTGTTTATTTTGGAAATGACTTGTTTTTATGTTGTTGCATCTTGGTGCTGCTGATCTGTAGCCTGTTTGTAGCCATCTCCTGTCTACATGCATGCACTGCAACGCATTTCTCAACACTGGTTTCCTCATGGTGACAATGGTGGACCATGCCTGCTTAAAGTGTTTTGAAAAAAGCACTTGCAGACTCACCCCATTGTCAGCCCGTGTGACAAGGTGGCAATGCAGGTGCACAAATAAGTGAGGAGAGATAGAGCGTGGTCACCCTATTACGGAAAGTCACTTTTGAAATAACATTATTTTACCTATTGCAGCAGCTGAAGGAATTTAGAATGCAGGACAGACAGCTGCACACAAGCACAAATTAGAAGTACTAAAATACCTGAATCTCTCCTTATAGGAGTGTCCTGTAATCTCCATCACAGCGGCATCATGCCTCCCGTAATTGTAACTGCCAGCCTTGCAATGCCTCATGGGAAATGTAGTTTCACAACAGCTGGAGGGCCCCAGGTTGCCTACCCCTGCTCTAGGGTATTAGTGTACAATGAATCTCTACTAAATGTTTTCAGGTTAACAAAAAGGGTTGAAAAAGAAAATAAGCAAATACACCTACATTTGGTATTAAGGAACACCAGATAAGGATCAGTGGCAAAAAAGTACATAAAAATCTTTATCTAAGCTATTTATTAAAACAATTTATGTCAACCAGCGTTTGAAATGCAATAAAACCGCCCTCTCATTAGATTAATACAAGTGCCTCTTGTGCAGGGGAGGAAATCAATGAATTCACAAAGAGACCAATGTGTGTAGGCAGTATAGGAAGTAGAAGAGAGCAGAAGAAAGGATAAGAAATAAAAAAAAGAATAAAAAATGGGCAGTATAGAGAAAAATCAGCATACTGCCTGAAGTGCTCAGTTTGTTATGCTATAACCCTTTAAGAAAAAAAAAGAAAAAAAAAAAAAAAAAACCTCAGTAAAAGTTCTCCAAGTTTTTAAAAAATCTTTTATACAGTGCAGGAACTCACCCTCCCTGGCCAACTCCCTGCCCCCAGCCCCGTTGTTCCTCAGACGAGAAAAGTAAACTAGTGCCAAAATTTTCGGGACATTGCACAAGACTAAGGAATGTGTAACACACACTCAGGAGTGTGTACTGTGCAGTGATGAGGTATCGGTGTCACACAGGGCACAACAAAAATCAGCACAAGGGACAGTACTTAATTATACTCCACATAAAGTAACCAACTATAGCTCACCTCTTTGCTTACCTCTGCACCCCAACATCCACAGCTCACCTCTGTACCCCATGTCTACAGCTTACCTTTGCATCCCCCACCCCCACCACCTACAGCTCACCTCCTCTCCCCTCATTCATAGCTCATCTCTTCTTCCCCCATCCACAGTTAAGCTTACACCCCCATTCCACACCTCCCCAAATACAGCTTATCTCTGCCCTTCTTCCACATTTCACCCCTGCACTCCCATCTACAGCTCACCTCATTCCGCTCAATCATCTCAGCTCTTCAACCCCCTAACTTTCACCTCTACACAAGGTGGTAACCTTACCCCTGTCACCTCTACACAACACCCGACCCCCCCCATAGCTGTTTCTCTGCACAACCATCCATCCCCTTTCCCTCCAAAGCTCTCAAATCTGCAACATCCCCAACAGATTTCACCTCTGCACAAATGCCTACTTCCCAGCCCCCAATTCTACGAACCCCCACACCCCCTTTTCCAGCTCTCACCACTTTAAGAAATCCCCTTTCCAGCTCTCGCCCATGTACAACCTGCCTCCTTCCTACACATTAGAGCTGCAGGATTATGGATAAAATGAGAATCACAATTTTTTTGCTTAGAATAAAGATCACGATTCTCGGCCTATCTTTCAAATTTTCCCAAAAAAGGGCCAACTTTACTGTTTAGTTTTTTTTTTTAATTCATTGATGTGTATTTTTCCCCCCAAAAATAGCCTTTGAAAGGCTACTGCGCAAATACAGTGGGACATAAAATATTGCAACGACTGCCATTTTATTCTCTAGGGTCTCTACTTAAAAAAAATAAAAATAAATATATATACCGTATTTATCGGCGTATAACACGCACTTTTTTCCCCTTAAAATCAGGGGAAAGTCGCAGGTGCGTGTTATACGCCGATCCCCGCCGATCCCGAGCTGTCCAAATGTCAAAATCGCGGACCGCGATTTGAAAATGGCGCCGCCGGAGCCGAAGTACACAGAGCCGGTCCTCGGCTCTTTCCGGCGGCTCTCGTTTACTTTCGGCTCCACTCGTAGTCCCAAGCGGAGCTATCCGAACCTACTCGGATAGCTCCGCTCGGGACTACGAGTGGAGCCGAAAGTAAACGAGAGCCGCCGGAAAGAGCCGAGGACCGGCTCTTTCCGGCGGCTCTCGTTTACTTTCGGCTCCACTCGTAGTCCCGAGCGGAGCTATCCGAACCTACTCGGATAGCTCCGCTCGGGACTACGAGTGGAGCCGAAAGTAAACGAGAGCCGCCGGAAAGAGCCGAGGACCGGCTCTGTGTACTTCGGCGCCGGCGGCGCCATTTTCAAATCGCGGACCGCGATTTTGAAGCCCTGGAAGCAGGGACAGGGGATCCCAGGCTGCACTGGGGCAAGGCTGCACTGGGGAAGGATGCACTGACAAAGCTGCACTGGGGAAGGCTGCACTGACAAGGCTGCACTGGGGAAGGCTGCACTGACAAGGCTGCACTGACAAGGCTGCACTGGGGAAGGCTGCACTGACAAGGCTGCACTGACAAGGCTGCACTGACATGGCTGCACTGACATGGCTGCAATGAAGGGCATTTAAATGTAAGTTTTTTTTCCTTCAACTTCCCTCCTAAAAGTTTTTTTTCCTTAAAATTCCCTCCTAAATTGGGGTGCGTGTTATACGCCGGTGCGTGTTATACGCCGATAAATACGGTATATATATATATATATACACACATACACACACATATACATATTATATATATATATATATATATATATATATATATATATATACACACACACACACACACACACACACACACACACACACACACACACACACGTGCATGCATGTCCTAAAAGTGCAGCGCTAAAAAAAAATTACCATGAGCAAAAACACCATATATGTCATAGTGCAAAACCTTTAAAGTAAACAGAAAATCCAATCAAAATATTATTCAGTCCAAAAAATTGATTGATTTATTAGTTCCTTGTCAGCTGACACAGTATACATCAATCACCTAGGGCAGTGATGGCGAACCTTGGCACCCCAGATGTTTTGGAACTACATTTCCCATGATGCTCATGCACTCTGCAGTGTAGTTGAGCATCATGGGAAATGTAGTTCCAAAACATCTGGGGTGCCAAGGTTCGTCATCACTGACCTAGGGTTTCACATCTTCTAATGGATGTAGAGGCGTTTTTTCAGTTAACCTATGGTGGAGCTTTTCCTTTCCTAGGAGAAATTTTTAAAGCGCAGCCGTGAGCGTGTGGGCGTACTCCTGATGTTACAGATAACGAAACAATCGTAGGGACGATACACACACGCTGCTGCACAGATGCTTTTTTTAAATGTATGCGTTTGTGAATTTATGACTGAAGGATAGCACTGGCTATAGTGGAGAGATTTATAGCCAGCAGCATCTTTGTTTTCTATGCAAGTGCACTGATTTTTAAAATAAAACGGTTGAGACCATACTACACCATGAGGAGTCTCCCTGTTTTTTACCCATTTTAACTCATCCATCCATCCCATCTGAGGCGGTGAGCTGGATCATCTCGCCACCATAAGGGGAACACAGAGAGCTGGCGGGGGAACATTTCCGGATTTCCATCTGATGATCAGAGATCCCAATAAGCTGAATGATCTTCCTGAGTAAGGAAGATCGCTGGTGGTCTGGTAAGCCCCCATCTGATTTATGGTGAAGGTGTCACAACGGTGAATGTCTGAGCACTCCTCTGTCAGGATCCATCTATCCAGTGTGGGACACTGGCATGCAGAACTGTTTGCACAGGAGCACTTTAGTGATCAATTTATGAACTTTGCATTTTATGAATATAATATATTTTGCACTTCTGCTTAAGGACATTTTTGGACTGAATAATATATATTTTGATTGGATTTTCTGTTCACTTTAAAGGTTCTGCCCAATGTCATATATGGTGTTTTCCTCATGGTAATTTTATTTAGCACGGCACTTTTGATTAACCTGGTATTTAGGTTTTAGTGCACAGCTGCTGTATTTACTGTTGATGACACATTAGCGCAGATTTTTTTCTCTCATATATATTATATATATTTATTTATATTTGAAGCAATTTTCTAGCAAAAAAATACTGATTTTAACATGTAAGCAACAAGTGTCAGAAAAAGGCTTAGTATTTAAAGTGTTACTAAACCCAGTAATATGAAAATAGTTTATCCGCCCGCCCCCCCACAGCTTATAAATCTTTTTTACATTAAAATACTGACACTATATATACCTTTTTGGATGATCTGTATTTCACGGTTACATGATAAACTGAAGTGTTTCTCCAGTGCTGAGAGTTCAGGAAGGAGGCGATTTCCACTACAGCCTGTATACACGCCCACATGTGTGATGTCAATATCATGTGACCTGGCTATCTCTGATCAACAAAGTAAATGTTCTCTCCAGCATAAAAGACACAACTGGGCATGTGCAGGTTGGCTACTCTGCCTATGTTAGCTGGCCTTCCCCAGATAGACAGTGCAGGAGGGGGAGGCTCTATGCATACAGGATAAAACAGCCTTTATACACAATGCAGATGATTAATGCAGTGAGTATAACAAGCATGCTATGCTGCATATGCAGACTGATTTTACTGTTGTGGGTTTAGTAACACTTTAAGTGGCTAAACTGACCTCATTTACATACTGCAGTTTATCCCTTTGATCTAAAAGAACCGAATGATACAATGTTTCTTTTTATCTCTCAGCGCCGAGCAATGTTGTGATAAACTTTGCCGCTGCCTTTTTTTTTTTTTGACAGCTGTGAGCAGAGAACGGCTCTGCACTTGTTACATGAATCATGGAAATGCCAGATTAAGATCGTGAGGGGGTTGAATGTAAATCATGATTTATTTTTTTAATGATTAATTGTGCAGCTCTCATTTTGCACAACCGCCTCTTTTACTTTCACAGTTCTTACCTCCTCACAAATTCCTCCAGCCTCCAGCTGTCGCCTCTGCACTACACCTTCAACCTCCCCACAGCTACCAGACGCCTCTCTGCACAACCACCTCCCCCTTCCCTCCACAGCTCTCTAATCTCTTCGCAAAAGCTTTATAGTGTTTTTTTTTTTCAACAGTGCAGTCTCCGCCTATCAAAACTGTAGCATAGAGCCGAGGAGGAGGTTCAGAGCACTTTGCTCAGCTCTACATGTCTGACAGGTGGGGACAGAAAACCCCTTCCAAAGCACCACATGAATTAAAAGAAAAAGGAGCGCCTCCCCCATGCCCTGCATGGCCAGTAATAGCATACAGAAGAAGGTAGAGGAAGCGAGCAGTGTAAAAACTTCCTCTACCGCTGTAGGAGGTGGTGCGGTGGCCGGCTTCCTGCCCCCTTCCTTAGCAACCAGCCATATACAGTGTTAGAAGTTAAGTTCAGTCACTTTTTTTTTTTTTAAACGTGACTGAACTAAAAAAAACGGAACGCCCGTGTGAAACTAGCCTAAAGCTTGCTGTCAGCTGATAGCAGAAAGCCGGTCCAGGCTCTGGAGGGATTCCTACAATAATGTAAAGATCCATCCAGATGCCTGACTGGCAGCGTGCCGACTGGATAGAGGGGGAGCAAACCAGAGGGATTGGCCACCCGTAACAGTAAACAGGGCAGATCGCTGTTCTCACAGGGGAGAAGATAGGAATCTTGTGTTCCTGCAAAGCAGGAACACAGATCTCTGTCTTCCTCCAGTCAGAGCATCCCCTCCACACAGTTAGCAAGCATCCTCTAGGGACACATTTAACCCTTTGATCACCCGAGGTTAACGCCCTCTCTGCCAGTGTCATTAGTACAGTAACCCGCTAAAAAAATCGCTGATCGCCGCCATTACTAGTAAGAAAAAATAAAAATGCCATAAAAAAAATTCTATAGCTTGTAGACACGGTAACTTTTGCGCAAACCAATCAATATATGCTTATTGGTTTTTTTTTTACCAAAAATATGTAGCAGAATACATAGTGGCTTAACCTGATGAAGAAATTCGATTTTTTACATTTTTTTATTGGATGTGTTTCATAGCAGAAAGTAAAAATTGTTTTTTTTTTTTTTTAAATTGTCACTCTTTTTTTGCTATTTTTTTGTTTATAGCGCAAAAAATAAAAACCGCAGAGGTGATCAAATACCACCAAAAGAAAATGTAATTTTTTTTCCCAAAAAATAGAGCTATTTCTATTTGGGTACAGCGTTGCATGACCGTGCAATTGTCAGTTAAAGTAACTCCGTATTGCAAAAAATGGCCTGGTCATTAAGGGGGGAAATCCTTCCGTGGCTGAAGTGGTTAACCACTTCAGCCCCGGACCATTTGGCTGGCCAAAGACCAGAGAACTTTTTGGGATTAGGCAATGTGTCGCTTTAACTGACAATTGCACGGTCGTGCGACGTGGCTCCCAAACAAAATTCACGTCCTTTTTTCCCACGAATAGAGCTTTCTTTTGGTGGTATTTGATCAAACCTGCTTTTTTTTATCTTTTGCGCTATAAACAAAAAAGAAGCGGCAATTTTTTTTAAAAAAAAGCAGTATTTTTTACTTTTTGCTATAGAAAATATCCCCAAAAAATATATAAAAAAACATTCTTCCTCAGTTTAGGCCGATACGTATTCTTCTACATATTTAAAAAAAAAAAAAAAAAATAGCAATAAGCGTTTGATTGGTTTGCGCTAAAGTTATAGCGTCTACAAAATAGGGGATAGTTTTATGCCATTTCTATTAATAATTTTATTTTTTCTAGTAATGGCGGTGATCAGCGATTTTTATCGTGACTGCGACATTATGGCGGACAGATTGGACACTTTTGGCGCTACTTTGGGACCATTCACATTTATACAGCGATCGGTGCGATTAAAAATGCATTTATTACTGTGTAAATGTGACTGGCAGTGAAGGGGTGTACCAGGAGGGGCGCTGGCAGGGTTAAATGTGTCCTAGGGATGTGTTCTAACTGTGGGGGGCATGGGCTATGTCTGACACGACACTGATCACCGCTCCTGATTTACAGGGAGTTGTGATCAGTGTCAGTGTCACTAGGCAGAACGGGGAAATGCTTGTTTACATCAGCATTTCCCCGTTCTTCCTCTCCGTGAGACGATCGCAGGTATCCCCGCGGACATCGAGTCCACGGGACCCACGATCACACTCCCGGAGCTCGCGCCAGGGTCATGCGCACGCAGCCACACGGCGGCAAATTTAAAGGGTGGTACCTGTACGCCCATTTGCCTGTCTGTGCCATTGTGTCGACGTATATGTACATGCGGCGGTCAGCAAGTGGTTAACCGCTTCAATACCGGGCCAATTCTGACACTTTGCTCCTACATGTGAAAATCATCATTTTTTTGCTAGAAAATTACATAGAACCCCCAAACATTATATATGTTTTTTTAGCAAAGACCCTAGAGAATACAATGGCGGTTGTTGCAACTTTTTATCTCACACAGTATTTGCGCAGGAATTTTTCGAACGCGTTTTTTTGGGTGAAAAAACTGTTTTGTGTTTAAAAAACAAAAACAAAACAGTAACGTTGGCCCAATGTTTTTGCATTTTGTGAAAGATAAAGTTATGCCGAGTAAATAGATACCTAACATGTCACGTTTCAAAATTGCACACGCTCGTGGAATGGCGCCAATGTTCGGTACTTAAAAATCCCCATAGGCGACGCTTGAAATTTTTTTACTGGTTACATGTTTTGAGTTACAGAGAAGGTCTAGGGCCAAAATTATTGCTCTCGCTCCAACGTTCGCGGCGATATCTCACATGTATGGTTTGAACACAGTTTTCATATGTGGGCGGGACTTACGTATGCGTTCGCTTCTGCGTGCGAGCACACGGGGACAGTGGCGCTTTAAAAAAAAAAATTATTTATTTATTTTTTTTTAATTGTTAATTATATTTTATTTTTTTTATTTTGACACTTTTTTGAAAAAAAAAAAAAATTGATCACTTTTATTCCTATTACAAGGAATGTAAACATCCCTTGTAATAGCAATATGACATGTCAGGTGCTCTTAATAGTGAGATATGGGGTCAATAAGACCCCATATCTCACCACTAGGCTGGGAAGCCTGAAATAAAAAAAAAATAAAACGATCGCCGCTTCCCAGCCGAAGCGGCGCCATTTTTTTGAATGGAGAGGCCGGGCGTGACGTCATAACATCGCGCCCGGCCTCCGACGATCATAGAGACTCCGGGGGCCATCTGGTCCGCTGGAAATCTCTATGATCTACATCCGGCGCCGGCGGATCCACTCACCGCCTCACCGATCGTAAAGGTGAGTCGGAGCAAGCACCGGAGGGCGGCGGGAGGGGGGGACGTCCCCTCTCGCCTCCCATAGGAACGATCAAGCGGCGGAAAGGCCGCTATGATCGTTTCTATGGTGTAGAGATTCGCCGGCTGAAACCGGCAATATCTGAATGATATCTGTAACTACAGGCATCTTTCAGATATACCTGCTCAAAGCCAAGGACGTCATATTACGCCCTTGGTATTGAAGTGGTTAAAGTATAAATAAAGGCAAACATTTTTTTTACCTATTTTGGATAGAGTGGAGAGGTATTAGAACGCCTGTCGGTTTTTATTGCTGTCTGTGTCCCATTTAGGAAGATTCACCCTCTCTATTTGTCCTATTTAATGTTATCATTGAAAGTGAAAGTTAAAGAAAACCCACAATTTTGGGTTGTCCCCAGAAAAGTAAAAGGAGGGATAGGTTCCAATGGGGACACTAGATCTGCTGATTCTCAATGAATTCCATTTGCAGGGATTTCCTCTGACCTTCTGTTTGTGTATGGGACAGGAAGTGAAGGGAAATCTCCGCAATGGGACACAGATGGCAAAAAAATAAATAAAATAAATTGTCAGGCCTATTAGTTCTACTTTAAATCACTCAGTTCAAAGCGTAGAGCTGGGGGAGGACAGCTGCAGCTTGCTTCGATGCTGCAGCTTTCTAGGCGAATATGAATGTTTGATTCTTTATTTCCCACACTTTAACTGGCCTGCCTGCAGTCCAGACCTTTCACCAACTGAAAATATTTGGCGCATCCTAAAACTAAGAATACAACAAAGATGACTCAGAACTGCTGAGTGGTTAGAATCCCATATCAGGCAAGAATTGGGCAACATAACTCTTCTAAAACGCCTGTAACTAGTCTCTTCAGTTACCAGATGTTTACCGTGTTGGTGAAAGAAGACAGAATGCAACACCGTGGTAAACATAGTCCTGTTCAAACTTTTTTGAGATGTGTTGCTGCCATTAATTTCCAAATGCCCCATATTTTTCGTAAAATGGTACATTTTCTCGGTTTAAACGTGATATGTGTTCTATTGTGAACAAAATACAGATTTATGAGATTTGCATATTATTGTATTCTGTTTTTATGTAGATTTTACACAGCATCCCATCTTTTTGGAATCCAGGTTGTATAATTCAGTAAATCTTCAGTAAAAAAACATAAAAAAGATCAGTAGATCCAGAGATAGCTTAAGTCCTCTGCAAACCTCAACTTTACCTGTAAAGGATTAAACTTGGCCCCATCCCCTACCAAACCTACCTTCTGGTCACTGATGCTGTATTTCACATTAAAAGATCTACAGAAGATCTTAGGAGGTGGAAATTTGAAGGCCAAGCTTGCCTTTTACAGACAGTCACAATTTTCATACAACTCAGTAATATAGTAGCTTCTTGTCCAAGAGCAAAGAAATGTAGAAGCTAGTTGGATAAGAGATAAAACATCCTTTAACATTAGGGAACAAATCGAGTTGAATGGCTAGCTACTACTAGGTATACCATGACCTGGATAAATGAGAACCTTCACAGACACAACTGACTTGCTTTCGGTATCCACACAATTTTGACATGTGGTTTCCACTTAAATTTACTTCTCATATTGTCTGTTGTAATTACCTTCGGTTTATATGCTAATTTTTAAAGCTAAGATTACCATACATTAAACATAAAAAATACTGGAAAAACAGAGGTTTTTTTTTTTAAAAATATAGACTGTTCTGTCGCAGAAGTATGTTTCAAGTTCCCAGTGTAACAAAATTAAAGAAAATGTGTACTGAGAACAATAGGGAGGCTGCCACTGCTACTCTACTTCTAGTTGCCTGGTTGTCTACAACTGCTATACTTTTCTGAGACACGGTTTTTGCTGAATGCAGATCAGCAAAAGTCAGGTGGTCCTAATCTGCATGTTCCTGGTCAGTGACTTTGAAAATACAGATATGTGATCAGAATGACACCAGGACAACTAGAATTTTCGGAAGGAGTGGTCCACACAACGGCAGATTCCATATTTCCGAATGACCAGCTTCTTCCAAAGTCCCTGGGATTAATGGACCATAGAGCTTAGGATAATAAGAGCTGTTCCACAGCAACCCACCCAAGATTGCCATCGTCAACCAACCAAAAAAAGTCAGCAGAATAAAATAACCCACTTTATTTCCTCCAAAGAGCTATGGAGTGTTTAAGGGTTAAAAACCCAACTCCAGCCAAAACATTTCTCGCCTCTGAATACAATGGGGAAGAGTAAGAACGTATGTCGGTTTTTAACAATCTCAGTACCAATGTTGGGCTTTAAGCCAAACGTTCGGAATGTCCAGTGCAAAAAAAATAATGCATTTAATACGTTTCTATTCACAGTCTACAGCACAAAGTAAAGTGTTGTAAAGAGGCCAGTGCATAGCAGTGATAATGCAAGTTCTGTAGGCAGCGAGGAGAATGCTGAGCTGAGTAGTTAAATAATCTAAGTGTCCTAAATATAGGCCACACCTGTCACTTTGCCAGTCTTGTCCTTGCTCGGGCTTTGAAGAGGTTTCCGTTTTCCATTAATGAAATTCTGAGCGCTGTAGTCAGGTCCACTAACTTTAACAAGAGGGCACTCAGGGCCCCATTTACAGATGAGTACATTGCAGGCTTTACCAGGGGAGTCATTACAGAACTGGAATCTTACAACGGGTTATAACAAGGTGGCACAACAAACACTATACCTTACTTCGCAAGAGTGTGACTTTAAAGGGCAACTCCACTTTCGTGAGAAAAAAAAATTATCAAATAAAAACAAATAAATATAGCGTATACAATTGCGACTCAAGTCATATTGTAATTGAATGTTAATAAAAATGACAGTTCCTTTTCAATCTGCAGCACTGTCATTTTCTGTAAAATGCAAAGCAATGTGGCTACCTGGAGGCGTTCTGTATACAGATGGTGTACAGAATGCCCCTAGAAATGTATTACCTGTTTGTGTGATTGGCTTACTGATTTCTCCAGAAGTCTGCAGTAAGATACAAGTCAGATTTTTGGCATACCCTGCAACAAGATAAGATCTAGAAGTACTGTGAGCCCAGGCTGCATAAGAAGATTCTATTTGGAGGGGGGGGGGGGGTTTCTATCACCAAAAGTAAGGGGTATTCACCCCATAAGGGGGGGGGGGGGAGTACTATCATCCTTCTATATCATGTACTGAATAAAAATCAACCAAGGGCTATTGTAATCATAGAACACCACCTTACTACATACACCCCACAATAACCCCATAACACCATTAGTCCATGTTCTCCATAGTATATAACACCAATGTCTTAGGGCCTTTTTATACGGGCAATCTGATCAGGTCCGCATGTTAATTTTGCAGGCAGACCTGATCGGAAGGTTCATGCATTCCTATGGACTGGTGAGTGTAAATAAAAAGGTGTCCGTTTACACACGCCTACCTCCGGGTCTGATCAGGCCAGCTAAAAAACAAAATGGGGGATCGGACTGGCAGCACCCATAACCTTCTTAACCAACCTTCTGAGACACGGCACGGCACGGCTCGCTCATGAACAGTGGAAAGCTTGCTGTGAAGTCACAAGGAATCACAGTCAGCTGCCTACAGTAAACATGCCGGCACTAAGGACCTGAAGAAAGGCGAATATGTATATACACATAAATTAGTCTGAAAGATCATTTGCTGTTTGGCTCGGAGGAAAAAGGAAATCCCTTTGAAACACGTCAGCCTGCAGGGACCTCGGTGAGCCCCCCGCCCTGATGTTCTGGAGACTGTCAAAATTTGGAGCGCTTTTAACTCATATGTTTATAAGTATTTTTTTTTAATCATATACACATTCAAATTTTGTGGGATAATGCCCTCTTGTTTGTTTTCTCAGTGGTCACAGGACATCCCCAGTCCTCAAGGGCAGCAAGGCTCCAAGAGATTATCCATTTGTGCAGTGGAATAGTACTTATATTCTACCAGGCTATACCATTTATGTGCAGGGGACGATTGCTGTGTTAGGCTACAGTATTTGTAGATGCTGACTTCATTTTTTTTCAAAAACATGGCAAAGAACTGCTTTAAACGTAATTTTAAACACAAGCTAAAACATAGAATCTTTCTTAGTATACTGGAAGTATCGTCACAATACAGTCAAGTGGATGGAAAATACATAGTATCCACTGTAGTAGTATCTTACAATAATCATTTGAAGCACTAACAATTGATATAAGATTAGCATTCTCATAAAATACAATAAATGAAACACAGAACTATAACTTTAAAATCTGCTTCTATTTCAGTGTGCATAAAATAAAACCAACATAAAAAAAAAAGTTTATGAACGGTCCATATAATTGTGAACGTTACTGAACTAGGTGAGGTAATTCCTGTATACATCTTATTATATAAAAATACTACATACTGAAATTATATGTACAACACTTCTAAAATGACCCATAATTAAGGCACATCTGTTTCATGAATTTCAACAGCTGTCCGCTATGTAACCCAAGAAGGTACCGCAGAGTCACCAATTGTGAGGAAAAGAAACCACTGCACTTCATCAAACTCAGTGTCAAATTAAAGAGCAGCAACTGAACGGAGGAGGACAGATCATTTACCAAGGTCATACATAAAAACTTACCACAACCTCACCCTGCAACGAAGAACCAATGTGAAAACACTATGGCGGTACTCTTCTTTGCCTGTGCTTTAGGAGCGGTCATCACAGACTTGGGTCAGTGTGAACATTGCTCTATTTACATTAGGCTGTCTGCATGTTGCACTGTATGTGCAGACAAGGAGTGGCGTCTGCCCTGCATACGGGTTTAATGTTTTCTTTGACAGGAGAGACACATGAGGATTTCTATACTATAGTTATGTCATACCTGTAAAAAATAGATTGTATACTTTTTATAATCAGGCATTCCCTGTGTATGCTCAACCACAGTGTAAACAGCACATTTTTAGATCAGACTAAGAACAAGGCTAACAGGAATCATCCTTAAGGGGGCTTAGAGACAAGTTTCGGTCAAGACTTGTTTGAAAGAAGGCCAGGATGCGAGACACTAAATAATCCATGAGACTTAAAATGGCTGCGTTCACCCCAGGGAAAATAAGATTTCCAGGTGCAATACTAGATCATCCTGGAAGTGGCTTTTCATGCCTTCCGCTAGGTGGGAATCACAGACTCAGAAATCCTTCTATCCTTTACAACTTGGCTTCAAAAGCCATGCTGTTAAACCACAGACTGTGAAACAGAATGGAATAGAGGACCTTGAGATATCAGATCTAGCCTGTTGGGACAAGGCCAGGTGCTGTCTGCTAGAATTTTGAGTATGTCTGCGTAACAGTTTCTTCTGGGCCATTTGGATCCATTAGAATATCTCTTTTCTCTTTTGCTATATTTTGTCAAGCAGACGAGGTAGTATTCAAAGGCAGGGCATAGATCAGTTTGAATGGATTCTGGGGTATTATCAGGGCATCCGAAGGCCAGGGCTAGAGGATCCCTAGTTCTGGCAACAAGCAGAGGTAGCTTACTGCTGAATCTGAAGACCACGAGGTCTACATCTAGAATTTCCCATCTTTGGCGTATCAAATCAAACACATAAATATGGAATGAAGAGACCAATCCTGTTGGTCCAAGCGGTGGTGGCTGAGATGCCTGTCCAATCCTGAGATGAAGACTGCAGAAAATCACTGGACAGTGAGATTCTGTCCACAAGAGAATCTGGTTTACCTCCTTCAAGGCGGTTTGTTGCGCCCCCTTGATGGCTCATATATGCCACTATGGACTGGGTGTCCCTTCAGAAGAGGGGTTCAGTACTTCAGGGATAATCTGACTGCTTTAAACTTCACGATGTTGATAGGGAGTTTGGTTTCCTCTCTTGACCATGTTCCCTGAATTGTCAAGAATTGAAACAATCCTCCCTAGCATGACGGACTTGTGTTCTTTTTAAGAACTTTCAAGTTGTAGAGCAGGAAGGCGTTCCCCAGTGTTAGCGCTATCAAGATAAGGAAGCTCTTGCTTGGCTGGACAGGAGCATGGGTAAGTCGACAACATGTTTTTTTTATCGCACATCACGGGACCCAGAGCAGGTTATAACCATACCTATGTGGGTTATGCACCACTTATAGGTGAATGGACACTGGCAGATCAATCAAAAAGGAAGCCCTCCTCTATATAACCCCTCCTATACAGAAAGTAACTCAGTTTTTTTGTCAGTGTCTGTAAGGTGATGGTCACTGATGTGCTGTATGTGCTCTTGGAGCATACCTGGGAGGTCCGAAAACAGTTCTGCTGTGAATCAAGGGCTGAAATCAGATCCATTCAAAGGGAGGTTAGCTAAAATGGATTGTACCTGAGCCTCATTGGATAGGAGAGAATAATCCGAGGGTTTGCCTGTAATGCAGCCTTGCGGCGCTCGACCCTGCATAATGGAACCCTGTACAGTGTTTGTTCTGACCAAGGTAGTTTCCAGCATGGTGTTATACAGGTCAGGAGGAGTCACCCCAGATTAAGGGGGGCCATCAGAGCCCGCTGCGATGGGTGAGGTTGGACACCTGTTATGATTCATAGTCCTGCAGCAGGAGTGGCAAGATTACATTTGCAGAGTTTCATTTAAAAAAATAAATAAATAAATCTGACTGTCAGGTCATTCTCCCAGTGGCCACTGGGGCAGTGTGCTGTTTGGTCTGGCTGGCCAGGCTATATGCGTGGGGAGGGGAAATGAAATCAGCCTCAAGTATCATTAAGGGTCAGATTTCGACTCCATCCATTTTTTTTCCAGAGACCGTTGTTTCTCACTCCTTTCGTACTTCATGCAGGGTCTAACATAGACAGTCCCACCTCTCGGGCCACCCTTGTGAGAAATTGTAAGTCCTTTGACTCCGAAGTTGGCGTATTTGGTTACTATAACTTCAGCAAGAATAGTGTCAGAGCTGGTGGCTTTTCCATTTAAGGAGCCATTCCTGGTCTTGCTTTATGATAAGGTGATATTGAGTCTTCCCCCATCTTTCTTGCCCAAAGTGGTTTCTAGTTTTCACTTGAATCAGGACAGTGTCTTGCCTTACTTTTGTCCTTGTCCACAGTCACCAGGGGAAAGATAGTCTGCATACTCTGGATGTAGTTCAGGTAGTCAGGATTTACTTGAGTTGTCGGCACAGCTCAGGAATCCTGATTTGTGCTGCCAAAAGAGCCCAGGAAGGGCATGCGGCATCCAGGTCAATTGTTTCACTTCCACCCATTAATGCCCATCAGTGCCACTTATCCATGCCGACTATCAGTGCCCACCAGTCCCGGCCATCAGGGCCCATCAGTGCCACCTATTAGGGCCCATCAGTGCTGCCTATCAGTGTTGCCTCATAAGTGCCCACCAGTGCTGCCTCATCAGCGCACATCAGTGCAGGAGAAAAATTACTTATTTATACAATTTACTGACAAACTAAGAAAAACTTTTTTTTTTTTTCAACATTTTCAGTCTTTTTTTTTTTTTGGGGGGGGGGGGGGGGGGGGGAATAAAAATCCCAGCAGTGACTGAATACCACCAAAAGAAAGCTCTATTTGTGTGAAGAAAATGATAAAAATTTCACATGGTTACAGTGTTATATGACCGCGCAATTGTCATTCAAAGTGTGACCGCGCTGAAAGCTGAAAAATGGCCAGGGCAGGAAGTGGGTGAAAGTGCCCTGTAGATAAATGGTTAAAGAAGTATAGCCAAAGCTTTTTTACAGCACCATTTGCATATTTAATTAAGACTTCTCAGAAAAAATGGCTTGGAAGTAAAACCGTTGGTGTCCTTCCACTGCTCTTCTATAGACAGTGTACTAGCATACTGTATCTCAGTGTGATATGTCAGCTGTTCAACAATGTACTGGAGTGCTCTTCAGAATCCATACCACTTAGAAAACTACTGTCTGTTACTTGCCCTCTTTGGAAGGTTTTTTTTAAGCCTTTGGAGAGCCCAGAATATTTTGAAGGACTCCTCACATACAGGAAACCACCTGTTTAACTTGTAGCCCTCTTAAAGGTATTACAAGACCATCAAAGCACAGAGAAATTGATTTAGGATAGTTACTTTCCTAAGGCTATTATTGAATTAAAGTGATTGTGAAGTTTACTTTTTTTCCTTTAAACATGTTAGACTTATCCGCTGTGTAAAATCTTATGTCTTATAGGTGCATAGAGCAGTGGATCGGGAACGAACACGCAGCGGTGCCCCCAGGCAAAGCAGCTTTCTCTGGGGGGGCATTGTTCAAGGGGGGGTAGCCAGGGGCGCCGGAAAGGGACCCGAAGAGAGGAGGATCCGGGCTGCTCTGTGCAAAACCACTGTACAGAGCAGGTAAGTATAACACGTTTGTTATTTTTTGTTTTTTTAAACCAAGCTTTAATATCACTTTCATTGGATCAGTATAATAGTTATATCGACTAGCGAAATAATTACATAGTCTAGTGTTAAAATTATCTTTGCTCACTAGTGCAACATTATATTCAAGTCCATTTATTTTTTATTCATTTTTAGAGACTGATAATGTTGATGGTTTATAGCTTGTTTGGCTGTGTGTGGCTGTCACTGTTTATTGCATTTGTACTGTCTTTTACTGCACCATATTGGAGGAAGAGCATTCCCAATTTCATTGCAAGTTGTACAGTGATAAAAATGATTTTTTTTTATAATTCTATTTTTAGCAAGTTTTAATCTATGAATTCAAAGAGACAAATCTGACACCATAAAGACTAATGCCGCGTACACACGCGAGGACTTTACGGCAGACTTTGCCCGGCGGACTTTACAACAGACTTTCTGAATGAACGGACTTGCCTACACACAATCCACCAAAGTCCGTCGAATTCGTACGTGATGACGTACGACCGGACTAAAACAATGAAGTTCATAGCCAGTAGCTGCCCTAACGTGGCTTTTTGTCCGTCGAACTAGCATACAGATGAGCGGACCTTTCGACCGGACTCGATTTCAACGGATTGATTTAAAACATGTTTCAAATCTAAGTCCGTCCAACTTTTGAGAAAACAAAGTCCACTGGAGACCACACACATCGAATTGTCTGACGAAATCCAGTCCGCTGGGCAAAGTCTGCCGCAAAGTCCGCTCGTGTGTACGCGGCATAAGAGGTTGATTTACTAAAGGCACATAGACAACGCACTTTGCAAAGTGCAGTTGCACTCTGCAAGAGCAGTTGCTTCAGAGCTTAGTAAATGAGCAGAAGCTCTGCTGACTTCCATTATCCAATCAAGTACAAGCAAAAATGCATTTTTCTTGTGTTTTTTTTCCTTGCTTGCAATTGGGTATTCTTTGCAAAGTGTAGCTTTACTTCATTTACTAAGCTCTGGAGCAACAGAACTTGCAAAGTGCACAGTCTATGTGCCTTTAGTAAATCAACCCCTAAGTATTGAAAAGTAAAGCTGGACATGGATGGATAAAAGTTCAAACTAAAATTTGTAGGGAAAAAAAAAAAATCGTACAAAAACCATTCTCGCTTGCCGTTTGAAAGATTTAATTTGCTTTAACAGTTGATTTTGGAATGAATTGGACTTTACCAAATGAAAGCCACATACACTGTTAAGCTGGATACACACTATATAACTTTTGTTGTTCAAATTCCTTTAGATTTACCTTCAACTATGTAATGCAAGGGCCAGCAGATTGTATACAAATGGAAAGTGTTTACTTTTGACCTCATATTATATGGTTTTGGTAAATCTAAAAGGAAAAAAAAAAATTTGAAAGAAAAATTGTATAGTGTGTATCCAGCTTTAGAAATTCGTTCATTCAAGAAGATTTTTCCATCCTGCACCTTCAACATTTTCTCGTCAATATGGTTGAAAACAAATGACAATTTGAGCCACTAATGATCAGAAAAATTTACTTTCTTAGAACCCTCTTTCCCAAAATTTTCATTGGAAATTCTACCGCAGCTTAAGAAAGCACAGGGTTCTAGGGACAGTAGTTCAACTTCTGGCCAGGAAAAGGGATGTCACTAGTTGACAGGTGTGGAGATTACACAGCAGGGTAATACCAGCTGTATCTGTATTTATAGAATATGAGTGGGCAGTTTTATCCTCCACAAATATACCATCCCTATAAAAGACATGAATCCCCCAATCTAAGGAAGAGTGGGGACTGTTAATAATTAGAGCTAAAGAGCTACAACGAAAGTTGGCATACTGAATTGGGACCATTTTCAACTCTATGATGTCTATCCTTACATCAACATATGAAGAATTCTGACATCATAAATTAAGCTCCTAATCTTTCCTCTGACAGAACCGGGATTTGTGCATTTACACACACACAGATCCCAGTTCTGTCTATCGTACCCACGACCGCCGGCCACGTGCATCGGGTCCCCCGCCATGCAGCAGGCGCGTGCGCCTGCTAAGGCTCTTAAAGGAGCCGACGTACCTGTACGTCATTTTTGCGCAGGGCTGCCGACGTATATGTACGTGAGCCGGTCGGGAAGTAGTTAAAGTAGAGATCCAAGCTGTTAAGCAATAGTTAAACAGAGTTACAGCAAATATATTGCAAGTAGTATAACAGTTATTACAATCAATGCACAGCCTTGTACAGAATTATAATTTTCACTATGGAGCTGATATATAGAACCTGGGGCAAATGACCATTGGTGATGACCACAGAAAACAATTCTGTTTCGGCCCTTGTCTACATGGAAATGTCTACATGGAAATGTCTACATGGAAATTGCAACATGGAACCCAACTAGTTACATTACTACATCAGCTTTTATTGTCGTTTTTGAGGACGCAACAAGCCTTTACTGCCATTTTTTCCTTCTGAGCTTTGTAAGCTTTGCCCTTAGGTGGATGTGGAGATCCAAGAATTTTATATCTGCATTAAATAGCTGATTTTGATAATGACATCTGTTAATCTCCATCATTATAGAGAGTCTCTGCAGGACACAAAGGATGGCAATGAAGGCTTGCAAGCCAAAGGACTAATATAAATACATTTGCACAGTCCTAGAGGAACCACCATTCATACAGTAAGACATACAAAAGAGTGCGCTACTGGCTCTCCCCTCAGGCGCCTACAGCACGCCAATGGATACAACAAGTTAATGGTATACTGATCAGAGAGAAGTATGCATGTCGGCATAGGAATGAAAGTGGCAAATTTACTAAAATCAGGAATGTCAGGAATGGCTGGGAGCACCTGCGGTAGCTCCACCTCAGTTAGTCTGTGATAGACTACTCCAGATGCGAGAACGTGGTCTTAGATTAATTGGCTGGCAGGGTGGCGGGGACAAATGGATATGGTGATGGGACGGTGGTCTACCATACACTTGTACTGCTTGCTCGAAGGACAACACACACTTTATAAGTTTGTTTTAGTTTTATTTCCGTTTTATGTTCTGTTTTATGTTCTGTCTTTTGCAACATGACAATAATGAACCCTATTCTGCTGATGTAGAATATATTCCTAGATGTGATCTATAAAACACAGTATATTGGCTCGATTCTTGTAATATATAGCTATTGATGTACCGGAAGTTTCTTTCTAACCCGGTAGTTTGTAATTTTGTACAATAAAAACTCTTTTCTGATTAAAAAAAAGACATACAAAAAAGAACAGACATTCGCTATTCCATCTTGCCAATTTAAGGGATCTGCAATTAGTGGACCTCCAGCTGTTGCAGAACTACAAGTCCCATGAGGCATAGCAAGACTTTGACAGCCACAAGCATGACACCCAGAGACATGATGGGACTTGTAGTTTTGCAACAGCTGGAGGTCCGCTAATTGCATATCCCTGTGATAGACCAACACAAAGTGGCACATAATTGTGACGTGAAAGAAAAATAATAAATGGTTTTCCAATTTTTTTTTACAAATAAATGTCTGAAAAGTGTGATGTGCATTTTTATTCAGCCCCTTCACTCAGATACCCCTAACTAAAATCTAGTGGAACCAGTTTTCTTCAGAAGTCACCTAATTATTAAATAGTGTCCACCTGTGTGTAATTCAATCTCAGTATAAACGCAGCTGTTCTATGAAGCCCTCAGAGGTTTGTTAGAGAACCTTAGTGAACAAACAGCATAATGAAGGCCAAGGAACAAACCAGACAGGTCAGATATAAAGTTGTAGAGAAGTTTAGCCACCTCAATACAGTGCATTTTCGCCCCCTTCCTGCCCAAGCCATTTTTCAGCTTTCAGCGCTGTCGCACTTTGAATGACAATTGCGCGGTCATACAACACTGTACCCAAATGAAATTGTTATCATTTTTTCCCCACAAATAGAGCTTTCTTTTAGTGGTATTTGATCACCTCTGCGGTTTTTATTTTTTGCGCTATAAACAAAAGAAGAGTGAGAAGTTTTAAAAAAAACACAATAATTTTTATCTTTTGCGATAATAAATATCCAATTTTTTTTCTTTAAAACAAATTTTTTCTCAGTTTAGGCCGATATGTATTCTTGTACATATTTTTGGTAAAAAAAAATCGCAATAAGCGTATATAGATTGGTTTGCGCAAAAGTTATAGCGTCTACAAAATAGGGGATAGATTTATAACATTTTTATTTTTTTTTATTTTTTTACTAGTAATGGCGGAGATCTGCGATTTTTATCATGACTGTGATATTGTGGCGGACATATCGGACACTTTTGACACATATTTGGGACCATTCACATTTATACAGCGAACCGTGCTATAAAAATGCATTGATTACTGTATAAATGTGACAGGCAGGGAAGGGGTTAACACTAGGTGGTGATCGAGGGGTTAACTGTGTTGCTAGGGAGTGATTCTAACTGTAGGGGGAGGGGACTCACTAGGGGAGGAGACCGATCGGTGTTCCTCTGTGCTGGGAACACACCATCGGTCTCCTCTCCTCTGACAGGACCGTGGATCTGTGTGTTTACACACACAGATCCACGGTCCTGCTGTGTTACCAGTAATCGCGGGTGCCCGGTGGACATCGCGGCCGCCGGGCACGCGCACCGGGTGCCTAGTGACACGGCGGGCCCCCTGGTGGCCTAGGAATGCGAGGCCGTCATATGACACCCGCCCGCAACGAGAGCTGCGCCGCCTGGCCGTCAATAGACAGCCGGCGGTCAGCAAGCAGTTAGAGCAGGGTTAGGTTATAAAAAAAAAATCCCAAGCTTTGAATATCTCACGGAGTACTGTTAAATCCATCATCCGAAAATGGAACGAGTATGGCACAACTGCAAACCTACCAAGACATGGCCATCCACCTAAACTGACAGGCTGGGCAAAGAGAGCATTAATCATAGAAGCAGCCAAGAGGCCCATGGTAACTCTGAAGGAGCTGCAGAGATACACAGTTCAGGTGGGAGAATCGGCCCACAGGACTACTATTAGTGGTACACTCCACAAATCTGGCCTTTATGGAAGAGTGGCAAGAAGAAAGCCATTGTTGAAAGAAAGACATAAGAAGTTTGTTTGCAGTTCGCTAGAAGCCATGTGGGGGACACAGCAAACATGTGGAAGAAGGTGATCTGATCAGATGAGACCAAAATTGAACTTTTTGGCCTAAAAGCAAAATGTGTGGCGGAAAACTAAACACTGCACATCGTCCCGAACACACCATCCCCACCGTGAAACATGGTAGTGGCAGCATCATGTTGTGGGGATGCTTTTCTTTATCAGGGACAGGGAAGTTGGTCAGAGTTGATGGGAAGATGGATGAAGCCAAATACAGGGCAATCTTAGAAGAAAACCTGTTTGAGTCTGCAAAAGACGAGACTGGGGCAGAGGTTCACCTTCCAGCAGGACACCGACCCTAAACATACAGCCAGAGCTACAATAGAATGGTTTGGATCAAAGAATATTCATGTGTTAGAATGGCCCAGTAAAAGTCCAGACCTAAATCCAATTGAGAATCTGTGGCAAGACTTGAAAATTGCTATTCACAGACTCTCTCCAACCAATCTGACAGAGCTTGAGCTATTTTGCAAAGAAGAATGGGAAAAATGTCACACTCTAGATGTGCAAAGCTGGTAGAGACATCCCCAAAAAGACTTTCAGCTGTGATTGCGGGGAAAGGTGGTTCTACAAAGCATTGACTCAGGGGGGCCGAATACAAATGCACGCCACACTTTTCACAAATTTCTAAAAAAATTTGAAAACCATTTATCATTTTTCTTCCACTTCACAATTATGGGCCACTTTGTGTTGGTTTATCACATAAAATCCCAAAAAAATACATTTACATTTTTGGTTGTAACATGACAAAATGTGGAAAATTTCAAGGCACTGTATGTATAGCAAGCCCAACATAACAAAAGCTAAAGCATGGAAAAGACCATGTCGGGTCAAAAGAGGGTACATCGCAAACATAAAGGGGAGGATAATCCTCCATAAAGCTACACACAACAGGTAGGCTGAAATTCTAGGCATAAGCAACATATTAACCACATCCCACCAGCCGTCATATAAAGTCATTGATTTTGTGCGGGTATATCTTAATGATGGGTACAGCTACAGGCATCATTCAGATATCGGCTTTATCAGCCGGGGATTCCCTACACCATGAGAATGATCATAGCAGCTTTTCCGCCGCTTGATCGTTCTTACGGGCGCTGAGAAGGGACGTTTCTCCCCCCTCCCCCCTCCGGTGCTTCTACCGACTCACCGCTTCCATCGGTGAGTCGGAGACAGGATCCACGGCCCCGGGGTGTTTACCATAGAGACTCTATGATCGTTTGGAGGCCGTGAACAATGTTATGACGTCATGCCCGGCCTCTGCATTCAAACAAACGACGCCACCTCGGCTGGGAAGCTGAGATCGTTTTTTTTTCTCTTTTTGATTTCAGGCTTCCCAGCCTAGAGGCGAGATATGGGGTCTTATTGATGTTTACATTCCTTGTAATAGAAATAAAAGTGGTCAAAAAGATTTTTTTTTGTTTTAAAAAAGTGTCAAACTTAAAAAAAAAAATAAAAGTAAAGCGCCCCTGTCCCCGTGTGCTCGCACGCAGAAGCGAGCGCATACATAAGTCCCGCCCACATATAAAAAGAGTGTTCAAACCACACATGTGAGGTATCGTCGCAAACGTTAGAGCGAGAGCAATAATTCTAGCCCTAGACCTCCTCTGTAACTCAAAACATGTAACCAGTAAACGTTTTTAAAGCGTCGCCTATGGGGATTTTTAAGTGTCGAAGTTTGGTGCCATTCCACGAGCGTGTGCAATTTTGAAGCGTGAAATGTTAGGTATCTATTTACTCAGCATAACTTCATCTTTCACATTATGCAAAATTGGGCTAACTTTACTGTTTTGTTTTTTTTAAAGCACAAAACGTTTTTTTTCAAAAAAAAAAAACTCGTTAGAAAAATTTCTGCGCAAATACCATGTGAGAGATAAAAAGTTGCAACAACTGCCATTGTATTCTCTATGGTATTTGCTAAAAAAAAAAAAAACATATATAATGTTTGGGGGTTCTATGTAATTTTCTAGCAAAAAAAAATTATGATTTTTACATGTAGGAAAGAAATGTCAGAATTAGCCTGGGTGGCAAGTGGTCAGTCAGGGTGAAAAAAAACAAAACAAAAAACAAAACAGTGGGGGGTCAAGGAGGGGGAGCAATTTTTTTATTTATTTTTATTTATTTTTATTTTTTTACACAGGGCTCTGAACCATACCCAATAACAGCTGTAGCTGTTTGGCACCTCAACGGAGGACAATACCAAAGAGCACAAGAGTACTGAGAGACTGTAGGTTGGGTATGGCAGTAGGGTGTACTAAGGGGAATGCCTAGCTAGATTCTCAAGCCAGGGTTGGGAGGCTGCGGGGTTTTTTTCCAGGCTTTAGCTATGGTCTGCTTGGAGCAGAAGTTTAAATTGTCAGTGGGTCAAACACATGGGTTTGTTGTTCAGGAGAGCCACGGTTGGGTCTGGCAACAAAGACGTGTCAAAAAGTTTAGATAGAAGTACAAAAATCTGACCAGAAAGTTTGCACTATGAGGCAGTCCCATCAAATGTGGAGGTGCGTGCCCGTATCGCTGCAACCACAAAAGCAATGAAGTGGGTATTGCGGGAGGAATTTATTCATCCTGGCGGGGACCACCTGGTAAGCACCTTGTAGTTAGTTTCTAAGGCAGTAATGTTAGGTGAGGAAGCTTTAGTCGTCTGAACTTATTCCTTTCTCTGTCACGGCACAGGTGAAATCCTAGTAATTGTTCATATGCCCATCTAATCATTAGCCTACAAGCATTGCAGATTGTACTACAGCACTAGAAGGCATATTTTCCTTTACAGAAAAAAAAAGCAAAATGTAGAGTCTGGCTGGCTTCTGTGTACATCATGTAGGGTGAAAGATGTGATAATAACTGACTTTATGGCCTCAATGCACTAAGCTGTACAATCAGTTTCCAGTGTTCCAATGTTCAGTTCGTAAAAAATAATATTTTACAGCTGTGCAATCATTCTTTTTAATGCAAAACATTGAAATATTTATAGTGAGCTTTTATTTCTCATGAACTGATGTCTGCTCTCACAAAACAATTTCATTTATTATCGCAAATTGATATTCTATCTCCTAGATAGCACACGTTGAATGGCTTCATTTTTTTACTCTCCTACTGAAATAATGCATTAAAAAGAATGTGATCATTCTGGTGAACTGACAATGACATACTTTTATCTGATAAAAATATAAAGCATGGGTAATGTATACAGAAGATAAGCCTGACCCATGTGATAAAAGCTGTTGTCCTTTGGAAATCTTATCTGTCAAAATTTTGACAAAACGCATACTGCCCCCACATACGCCTTACTACCACCAGTTAGGGACAGCCAGGGGCAGATATGCAATCAATCCTCTCCCAGATTTCGGATTTGGTTACCCAGCATGGTATGAAAGCCATTACTACGAAAATGCCACAAAGTATCCTGCTTATATTACGCCAAACAGCACAAAGACCAGCCTCAAAACTTTTGGCACAAAGTCATTTGGAGTGATGAAACCAAAATTGAGCTTTTTGGCCACAACCATAAAAGTTACATTTGAAGAAGAGTCAACAAGGCCTATGATGAAAGGTATGGAGGTGGATCACTGATGTTTTGGGAATGTGTGAGCTACAAAGGCACAGGAAATTTTGTCAAAATTGTTGGCAAGATGAATGCAGTATGTTATCAAAAAATACTGGAGGAACATTTGCATTCATCAGCCAGGAAGCTGCACATGGGACGTAATTGGACATTCCAACATGACAATGATCCAAAACACAAGGCCAAGTCCACCTGTCATTGGCTAAAGCAGAATAAAGTGAAGCTTCTGGATTGGCCATCTCAGTCTCCTGACCTCAAGATCATTGAGCCACTCTGGGGAGATCTCAAACGTGCAGTTCATGCAAGACAGCCCAAGAATTTACAGGAACTGGAGGTTATTTGCCAAGAGGGGCAGCTTTACTATCTGAGAAGATAAAGAGCCTCATCCAGAAATACCACAAAAGACTTCAAGCTGTCATTGATGTTAAAGGGGACAATACACAGTATTAAGAAGCTGGGTATGTAAACTTTTGATCAGGGTCATTTGGGTAGTTTCTGTTGTAACTGTGAAAGATATGTTTTTGTGTTATTCATATTCTCTGAAAAATGGCCAAGAAATCAAAAATTCTGCCAGGGTATGTAAACTTATGAGCACAACTGTATATAGATTTAATAAAGCAAATAGAAAAATGAATACCAGGTAAACAAAAAAAAAAAGTCATTTTTTTTTAGACTTCTCCAAATGCCTAAATAAATCAGATTGAATAGTGTAGCTACACATTAATGCTCTTTGCACTATCATCTTCGAACAAGAAACACTGCCAGTCCAACAAGACTTCATTCTACGAAGGGGCTCTCATGCCCCCTAATGTCTATATACAGAAGTTCATCACATACTTTTCTACAAGCTCAAGACAGGCTTTGTTTAATCACTATTGTACTGTCATACAGCTAAAAATGAAAAAAAATGATGGATAAATATTTCCCTAGTATCCTTTATAAGCAGCACTGGATAACGCACCATCAGGTGACTGCTGCACCTGAATGCCTGTGAATTGAGCCATACTTGGATGGCTCGGTTCAGAGACACGGTGTACAGAGTGATCCAAGCTGCTCTGTACCTTGGGATCAATGTGATTAGTCATAGAGGCACCAATCACAGAAGTACACAGTGTAGTGTTTACACCCGAGAGCCTACCCCTTCCTCCTACAACAAAGGAGAGAAAAGAGGAACTAATGAATGAATCATTTATTAGTTCTTGATCACAGCACAGATCATGGCAGCAGCAAGTACGTTTTTATCTTAACCCCCCCCCCCCCCTTTCCTATTAGTACATGTGATCTCTGCCTGTCTCTATGTGATCAGTTTATTAACCCCTTTCACCCCCCCCCCCCCCTCCTTTACATCTGTACATTAAAGCATTCGTTACCTCAAAACTTCATATTCCTGATATGTGCCTGCTGTACCATGTATTTTTATGGGAAAGTGTTCTCTTTGTATTGCTTCCTTTGTGTGAAATCCCTGGTGTTTCTGCCAGTCCCATTAAAAAATTATCGCACCAAGCAGGAGAGCACATCGTGGTCAGTTCTCTAGCTATGCTGAGAATTCAGTGTACTCTCTTCCAATGATCAAACTTGTCCTGACACGCCCCCACCGCATAGCCGTTCATTGGGAAGCTCAGTGTGTTTCCGCTTCTCCTCCTACCAGCTTTTATGCAGCCGAGAACAGAGGGAATGTGATCACTTATAAAAAAGTGGGGAAAAAAAAAAAGGTATTTGAAAATGTATTTTTATACCTATACAAAAATGTTTTGTCTTTCATTTCTATTTTAAACTGAATGGGTTGTTTTACAAGGTGATCGTTTACAATCACTTTAACTCCATCTCCATTCCCCCACTGTATGTGGTCTGTACAAACTCCTCCATCTCCCTTTGTGTATGACCAATTTGCACCGTTTCTACTGTACCATCACCAAGCTAAATATTTTAGCCACCTCAATACCAGCCTGCTTCCTCATTTCCAGAAAAATTTGGGCAAAAAAAAAAAAAAATTTGATTAACTTGGGGAATTGTTGGTATTTTTTCCATTTATATAATAGAAGAAAAAAAAGACCCAATGGTTACTAACCACCACCAAAAGAAAGCTCATCCTGTCTCAAAAAAAGATCTAATCAAATGATCGCTTAAACTGGCCTGGTAATGGAGGTATTATAGGTTGGTACTCCAGCATGTACATATAATTGACAAAATAGTATATAGTCTAGATAAGCCCTTCAAAAAGGGTGCCTACAGGTTTCTTCAGGGCCTTGGCAAAATGCCTAAAAATTGCCCCAAAATTGTATACAAGTCAGTGGGTGGATCAAGCCTGCCTTTGAATTATGCCCTGTACACACAACCGGTTTTGCCGTCGGAATAAACTCTGAAGGTTTTTACAATGGAATTCGGCTCAAGCGGTCTTGCATACACAGGGTCACACCAAATTCCGACCGTCCAGAGCGCGGTGACGTACAACACGTACGACGGGACTATAAAACGGAAGTTTAATAGCCAGGAGCCAATAGCTTCCATCTCGTACTTGCTTCAGAGCATGCATCGTTTTTGGTGCGTCGGAACGGCATACAGACGAGCGTTTTTTACGATAACAATTTGTTCCGTTGGAAAAATATAAAACATGTTCTCTTTCCAAGTCCGTCTGAATTTTCCACAGCAAAAGGTCTGATGGGGCATACACACGGTCAGAATATACGATGGAAAGCTCCCATCGGACTCTGGTCGGAAATTCCGCTCATGTGTACGCGGCATGACACAAAGCCACAGGTTTTATTGCGCACCATTACAACCTTACAGCTGTTGGATGCCTGCACAGCATTCTTGTTTACTCCTTCCCTGCCCCATCAGCACTGGGGTCATACTGGCTGAGTGAGGGAGAAGAGAGACATTGGAATACTAGTCAGTGCCAGTGTGCTTTGGAAGAATAAATTACAGCAAACGTTGGGTGTGTGGCTGTTGTTGGGTTATGCAAACTTTTTAGTTTTTTTTTTTTTTTTACATTGGGGTGTCCCAAGAGTGTGCATAATTTTAAAAGGCGCCTTGGCTGTAAAAAGGTATGCCAACACCCTAAACGTTGGGGTATTATGGGGAACTCCAACATGCAGTTGGTGGGTTAACCATGGAATGTAAGAAAATATAATAGCTCATGATGCCTACTAACTCATCTTAGCTGGATACTTTTATATCCATTATGGACAAAAACACATACTATAGGCTCACTATAAAACGCAAAAGCATTTTGGTATAAATGCAAATACTTGGTCCCAATATCTTAGGCATTCAGAAGCCCAATACACAAAAATAATGGAATCTACTCAGCAGACCTCTGCAGCTCCATCAGTTTAAAGCACAAACTGGTGGAAATGTATGCAAAATGAATGGCATTTAGTATCAGCTTAAAAAAGATATTCACCTTCATTTTAATCTTCTCTACTCGGCACCCCTCCTCCCCATCGCTGTTCAAATAGGGCTTTTTTGTTTATTGTTTTTATTTTTTAACAACACTTCTTGCCTGCCCCCCATTCACGTCATTCGCCGCACTTTGCCCGCTGTGCCTCCTGGAATATGCATGTCACATATCCCAGAAGGCATAGCCATTCATTGACAAAAGGAGGACTAGGCAAGCCTAGCACTGAATCATTCGGAGAGCCACCAGCTGAGCCCCAAATAGCTGGTGGTTCCCGATGACATCACGCATGAAGATGGCGGAGTGTGGGGCAGAAGGGAAGAGGATCTCAGCTGGTTCTGCTGGGTGGGTGGGTATTTTAACTTTGCAGGACCCTCAACCAAGTAAGCAGGGGTTAAGAAAAAAAAAAAAAGAAGAAGAGGGAGGTGAAGGTCTAAGTTCCCCCATAACGAACCATGTGTTTTAGGCTCCGATTGCAAATGGGCAAAGCAAAGGAAGAGCACACAAGATGCTGCTTAGGAGTTCGATATGAAAGGCTCACAAAGACATGGCACGCCATATTTTAGTAAACCCAACCTAAATATATGAAAGTTTTTCTCAAAACAAAGATTTTCTGAAAGTCTGAAGACCTATAGAAAAAACCTAAATTATAAAACATTCCAAGGAATGTATGTGGTATCAGGTTATTTGTTTTTCTTTTGTAAGATGAAGGAGTGCTTATTGAGCTGACGGACAATTTCTTTCCAAGTTAATTGGGCATTTGTGTTCAGTCTGATCAAGCTACATTGTGTGCTATGGTTACTATACTTACAGTTTAGGGCTTTGGCCAAGAAAAGGGGACAAACTATAGGTCTAAAGTGTACTCTTTTTCTACTACTCCTGTTCTGCATACACAACAATAAGCCAAAACATTGTGACCACCCACATAATATTGAGCATGTCCCCCCTTTGTCACCAAAACAACCTTGACCTGTCGAGGCTTGGACTCCACTAGACCTCAGTCTCTGCTGGCTTGTAAATGAAAATGTGAGTCATTAGACCAGGCCACCATCTTCCATTGTTCCGTGGTCCAGTTCTGATGCTCATGTGTCCATTGTAGTTGCCTTTGGCTGTGGATATGGATCAGCATGGGCACCCTGACCAGTCTATGGCTATTCAACAAACTGCAATGCACTGTGTTTTCTGATATCTTCCTCAATAACATCAACTTTTTCAGCAATCTGAGCTACAGTAGCTCTTTTACTGGATTGAGCTACACAAGCCAGCCTTCAATCCCCCATGTGCATCAATGAGCCTTGGCCACCCATGACACCTTGTTCCTGGTTTACCCTCCTTGGACCACTTTTGGTAGGTCCTAACCACTGCATACTGGGATCATCCCACATGAGCTGCAGTTTCGGAGATGCTCGGACCCAGATATCTAGCCATTACTTGGCTCTTGTGAAAGTCATTCATTCCTTATGCTTTCGCATTTTTTTTTGCTTTCAACACATCAACCTCAAGGACAACATGTCCACTTGCTGCCCAATATATCCCAACCACTTTCAGGTGCCCCTGCAATGAGTTTATCAATGTTATTCACTTTACCAGCTAATCGTCAAAGTTATGGCTGATGGGTGTAATATAGAATAAAAATAATGCCAACATGAAAGAACATATTCTACCTTCTATTTTCAGGTTGCGTTTTTCTAAAATGACTTCAAATCACAATCCTTCCATAAAAAGTATGTTCAGCCAAACGTTTTTCATAGTTTTAAATATGTATATAAGTATTAGAACCCCTGCCTGGTTCTGACTGTCATCCGGAGCTCCATTAAAGAGACTCGCCTTTACTTCCTATCCTGCTGCCCGCACTTTACCAGACAGAAAAGGAGGATACCGCTGCAAACAGTAATACAGAAAGCTATAATAATGCTTTTCTTTAGTAGAGTAAGGACAGATACTACAGAAGTGTGAGGAGGTCAAGTGTTACTGCAACAAAGCAACTTACCTTCAGTGTGTGAGATATACGCTTTATCTGGATGTATCTAATAAACTGATATAACTGCAAAATATATTAAATTAAATCAAGGGCAAAGACAAATAGCTTAAAAGTAACATTTCAAGTCTTTCCAGCAGAACTGTGCTGAATGGCTCTAAATGTATGCACTGCCATTCATTGATGTAGCCTCATCATGGTGCACTGGATGGATACAAACCAGGACTAAATATTCCTTGAGTTTAAATTTTTATATTAATATATTGGACAGTAAGTAAAGATTTTATTGTGAGGGTGCATGTGAAAATCATAACATGATAAACAATAGTTACAAATAATATGATCAAACCTATATGCTAACTATTATGGTAACTCTAAAACTAGGCAGACAATTATGATGATTGTAAACTTGCAGCCATCAAAATAAAAAATTACTAAAATTGACCACTAGATGTCACCAAATTGTTAAGACTGAATTACAAACTGCTAAATCTCACCATGTCTAACTAGAATCACAGCAATCCCATAGCTGCCAACTCTTTACTGGGTCCAAGGGTCTTTGGATTTAAAACCCAACTCCAGCTAAAAATGTTTATTTCGTTTTAGATAGTGCTGGGAAGTTGTAGGGGTTTGGTCATATTTCTACTTCCATCTGTGTCCTTGCTTGGGTGATTCATGTCAGAAAATGGGAAATCTCTCCAAAGAGGACACACAAAAAAAAAAAAAAAAAAACTTTTAGCAAAGTCAAGAAAGGTAGATCAATTTACATATTTATATTGCGGTCAATCGCATCCTGTTCAAATGATGATCACAACTGGGCATCACAAGGACAAGAACTGAGGGAAAATCTCATAAGCGTGGACAAAAAGAAATAAAAACCCATTAGAAATTGTTATCTCCTTATTCTGACCAAAACAAAATAATTTTTTTTTGTTTGAGTTAGATTTTAGGTATCTGTTCCTTAAAGTGGTTGTAAACCCTCACATATACCCAGCAAAGTGACTGGCCTCAGGTGATACACAGATGAAACCAATCCTTCTACCTAAATTGTACCCATTTATCTGCATTCTTCTCTCCTTTACAGCCCCCTTCAAAGGCCACAATTTTCAAAGCTTTTCTGAGGGTTCAGAAAAAAAACAGGGCGGGGGGCTGAAGCTACACTTCATAGAGTTCAGGGAGGAGAGCTCTATGAGCTGATTGGAGGGGAGGGAAGGGGAGGGAAGAGGACACCCCCCCCCCCCCCCTTCACACAACTCACAGGAACAGAGCTTAGACTGTCAATCAGTAGTAGGACCATCCCCTGTTTCCGCTGATGTGCAATTTTAAAAAGGGGTTGAGGACATCTTTCCCTGCGCATCTGTGGTTAGGGCAGCCCAATGAAATGAATGGGCTGCCCTACATGCAACGGCACAGATATGAACCAAGGGCATGTTCACACATGAGCTTGGGAGATAGTACAGCCACGTGGTAGAGCTGCATTTTTACCACCCCCTTTAGCTGCAGAGGTCCTACACATGTTGTGGCAGCAAGAGGAGGTATACCCACAGGTGAACAGGGCTGCGAGCAACCACATATTGCAACATATTGCCTCTTTGCTGCCTGACCAGCAGTTCTTGCGGGTGTGAACATGCCCTATAAAAGCAGGTGTGATCATACAGGATTAGGGGGTCAAGATTAAAAGTAACAAGTACATACACACACAGCCTTTAAAAAATCTGCAGTACTGTACCGTACACTAGCTGCAGGGTACTGCACTTCCAGGTAATGCCCTGTAGGGGGAAGTGGAGAACTCAGGGCTTTGGAAGATGCCTCAATGCTCTGTAGAGGAGCAAGAGTTTGGTTGGATCTGAATGCCTTTTCGTACCAGAATGCCATAGCACCACTGGCAACCTCAGACAGCACATTGGTGAAGTATGTATCTATGAACGCAAGCAGCCCGGGCCAGGAGCGCATCAGCACAGGTGCCCCATAACAAATGGCTTGCCAAGGGGGCACCTGGAGGAAGGAGGAGCGGACAGCTCTGGTGGGGGACCTCCAGAAGAAGTGGTAAGGGACTGCTCTGTACAAGTTTTGCTGCACAAATAACATGTTTTTTATGTTAATTAAAAAAGAATAGCCTTTAATGTCACTTTAATATTCCCTGTGTCACATGCATCTTCTGGTTTCCTGATATAGTTTATTGTACACATACTGATTAAATGTAGAAGTTGGACACCACAAAACCAATGGTCACCAGATGTGGCTTGTTTCCTCATTTGACCACAGCAAGCTGAAATTTGACATTTCCTTACCTATAAGTCTTTTAG
This sequence comes from Lithobates septentrionalis, assembly GCA_037952835.1. Taxonomy (NCBI): domain Eukaryota; kingdom Metazoa; phylum Chordata; class Amphibia; order Anura; family Ranidae; genus Lithobates; species Lithobates septentrionalis. The sequence continues at coordinate 1,003,552 of JBBDGP010003112.1, read as the reverse complement.
CCAATGCAGTCATGGAGCATCTTATCATAGGACAAAAGTTGCTTCTGAGGGTCACCTCAAAGGAGAGACTGGCTACCTTGTTTGCAGCCAACATTAAAGCTGGCCATACATTATACAATTTTCTTATTCAACATTCTTTAGATTTACCTTTAACTATGTAGTGCAAAGGCTTGCCCGATTGCATACATATTGAAAAAGTGTTTAGATTTGACCTCCTATTATAAGGTTTTGGTAAATCTAAAGGAAAATTGTACAAGAAAATTGTATAATGTATGGCCACCCTAAGGAAAGACAAGGAAGGGTAGTAAGAAGGAACAATCGTGCTCTGTCCTTTTTTAATTAGTTCCAATTCAAACGTGTTAACACTACTCATTTAGAGATCAGCCTAAACACCTGAGCTAAAAACACCCAACACTACTTTGCCAAAATTCCATATGCTCCACCAGTGCGTCAGGAGGTGAAGAACTTTATGTAGGCCAATATCTTCCCATATAATCTGTGCAATACTGTGCTGGGGGAGGGTGAATTTCATGAGTAGATGAAAAGATTTCCTAGAAATTTTCCATATATTTATACCTATATATTCAGCTTAAGTGGTTGTAAAGGCTCATGATTTTTCAATCTCATGAAGGTAAAAAAAAAAAACATTGCGTGCAGCAGCCCCCCCCCCCCCCCCCAAAAAAAAAAAAAAAAAACTTACCTGAGCTCCATTAAATCCAACAATGTGCACAAGAGCAGTGGGTCTCTTTCTCCTCATTGGCTGAGACGGCAGCAGGTGCCATTGGCTCCCGCTACTGTCAATCACAGCCAGTGAGCCAATGAGAAGAGAGCAGAGGCGAGGCCCAGTCATGCTGCTTGCTATGGGGGCACTCAGCAGGAGGGAGGGGCCAGGAGTGCCAGCAGGGGATCAACTTCACAGAGCAGGTAAGTATAACATGTTAGTTATTTGTTTAAACAAAAAAAAAATCTGCCTTTAACCACTTGAGGACCAGTTGCCGCAGTTATACTGCGGCAGGTTGGCTCCTCTGGGCGAGCCGTCGTAGCTGTACGTCAGCTGCTTTAAGAGCACCCGCAGTGCAACAAAGGAGCCGATGCTCGTGCCCGGCGGCTGCGATGTCCGCCGGGCACCCGCGATCGCTCCTGAGAGAGACAGAATGGAGGTCTGGCAATGTAAACAGACAGATCTCTGTTCTGTTAGGGGTGAGGAGACTTATCTGTTGTTCCTACTCTTAGGAACAACAATCGGTCTCCTCCCCCAGTCAGTCCCTCCCCCCCAGTTAGAAACACTCCCTAGGACACACATTTACCCCTTGATCGCCCCCTAGTGTTGACCCCTTCCCTGTCAATGACATGTATACAGCGATCAACTAAAAATAACCACTGATTACTGTATAAACATCAATAGTTCCAAAATAGTGTCAAAAGTGTCCAATCTGTCCACCGCAATGTTGCAGTCCCGCTAAAAATCACAGATTACCACCATTACTAATAAAAAAATAAATAAAAATGCCATAAATATAGCCCCTATTTTGTAGATGCTTTTGCGCAAAACAATCAATATACGCTTATTGCAATTTTTTTTTAACCAAAAATATGTAGAAGAATACATATTGGTCTAAACCGAGGAAGAAATTGGTTTAAAATAAAATTGGGGATATTTATTTACAGCAAAAAATCAAAAATATATAGTTTTTTTCCCAAAATTGTTGCTTTTTTTTGTTTATAGCGCAAAAAATAAAAACTGCAGAGGTGATCAAATACCACCAAAAGAAAGCTCTATTTGTGGGGAAAAAAGGATGCCAATTTTGTTTGGGTACAGCGCCCCGTGACCGACGCATTGCTGTATCGCAAAAAATGGCCTGGTCATTAAGACCCCTTTCACACTGGAGGCGTTTTTCAGGGCTAAAAAGAGCGCCTGTAAAGCACCTGAAAAACATCTTTCAATGCTCCCCAGTGTGAAAGCCAGAGTGCTTTCACACTGGAGCGCCGCATTGGCAGGACGTTAAAAAAAAGTCCTGCAAGCAGCGTCTTTGGGGTGGTGGAGGAGCGGTGTATACCATACCAATGCTCCTGCCCATTGAAATGAATACGCTACATGGGCGCTATTAGCCCTTTCTTCGCCGCTAGCGGAGATTAAAATTGCCCCGCTAGTGGCACGAAAAGTGCCGCTAAAACTACGGTAAAGCGCCGCTAAAACTAAATGGTGATTGCGCTGTGATAAGAGGGGAAGGAAGGAGGAGGAAGGGGAAGGGGCTAGCTCAAATGTATAGAGAGGTGCATGTAAAATGAACAAATTATACAAAATATAAAAGGTATAATGAGCATAAGGGCTAGTATTTGCTGAGTTACTGCATATGTGCTAGTATGATACTAGCCCTTTTGCACTGAGATTTTTCTTTTGATAAGTATTTGCTGAGTTACCACATATGTGCTAGTATGGTACTAGCCCTTTTGCACTGACATTTTTCTTTTCTTCTGTTTCAGTATTTACATTATATTTTTTATGTGCTAGTATGATACTAGCCCTAATGCTCATTATACCTTTTATATTTTGTATAATTTGTTCATTTTTCATTCACCTCTCTATACATTTGAGCTAGCCCCTTCCCCTTCCTCCTCCTTCCTTCCCCTCTTATCACAGCGCAATCACCATTTACTTTATTCACACCACTTTTGTCTGTTTGGATCAGCCATTTAGGTGTTGCAGCAGTGCCCCTTAGCATAGGTATTTCTGACAGCGCAGGAGTTTCTTCATCATTTATCCATTTGCCGCTAAAACTAGCAGCGCTTTACTGCTAACGCGGCTCAGTGTGAAAGGGCTCTAAGGGGGCAAATCTTCCGGTCCTTAAGTGGTTAATATCACTTTAGCTTTTCGTTTCTATCAATTGCACATGAATTTCTAACATCACTAGTCTACAATTAAAGCAAAGTACAGTACATGCAGTAAAAGTATGACGACAATCAAGTCAGCTGTGTTTGTTCTGTACTTGAAAAGCAAACAAAATATGGCAGCCGCTCAAATCAATGTAAAATGGAAAGATGCACTTGGGTAGGGCAATACATTGAACAATACTAACATTCTCTAGCACCCAATCCAGCTAACCAGCACAGGACTGTATCTATGGTGAAAATGTAAAATCACATATTACCATTCCACATTGTGTTTCAATTGTTTCTGGTCTACTCCTTTTAAATCTGACCACTCCTAAATTACTTTGTGAAGATCCACACACATTTTCTTCCTTGAATTCAGTGACACGTATTCACTATGCCCTGTGAGTAGGCACTGCTGTGTCACACATTTCACAGATTCTGCCGTCTGATCTACAGAGGTGGTGAGAGGAGGAGTTTAAGGAGGCATAGTAAGTACAGGAATCATTGCTTGGAGGCAGCAAGGTACCGTGGGATATGTAGTCCTTAGAAATTGACAGTAACCAGCAGAGGAGAAGCATTCAGGGAATCCAACAAGTTGTGGAAATAGATGGTCAGCAGACAGACAACACTCACATGAAAGAAGATTTTTCAGTTAAGCCTTTATAGCATTGTCATAAATAACTGTTTGTATTCTTATTACAATACTGATGTTAAAAAAATGAAAGTGTATGCTATGGCCATAGATTTCCTTTGACTAAAACAAAGCCAACATTTCAATACAGTTTTCTGTTAGATAAAGCCACCTCTGCAAAATGTGCCCTTAAAGTGTTAGTTCACCTTTAGGCCCCATTCACACGAGCATTCCACGGGTCTCTATGGACATGTGGGTGTAAAAGGGCTTTGTCCTTTTCCATTCTGGCAGACCGGATCAGAGGTACCCTGTTGTAAACTGGCTCTACTGTCTGCATTCACCTGCCCATAGAGCTCAGCAGGATCTGCCCGTGTCTACTCTGCATAAATTGAATAGGCATGCATGTGACATCCGTCCTGCTGCCCTCTGAACAGTGGGTATGAGCTCACAGATCTCCTAATAATTGGAGCAGACTTCATGTGGAAGGGGCCTTACAGACAATGTAAAAAGGTAAACACCGTACACCCTCCTCACCCCAAAAACTCTCCACCCTCACTGTACATTGCTCCGTGGCTGTTGAACAGTCAGTGAACCTGCAGCTGGTCCAGTGGTTGGGGATTTAAATTCACCCTCTTCTCTGTGCAGAGCATTCCAGTATGGACCAAGTTGATTCTTATTGGTTAGCGCCTGCACAGTGAATCACTCTGGTCCATCCTGGAAGTGCTGCATGCATAAGAGAAAGAATGGGGATTTCAAATCCCTGGACTTCTGGACCAGCTGCATGGGCACCGACAGCTCAGCAGCCCCAGAGGAAAGTACAATGGGGACCAGGGGATAGGGAGGGTTTATGGTGTTAGTTCACCTTTTTTTCTTTTTTAAACTAACCTGTTAACTCTACTTAGCTCCTATCCATGAACATATAATAAAGCAATTATTATATTGTCAGGAGGCTTATGTTAAAAGAAAGTTTTATCTTCTACATGGGAAAGGTTTATATTTCTTTGTTCTCAAATACATCATTTGTACTCTATGGATGTCTCAGGTCTGTATTAGTAATTGAGGTCTGTACTGCAATGCCCTGCTACTTGGCAATTCATCCAGCAGAGACCAGTCCTTGTAAATAATTAAATCTACTGCTGCTACTCATAAAAATCCACTACAAAGCACAAACACTTCAAATGCACAAAACCTGATATTATATGCAGGTTAACTGGAGGTGGTATCCTAAAAGCTGATGCTATCAAATTTGTCCACTAGAGGGCACAATAATTTTACCTTTTCCTACTCCAAAATCATATTCACTACATTCAGAAACTTGATATTTCCAGATTATTTAAAGATTCCAATGCCTAAAATAACATAATATTTTGAGAGAGGAAAGCCTGGGGCAGAAAATTCTCAGTGTGACTACACACACAGGAAATATTTAGCAAGTACACCAAATCCTTAATAGCTTTATCGTATGGATGATTCATACCAGACTGATTAGAGGAGGACAGTTTATGTTCGGAAACTATGAAGATTGGATATTTCTCTGGCCAAGAAAGGGAGACACGGAACAGGAATGTGCAGCACTCACAAAGCTCTGTAGAATAATGTGCAATGAGTGTTTTATAGAGAGTAAGGTAGAATATTTATGGGGAAGTGATAGAAAGCCTAGCAGTGTAAACGTGTCCTGGAGTTACCCAACACAGCCTGCACAGGAGGTATAAATAGAATAGGGATCTGGGTGTACGGTGACACTGTTTATCAATGGATAATATTTCATTGTACTGCTCTATGGCCATGGAGATCTAAAAATGATTTGTATAAAGCAGAGTATCCACACAACTGCTCTGTCCCTATAAAATGTAACAATTAACATTTGGAAACCGCAACTCTTAAAGTGACAAGTGAGGGTGGCTACGTCTACATGCAGTATACAGTGGGACCTTGGAAAATGAACATTGCCCTCCCTCTAACAGGAAGTCTACTAATCACAGCAAAAAAAACAACACAAACTTCAATATAGAATTTTTTTTTTTTAATTCATTTTTTTTTTAAAACCATTTTTTTTTAAAAACAGAGTTTAGCATCACTTTAAATGGAAAGTATCTGTACACAGGAGATATCCCGTAGATGTTTGAAGAGGTCAGTTGCTTCTTTAGAAATTATAGACATTTCAACAACTGGTTCCTCAAAAATTTCAGCTGGGTAAGTGTCATTTAATGTCTGTGGGTTGGGTAGGCTAAAAAAGGTGCAAGCCAGAACCTTGCCATGTATAGAGGTAAGCTGGCCATAGCTGGATCGAAATTTGGCTGGTTCAGCAGGGACTAGCCAACTTTCCACCCATCTATGGCTTGTCCCACTAGAGCGAAGTCTAACAATTGGCTTCTCTTAGGCTCGCTTTCACACGGGCTGTCCGATCAGGTCCGCCTGTCAGTTTTTCAGGCGGTCCTTATTGGACCCTCCAATTTCTTCTATGGAATAGCGCATGTCAGCGGACACATGTTCGCTGACACCCATCGCCATCAGATCCGCTCCGCCAAAAACAGACAGATGGTGGTCCTATTCCCCATTCGTCTGGTGGATTGGATGGCATAAGATGAAAATGGACAGGCGGTCCCTTTCCATCCGATTGCCCCATAGTGGAGAGTGGGACTGAGTCTGTGTCCGCTCTGCATAGCGGAGTGGACACGGACCTGTCACCTGCCTGCTCAGCGGGGGGGGGGGGTCAGCCGAGAGATCGCCCACTGAGCAAGTGGATCCCGCTTAGCAGAGACGCCCATGTGAAAGGGGTCTGAGCCCAGGTTCACACTAGCACGATCTTAGGCATCACATGTGATTCACACCTGCACTGCAGGTGCCGATCACATGTGATGTCTGAGATGCGAGTTCAGCCATACAATTGTATGGCTGAACTCACATTAAATTTGCAGAAAAAAAAAGTGCAGGGACTTTTTTTTCCCCCTGCACGGAAATCGGATTGGATGGGTGTTCTCACCTATGCGATCCGATTCCTGTGCGAGTTCACAGTTCGCACTGAGAACCGATCTGGGGGTGTCATTAACAATGTATTGACACCCGCAGCAGTTCGCAGAAGGCAGTGTGAACTGCCTGCGGGAGAGATGCGATGCGGGAACCAGCGCTGTAATCTCTCTGGTTCCCGCATTGCATCAGTCTGAACCTAGGCTTAAACAGGAATGTTGGAAAATTTTCATTCAATCAGCCCTTGCAGCCAATCCGCTGCAGCACTGATCAGTGTATTCTGACAGTAGAGGAGTCCTCACTGTCAGAATACAATAGCGCAGGGAGGAGGAGTTCCTTATCCGCTTTGCTTGTGTGGACAGGGGAATCCATTTTTTTTCTTTTTTTGGATCAGCTGGCTAGCTGATCAAAAAAGAAATAAAAGATCCATTTATGGCCAGCTGTAGTCTACCTTCTCAATGCTTCATTTTTTTCTTCCAGACATTTTTTACTCCCACCAGTCCTCCCCAGTCCATTTGCCCCTAATCTGGTGGTCCTGGAACACACTTGAGGTTAGAACAGCCCACTTGCTGACTCTCACACATGTAAAAACAGAGCCGGTACTAGACCATTATTAGATTAAAATCTACAGTGGAAATTTAAATGTGATTAATGATGCAGGGAGAGAAAGTTACAGTACAGGCCTCTGTAGGTGCACCCCTACTGACCCTGAAAGGTGCGGTTTGTGCTAGGTCTACGGGGAATTCTAAAGAATTTGATTAAGGTAAACCTAATGAACTTTCCAACCTGATATGGAGAGGAAGGTTGATAATGTTACAATCAGGGAACACGGGCAAAATTATAACTTACACTTATATATTGCAGATGCCAAGAACTTGAAAAGTGTTACTAAACCCAGTAATATGAAAATAGTTCATCTGCCCCCCCGCGCAGTTCCCACAGCTTATAAATATTCTTTTTACATTAAAATACTGCCACTATATACAGTTTTTGGCTGATCTGTATAACACAGTCACGTGATAACTGCAGGGTCCGCCCGAGTGCTGAGTGTTCAGGTAGGAGGAGATAACCATTATAGCCTGTGTCCTGATGCTGTTATAGGAGGCTGATCATCCATCAATCAAGGAGTGACATCCCACCGTGTTCTTTTTTAGTAACTGGGCTTGGAGGAGGGGCTGGGCTGTCATTTAGGATCTGTCCACATGTGTGATGTCAATACCATGTGACCTGGCTAGCTCAGCTCAACAAGGAAATAGTCTCTACAGCAATAGAGACCAAACTGAGTATGTGCAGGGGGACCACCCTGTGTCTCATCTGGTCTTGCCCAGAGAAACCCTGCGGGAGGGGGAGGATCTGTGCATACAGGATCAAATATTAATCTCCTCATGCATGCAACAGATGCAGTCTACCTGCTAAGGGTTTGGGTTTATCTTTGGGCCATAGCTGTACTACACTACTCAAAATGCCATTGTTTCCAGTGATTAGGTGATCCGGGAACACCAATTCCTGAACCTATGTGTGTGCACTATAATCTCAGCTGAACTTGTTAAAGTGATTGTAAAGGCAGAAGGTTTTTTATCCTAATGCATTCTGATATAAAAACCTTCTGTGTGCAGCATCCCCCCTAATGCTTACCTGAGCCCATCTCTACCCAACGATGTTGCATGAGAGACTCATCTGCCCGGGACTCTCCTCCTCATTGGCTGAAACAGCAGCAGAGCGCCATTGGCTCCCATTGCTGTCAAAGTCAGTGAGCCAATGAGGAGAGAGAGGGGGTGAGGCCTAGCCGGGGCTGTGTCTTAATGGACACAAGGAGCTGCAGCTCGGCTCGGGTGCCCCCATTGCAAGCTGCTTGCTGTGGGGGCACTCGTTAAGAGGAGGGGCTAGGAGAGCCAACGAAGAACGCGAGAAGAGGAGGATCCAGGCTGTTCTGGGCAAATCCACTGCTCAGAGCAGGTAAGTATAACATGTTTTTTTTTAAAAATGACAGAGACTTGAAGTCACACAACACAGAACCCGATAAAAAGCTGCAGTCCCTTTCAGAATGATTTGCAAGGATCCTGCAAAATCAAGCCAAGGTGTATCCGGGGCCGTGCACCCACATTTATGCCACATTGGGAGCAGTGACTATGTCTATGCAACCATTGCATCCCAAGAGACAGCAATGAGACTGCCTGCACGGGGATGCATGGAACATCTGTGCATCCCCGTGCAGGTAAAAATGGTCCTCACACGGGGCACGGATTCATATACCTTGTGATAGCAAGGCCTTGCAATTAAAGCCCAACCCCCCCCCCCCCAATCCTCCCCACTGCATGGTTTAAATGCTCCTTGAGGCTAGTGGTAGAGGAATAAGGTTAATACAATACTCCTAGCTCTGCCAGGCTACCTCGATCTGTGCCTCTTCAGAAACACACAGCCAATAGCCCTGCATTGTATGTGAGGATGCGAGGGACTGTCCACAGCCTAGAGCGGCAGAGAGAAGAGCTCTTAAGCCTTCTTAGGCAAAGAATAAGGTATTACCCCCTTCATGCTCTACTGCTAGAATTCGTAAGCATTTAACCTTTGCAGTGCAGGCGGGTTCCCCTGTATGGGTAAGTTTTTCCTGGAATTAGGCCTTCATTTTCTATATAGAGCAGCAACAGCCTGAGTAGAAAAGCATGTCCCCTAGCTGCATGCCTAACCTTTGCATAGGGATTACTGCTTTCAAACAGAGTAAGGATCCCAGTCAGCACCATTATGCCAGGGGACAGGCTTTTCTACTCAGGCTTTGGCTGATTTTTAACAAAACAAGCCTTGTTTTGATGCATCTATTTACGTGCTTTAAACTGGTGTAATTACACAGTACAAAGATCAATGATGGTTAGTAAGCCGTTGCAATCTGATGTTAGTTTCTATGATATCTATAAAAGATGACCCCAAGCGTCTTTTCATGAATTTCAATGATACACTGTATGCAGTATTAAACTAACCATCTGTCTTTCATCATTCACACAGTCCGAGAATATCTTCTAAAAACTTTGGAGTGTAGCATCTAACTGTCATTGTTACAAATAAACAGGCTTGAAGCTAACCACAAACAATGACTTCATGCTTTTCCTTTATTAAAATTTTGTATTAAAAAAAAATAAAAGGGGATTTTCAATTAGCAAAAACTTTCAATGTCACAACCACGAGTCCCACTTGCTGAGCACACTGAACATCCACTGTGTGTAAAATGTGCAACTAATTCACGTTAAAAGGGAAATTATAGTGTACACAGTCAAAAAATATACCGATATTAAAGATCAACTTGGTTAGCCAACAGCTGGTGTTAAATACATGTTTGCCTGCCTATTAGTTCTTACATATATATTTACCTTTCTTCCAGAAAGTCCCAGGAGCCCCAAAACCCAGGATGCTCAATTCCCAACTTCTAGCTTTGGCCTGCCCCCCTCCCAGTTGATCACTAAATTACTCGCCAATAGTCCAGAGCAGGTGGGAGCATGTCAGACCTCCAGGTTGAGACCGACAGTTGGAGTGGCCTGGCTTTGAGGGGTTCTATGGAAAGTAATGGCATGCTCACTACTGTTCAGTACTTGCATTTAAATGCCTCCTTTAGACACCTTCATTTAGAGCAGAGGTGTCAAACTCAATTTCATCGTGGGCCGCATCAGCTTTATGATTACCCTCAAAAGGGCCAGTTGTAGCTATAAGATTAGATGTCCAGCGCTTCTCCTCCTCTTACATTAGATGTCAAGAGCCACCCCACCATCAAAAGTTGAGTTCCCCACTCTCCCTTACATCACAGTGCACCCCCCTTTCCTTATGCTGCTGCTGGGAAGAAGCTGGATGCATTACTTGAAAGCAGAAAGTAAGGGTCTGGAGGGGGGCTGGAGCTCTCCTGCAGCTGCCGAGAGGTGCGAGGGCCACATGAAATGGCCTGGAGTTCCGGATTCAGCCCGCGGGGCTTGTGTTTGACATCTGTGATTTAGAGCAATCACACGCAGATGCAGTTTGAGATACAGCACCAGAACCCACCCCTGTATGCATGTAACTGGCATACTAGAAGCTGCACGATTTTGGCTAAAATGAGAATCACAATTTTTTTGCTTAGAATAAAGATCACGATTCTTGCAGCGTACCAGCTTTCACATTATACAAAATAAATTGGGCTAACTTTACCGTTTCATTTTTTTAAAACTCATTAACGTTTTTTTCCCAAAAAATTGCGTTTGAAAAGACCGCTGTGCAAATATAGTGTGACATAAAATATTGCAACAACCACCATTTTATTCTCTAGGGTCTCAGCTAAAATAATATATGTTTGGGGGTTCTGAGTAATTTTACAGCAATAAATATTGATTTTAACTTGTAAGCAGCAAGTGTCAGAAAAAGGTTAAGTGGTGAAACTTCCCTCATTTACAGATAGAAGTTCATCCCTTTGATCTAAGAACGAAATGTTACTTTGTTTATAGTTATCCATGATGTTGTGATAAAACTTGGCAGGCTGCCTGGATTTTTTTTTTCCAGTTGTCAGAGAACTCTCTGCACTTGTTAGATAGAATCCGGAAATGCGGTTTTAAGATCGGAAAGGGAAAAGAATCGCAATTTTGATTCTTAACGATTACCGTATTTATCGGCGTATAACACGCACTTTTTTCCCTTAAAATCAGGGGGAAGTTGTGGGTGCGTGTTATACGCCGATCCCCGCTATCGCTATGTGAATGTCGGCGATCGACGCCGACATTCACATAGCTAGTAGTTTTAAATATGGCGCCGCGGAGTTCGGAGGGACTCGGCGGTGCTGAACGAGCGCCGCCGAAATCACAGAGCCGAGATACACATACCCGAGTGTATTCGGCTCTTTCCGGCGCCGCTCACAGTCACGCCCAGTCCCTCCATTGGACCTGTGTTATGTCCATCATAGGGCGGGACTGGGCGGGACTGTGAGCGGCGCCGGAAAGAGCCGAATACACTCGGGTATGTGTATCTTGGCGGCGTTCGTTCAGTTCCGCCGGCGCCGAGTCCCTCCGAACTCCGCGGTGCCATATTTAAAACTACTAGCATGTGTATGTCAGCGGCGGCGGCGGCAGGCATGGACACTGGGGACAAGGCTGCACTGGTGACAAGGCTGCACTGACAAGGCTGCACTGGGGCAAAGCTGCACTGGGGCAAAGCTGCACTGACACTGAAAAGGCTGCAATGACACTAACAAGGCTGCAGATGAACACTGATGAGGCTGCATTGATGGGCATTTTAATGCAAGTTTCTTTTCCTTAAACTTCCCTCCTAAAAGTTTTTTTCCTTAAAATTCTCTCCTAAACTTGGGGTGCGTGTTATACGCCGGCGCGTGTTATACGCCGATAAATACGGTAATCATGCAGCTCTAAGGCATACAGCCACCGTCTCTGACATTCTGTCACTAATATATGTAGGTTGCTGGCTGTCGCTGTATGCAACATCTGTGAACTCCCAGGCGCAAAAATATGCTCGATTCTGACACTGAATCTGTGTGCATGAACCCCTAAACACCTGCTTTCAGTGTAAAATTTGGTAAACGTGTGCTTCAAGTTATTCTTGCAAAAAGTCCTCAAAGTAATTTGTGTGACTTTCATATTTTTGTTTATGGCGTTATTTCAGAATTATATTTTGTGTACAGATGTATTAGTTCTTCCTTTAATGTATAAGGCCGATAGAAACAGGCTGACATTCAGCCCGTTTGTACGGCAGCCGGGCCGGCTTCTGTTAAAGGGGCATGACCAAAAAGTTCTGCCTATAGGCACCCGATCAGCGTTCTCAGCCAATGGCGGGGGGGGGGGGGGGGGGATTGGGAATGCTGAACTAACATCGCATAGTTGGTACAGTGGCTCCTCCTGAGCACTTTGTCTTTTTTTACGTTCAGCCCACTGGGTTGAACGAAAATAAAACCCAAAAAACAGATAGCGTGTACCAGGCTCTAAGCCCTGTACACAAGGGCAGAATGTCAGGAGGCATTTGCTGTACATAAAATACCGGCCAGCATTCTGACTAGGGTTGTACCGATACTAATATCGGTATCAGGAGCGATACCGAGCATTTGCGCGAGTACTTGTACTCACACAAATGCGCCCAATGCCTAATCCGATACCTGAGAATACGGCGGAACCGGAAGTCACCGAGCAGAGAGCAAGTCAACAGGCTGGCAGCAGTGGAACCAGGGTAAGTTGGCCAGTGCAGGGTGGCAGCCGCATATTCCGTTGAAATCAGAGACCGGAGCTGTCCCATTCGGTAAAGGAAGTGAAGTTTCGTGTGAGGTTAAACATCACGACGTCCATCTTGGTACACCCTGCTCTCGGCCATAGTTTTTTTTCGTGCAACCCATGGGGTTGAATGAAAAAAAACTGTAGTGTGTACCCGGCTTTAGTCTGCATCACTGTTAGACAAAAGGTAAGATAAGGTCTAGAAAGAGCTGGTTATCTCACACACAGTTTGTACCAGACTGAGAAATACCTGCAATTTGGCCACAAGATTGAAATATTTTAGGAGTGCATTATGTTTGCACTGACCAAGATGAGATGACAATTGGCTGTTTCAGGCAATGAGGTATACAGAAGGCCTTAAGCCCCAGTAGATGCCTGCTAACTGAGGGAACAATCAGTCAGGTAGATTAGAAGATCTACTGAAATCTACTGTTCCCGCTAGACACTGGCAGGGTATGTCAGCACTGCTCCTCTCCTCCCCCTCCGTTCACAAATACATGGATGCTAATCTTTACGATGGGGAAGCAGAGACCTATATATACAGATCTGCAGGAGCTGATCGCTGGTGCAATGCGTTACAGGCTCCTGCAACAAAAAAATAATAAATGCACTTTTTTTTATTTGCAAAAAGAGTGTATTTTTTAAAGTGAACTAATCCTTTAAGTCCTGTAAGTTATGAGGTGAGGCCTTCATGGATCAAACTCGTTTTTCCAGCACATCCCACAGATGCTTGATTGGATTGAGATATGGAGAACTTGGAGGCCAAGTGAATACATCAAACTCATTGTTATGTTCCTCAAACCATTTTCACACCATTTTAGCCTGCTGGCCACTGCCATCAGGGAATAGCAACAATGTTTATGTAGGTGCTAAGTGTCAAAGTGACATTATATGGCAGGACCCAAGGCTTCCCAGCAGAACGTTACCCAAAGCATCACATTACATCTGCCAGATTGCCTTCATCTTATACTGCATCCTGGTCCCATCTCTTCCGCAGGTAAGTGAAGCACGCACACCGGGCCAGCTAAATGATGTAATAGGCAATGTAATTCATCTGACCAGGCAGCATTCTTCCATTGCTCCATAGTTCTAACACTCATGTGCCCATTGTAGGCATTTTTGGCTATGGACATGGGTCAGCATGCGCACGTTGACCAGTCTTGCGGCTGCATAGCCCCGTACACAACAAACTGCAATGCCCATTTTTTCTGCTTCTAACACAAACTTCAGGGACAACATGTTTGCTTGCTGCCTAATATATCCCATCAACTTTCAGATGCCATTGTAATGAGATAGTCAGTGTTATTTACTTCACCGGTCAGTGGTTAAAAAATTATGGCTGATCAATGTATATATCATACATGCATTCACCAACCATGGCAACACACACAAACCATGGCAACCAGGCAGAGTATCAAGAAGTGGATAAGGCTAGCATAACAAAATGAAGTGAACATGAGTGGAAAAAGGAAAGTTAAACACTATAGAATGCACACAAATATATCAGAGGTGGAAACCAGGAAAAATACGGACTTGGGTTTTATTACTGAGGTTCTATGCTGGAAAAGCAGGTCCGGGGAGAAGTCTACCCCTATTCTCCTTTCTGTGAATTTAAAACAAGAATGGGAGTAGTTTACATTTACATTTGGCCCTTGGGCTGAACTTTCTCTGCTGGTTCACATCAGTTGTACAGTTCTGGCCAGAGGCAGGAATCAGTAGTCTGATTTATTCAGCTATTTGGAATGAGTATGAGCAAGTCAATTATTCTGCAAGATGAGGATAGCTTAGATCGAATCACAGAACTCTCCCTGAGGACTGGAAAATATGAAATAAAAGTATTGTACAAAAAAGATGCATAGCGTTAATACTGTCATATCCAATAAATTACAACAAACTTCCTTCTCATCGATCACAGCGTTAGATACTTTGAGCTGCACCTGTGACTTCAAGTCTCTCATAAATGTAATGCCTAGAAAAGGAGAAATCTACAGACAAAGGAATTTCATTAAACCTATTTTTTGGATCAAGTTCCCAGAGTCTCAATAAATAATATATTGAACTGAGAAAATAATTAGAGTACCAAGGCAAATATCAGTGCATTGCTTCACAGTGTGCCCACTGGGTTCAATGACCCCTAGAAGAAGTGAGACTTCACTTGATTTGCTTCAATCGGAGCCGAGAGGGACCTGAGTGTTCTGGGAGTGCCTATAAGCACAAGTCCTATGAGTACTCCAGAAGAATTCAAGACAGGGTTTGGCTGAAGCTGCAGAAGCAGCAACGCCCGTAGTGAAAGGGAAAAACTGAAATTTCCAACTGATGGGATAAAGACTAACTTCACAGTGGGAGGAAGATTCATGAAAACAGATGAAAGACAAACAATGGGTAAAAAAAAAAAATCCATGCAATCTTCCCTGGTGAAACACAGGACCCCAGCACTGGAAAGCCACAGTACTGGTGGGGCATGTGCTAGCGATTTTTTTTTTTTTTTATTCTTCGCTTGTGTGCACTCGGAGCTATGTTGACCATGTAAAAATCTGCTTCAAAACAGTAAATATGCAGCCCTGGCAAGAATATTCTGACAGCATTTTAAAATACTGTCTACACAGCACATTTAAGGGAGCTTGGAAGGAAAGGAAAGAAAATCCTATAATTACATATTTACTAGACATTCCACAATAAACATGCGTAGCATAGCATGAGGTCTTTAACAACACCCATCCTCTCAAACGGTCACCCTGACAAGCCAATGATCTCCAGCATGATTTCCTAATCTTTTCCTAATCTTTTCTTTTTTCATAGTAGAGGGAAAATGCCAATTGTAGGTTTTAATCAATTTTTGGTATCAAGTAGAGAGGCCTTGATAGATAGCTGGGCACTGACAGCCTGGCATGAGCCCCCTCCCCGTGTCTACATAGCTGGTCGAGATCCAGAATTTGGTGTCAGGTTCCCTGGAGTCACCCCTTGCAGAGCTGTGCGGATCCATTTCCAGCAGGCGACTGGAAGTCTACGAGATATGGTATGTAAACACATATAACCTCTTCCTGTCTGGATGCTTCTAGAAACCACCATAACTATCATGATGGCTCATCTACTAGGTTATATAATATACTGAGAGGTGTAGAGTAGACCAGGGAGAATTACGGTATCTCTTTTCTTTGAAAGTAAGCCTCAACTAGAAAGCCCTAACCTTATAAAATGATTTGGATTCATACATCTATTGGTGGGTCGAGTATTGGGCCTACAATCATGTGTACAGAAGCATCAGGTTTGTTTTCAGGCTGTATGATGAATCCCTCATGGCCTTACTCTTTCCCAGTAGGTTGAGGGTCTTAAAAGAAACTGTAGTTAATACACGGCATTCTATCCATGTGCAGAAACACACAGTCACTTACAAAGCCTGTGCCCAGTTGTGAGAAAGCAGGGCCACCTTTTAACTGGGCTGTAAAACTAAAGACGGCCATAAATGGTGCCATTTTCTTTCCTACAGCCACATGTTGCAGGATAGGAAATGGCTTGATTCCCCTTTCAACACAGTCAGTGTTGATGGGGGAATCCCTCCCGCAGAGTTATTGTGTTCTTCTGGTGGAGTGGGAGCGTGCAGGGAGGACACACAGTGATTATTGCTAGCGGGTTTAGCCTCTGGCAATAATCACGTGAAAAATCCGACATGCTGGTTGTACCCAAGTTGATGGATCAGCCTTGGTGCAATCAGTCTACCCACAAATGTTTTGAACCTAGGCCGGTCCCTGCTGAACCGGCCAAAATTTGAACCGTCTATTGCCAGCTTTAGAATAAGATGTCTACCTTTCCTCTTCAAAGCCATATATATGCACAGAACTGCTATATTTCTTATGAAGAAATTAATCCAACAACCAAAAGCCAAGAGGCTTGGGCAAAAGTAACCCAACAGTCAACCAGTACACAAGAAAGAACACATATAAAAGGAAAGGCCAAACTCTTGCTGAGTTTTTTAATAATGTGTAATTTGCTGGTTTTGACAAGACCTTTAAGAGTCAGCAAAACCTGAACTATTAAAAGAAGTCTGCAGTATCTCAAGCAAAGCAGTTTGTCAGTGGTAAAGCATATTTCCAGACTTACTAATAATGGCTTGAAAAATAAACTGCAAAATAAAGTCTTTGCCACAAGTTTTTAACTCTGGCCATATATGGATTATTTATCAAGACAAACGGCAAAATCTAGAGCAAACCGAGTCTCATGTATCATAGTGCCAGAGTTAAAGCTGAAGTTTAGTTTTTTGTTTTTTTTTTTTGGGGGGGGGGGGGGGTGCAATAGTGTGCATCCGATTATCAGCAGGCTACTGTTCTCCAAAAAATCCTCCTGCTTTGCTTCCTGAAGCTGTGGATGCTGCCCAGAGCAATGGTTAACAGCCCCTGCTACAGGAAAGGTAGCATTGTCCACCCCCTTTTGCTTTATCTGCAATTCAACCCATACTACTACCATAAAGGAGTGCACGTTGCATTGTGAGGGGACAGTAACGAGAGAACTTTGAATGGCGGAGATGGCAGAAGGGGGCGGGCGAGCAACACAACTTGATCACACAAGGATGAAGACCTCCCACCTCTGGCAGAAGGAAGACGAACAGGAGGGCCTAGGGTGGGGATATGCAATTAGCGGACCTCCAGCTGTTGCAAAACTACAAGTTCCATAATGTCTCTGCCTTTGGGTGTCATGCTTGTGGCTGTCAGTCTTGCTGTGCCTCATGGGACTTGTAGTTCTGCAACAGCTGGAGGTCCGCTAATTGCATATGCCTGGCCTAGGGGATCAACAAAGTGAAAAATCTGAGTGCTACGGGAAGTGGCATCATTATTCTACAAACATTAAAAGTTCAAAAGGAAAATAGTAAATCCATAGGTAAAATGACAACACACATTTAAAGGGGTTGTAAAGGTAAAAATTTTTTCACCTTAATGCATTATATGCATTAAGGTGAAAAAACTTTTGACAATATCGCCGCCCCCAGCCCCCCCGTTTTACTTACCTGACACCTCGAAACTCAGCCGCTCGCTCCTGTCATCTCTATTGCAGCTCAGCCTGGTCGCTGATTGGCTACAGTGGATGGATTGAAAGCAGCGCAGCCGCTGCTGTCAATCACATCCAATGACGCGGCGCGCCGGGGGCGGGGCTGAGTGATACAGTGAGCGGCTATAGCTGCCGGCTGTATCACGGGAGCGCACCCGCAATAACTAACCACCATGCGAGGGAGCTCGCATTAAGGTGGTTAGTCCTTGCGGGGAGGAGCTGAAACAGCCGCCGAGGGACCCCAGAAGAGCAGGTTCAGGGCCACTCTGTGCAGAACGAGCTGCACAGTGAAGGTAAGTATGACATGTTTGTTATTTAAAAAAAAAAAAAAAAAAAAATTTACCTTTACAACACCTTTAAGTCTACGGTACAAATATTGCTGTAGTGCCCTGGTGACCTTTGCCTGGAACTGTAGTTTGCCATTTCTATACTTACCATGAATCACTTTGCAAATTACATATTAAATCTTGAAGTGTTCACAATGAGCTGCAGTATGTTTCCATTTGTTCATCCAGAAAACTCGAGAGGTTAAAAAGCTCAAATGTTTGTTTAGTATGGAGAGAATTCTACATCTCCTGCTGAGCAAACACATTGAGAACCCTCATTCAGCACCTCAGTCTGCATGTACCCAGAGCCATGCTGTCACACAAAACCTCCTATCTGTCTGACTTGCATCCTATGAGCCCTAAGCAACAAGTTCTAATGCCGCGTACACACGAGCGGACTTTACGGCTGACTTTGCCCGGCGGACGGGATTTCGTCGGACAATTCGATGTGTGTGGGCTCCAGCGGACTTTGTTCTCTCAAAAGTTGGATGGACTTAGATTTGAAACATGTTTTAAATCAATCCGTCGAAATAGAGTCCGGTCAAAAAGTCCGCTCGTCTGTATGCTAGTTCGATGGACAAAAAGCCACGCTAGGGCAGCTATTGGCTACTGGCTATGAACTTCCTTGTTTTAGTCCGGTCGTATGTCATCACGTACGAATTCGACGGACTTTGGTGGATTGTGTGTAGGCAAGTCTGTTCATTCAGAAAGTCCGTCGTAAAGTATGTCGAAAAGTCCGCCGGGCAAAGTCTGCTGTAAAGTCCGCTCGTGTGTACACGGCATAATACTCAGGAAAATAGTGAAGCACTTAGGTTTCCACAATACCGGTGTTGAAGTTAAAGTTTAGGATCCCTTTAAAGTAGATAATCAAAAAGGTTAAAGCTGAACTTTAGCCCGGGTTCACATCTATGCAAATTAGATGTGCGTTTCCGCACATCTAATTCGCATAGTAGGAGAATGTGACTGGCTTCCTATGGAGCCGGTTCACATATCTCCAGGTCGGCTGCGGTGCGCACTGCACAAAAATGCTGTGCGTCTTTGGCTGCGTTTCAGGGCCGAATTCAGGCATAGAATCGGCCCTGATTCGTCCCTGAAATGGTGAACAGGGACGCACAGCGCTCCTGTGAGGTCCGCAGCGCATTATAGTGTGAACCCGGGCTTACTCTCCGAATTAACATTAGCCATTTTTAATCCCTATGCTAATAGAATTAGTAAATAGATAGGAAAGTATACTTACAGTGGGGACGGAAAGTATTCAGACCCCCTTAAAATTTTTCACTCTGTTATATTGCAGCCATTTGCTAAAATCATTTAAGTTCATTTTTTTCCTCATTAATGTACACACAGCACCCCATATTGACAGAAAAACACAGAATTGTTGACATTTTTGCAGATTTATTAAAAAAGAAAAACTGAAATATCACATGGTCCTAAGTATTCAGACCCTTTGCTCAGTATTTAGTAGAAGCACCCTTTTGATCTAATACAGCCATGAGTCTTTTTGGGAGAGATGCAACAAGTTTTTCACACCTGGATTTGGGGATCCTCTGTCATTCCTCCTTGCAGATCCTCTCCAGTTCTGTCAGGTTGGATGGTAAACGTTGGTGGAGCCATTTTTAGGTCTCTCCAGAGATGCTCAATTGGGTTTAAGTCAGGGCTCTGGCTGGGCCATTCAAGAACAGTCATGGAGTTGTTGTGAAGCCACTCCTTTGTTATTTTAGCTGTGTGCTTAGGGTCATTGTCTTGTTGGAAGGTAAACCTTCGGCCCATTCTGAGGTCCTGAGCACTCTGGAGAAGGTTTTCGTCCAGGATATCCCTGTACTTGGCCGCATTTATCTTTCCCTCGATTGCAAACAGTCGTCCTGTCCCTGCAGCTGAAAAACACCCCCACAGCATGATGCTGCCACCACCATGCTTCACTGTTGGGACTGTATTGGACAGGTGATGAGCAGTGCCTGGTTTTCTCCACACGACGCTTAGAATTGAGGCCAAAAAGTTCTATCTTGGCCTCATCAGACCAGAGAATCTTATTTCTCACCATATTGGAGTCCTTCAGGTGTTTTTTAGCAAACTAAATGCGGGCTTTCATGTGTCTTGCACTGAGGAGAGGCTTCCGTCGGGCCACTCTGCCATAAAGCCCCCACTGGTGGAGGGCTGCAGTGATGGTTGACTTTCTACAACTTTCTCCCATCTCCCGACTGCATCTCTGGAGCTCAGCCACAGTGACCTTTGGGTTCTTCTTTACCTCTCTCACCAAGGCTCTTCTCCCCGATAGCTAAGTTTGGCCAGACGGCCAGCTCTAGGAAGGGTTCTGGTCGTCCCAAACATCTTCCATTTAAGGATTATGGAGGCCACTGTGCTCTTAGGAACCTTAAGTGGAGCAGAAATTTTTTTTGTAACCTTGGCCAGATCTGTGCCTTGCCACAATTCTGTCTCTGAGCTCTTCAGGCAGTTCCTTTGACCTCATGATTCTCATTTGCTCTGACATGCACTGTGAGCTGTAAGGTCTTATATAGACAGGTGTGTGGCTTTCCTAATCAAGTCCAGTTAGTATAATCAAACACAGCTAGACTCAAATGAAGGTGTAGAATCATCTCAAGGATTATCAGAAGAAATGGACAGCACCTGAGTTAAATATATGAGTGTCACAGCAAAGGGTCTGAATACTTAGGACCATGTGATATTTCAGTTTTTCTTTTTTATAAATCTGCAAAAATGTCAACAATTCTGTGTTTTTCTGTCGATATGGGGTGCTGTGTGTACATTAATGAGGAAAAAAATTAACTTAAATGATTTTAGAAAATGGCTGCAATATAACAAAGAGTAAAAAATTTAAAGGTTGTCTGAATACTTTCCGTCCCCACTGTATATTTACTTATTTTAAAATTTGTTTTTCAGTTGCTTCCTTGTTTCTGGCCTAGGCCAAAAACGAATGTCATACATCCCAGGAGTCTTCATTGGCATTTTTTTCTTCCATCTGAAGGAGGCTAAGCACACCTTTCTGCCTGCATGCCTGAACTAAGGGCATATGGATTCCAGGGAGTAAATGCTACACGAATCATCTGCCCTTACTCAAAATACCAATGCCTAAAAATGCTAGGGGGGGGGGGGGGGGTTCAAAGTGATTTCTCAACAAAATAATGCATGGACACATGGATGGATGAGTTTGCTTTGATTATAAAAACACGTTAAAAAGCATTTTCAGTTTGTGGTGCTCATATACGGTTTTGTTGTACTTTAAAAGTGAACTTTGGACAGAAAAGAAAGAAAGGAGAGCCTACCATTAATGTAGTTATGCATTCATTAACTATCATTACAAAAAATTTCATTACAGATAGTATAAGATTGTAAATCTGTTTTTATATTTGATTCCTGTAATCCAATTCACCTTGGGGAGGTAGAGCTAAGCTATCCAGATTCTATTGCATAGACTGATGAAAAAGCGATGTTCCTTAACCACCCGACCTCCGGAAGATTTACCCCCTCTTCATGACCAGGCCATTTTTTGCAATACGGCACTATGTAATGCAACGATGTACATAAATAAAATTTATGTCATTTTTTGCCACAAATAGAGCTTTCTTTTGATGGTATTTGATCATTGCTGGGTTATTTTTTATGCTATATACAAAAAAGGTCAATTTTGAAAAAAAAATATTTTTAACTTTCTGCTATAAAACAAATCCAATTAAAAATGTATTTTTAAAAATCGAATTTCTTTACAAAATTTAGGCCAATATGTATTCTGTTACATACTTTTGGTAAAAAAAAATTCCCAATAAGCGTATATTGATTGGTTTGCGAAAAAGTTATAGCGTCTACAAACTATGGTATATATACACTGTAAAAAAAAAAAAAATGTTATACTAGTAAATGCTGGTGATCAGTGACTTATACCAGGACTGCGATATTGTGGCGGACAATCTGACACAGACTTGACCTTTTGCGGGAACCAGTGACACCAATACAGGGATCAGTGCTAAAAATATACACTGTCACTGTACTAATGACAACTGATGGGAAGGGGTTAAACATCTAGGGCGATCAAAGGATTAAATGTGTGCCTAACCAGTGTTTTTATGTTTACTGTGTGAGGTGCTTTCACTAAGGGATGTGCTGGATTTTATTCCCTGCTTTGCAGAAAAACAAAATCCAGCTCATCCCCTCTGACAGGACTGAGCTTTGCCTTGTTTACATCTCTTTGCCGATCAGCGGGTGCTGGCAAACATTCATTAGCTGGCACCCACAGATTAGCTTCTGCTGTGACTAATCACAGCACAAGTGGTGCACTGCGTGTGTCCCCTACCCACAAGAGCAGAATCACGTGTATATATACGTGATCCCGTGCACAGTACAGTGCATGGTCGCCAAGTAGTTAAAGAATATGTAAACCCAACATTCCATATTCCTGATATGTGCCTGCTGTACCATGTACTTGTATGAAAAAGTATCTGGTTCTCTGTGCTGCCTCCTTTGTGTGAAATTCCTGGTGTTCCTACCAGTCACTTTGCTTTCCTATTAAAAACTGACCACACTAGGTAGAACACCACGCTGTGATCAGTCTTCTAGTCGTACTGGGAATGCATGTGCTGACACCCCTCCCACACACAGCTATTCACTGGGAAGATCAGTGTGCCGCTGCTTCTCCTTTCCCAGCTCTCTAAGTCCTTGTGCAGCTTTCATTTCTATTCTACCCGAATGGATTGCTTTACAAGGTGAGTGTACACATATGGGGAGAAGAGAGGGGAACCAGGGGGAGATGGGGAAGTTGGGACTTTATGTGAAACACAACACTAGGGCAGGCTGAGTCATCAAATATAGGTAAAATAAATGTATTGATACCTTATGAGAGCAAAGTGCAATAGATGATAAACACATTCAATCAATAAGTATGGTACAGAGTAAATAAAACATGATAATTAAATCACATTAATAATAACATAGTAGTATATTAAACACTGTAGCACATGATAAATAGTAGTAGCATCAACATTACACCCAACATGTGTATATATAGTCAATATTGTACTACAAATAAAGTTGATGACTTAGATATTTAAATGCCCACAGCTGATGCATGACTGCTGTGACATGCCATCAAATGTAAATGCTCGATGCGTTTTGTGGAAGTTTGTCCACTCATCAGGAGCAGCTAACTGGAAGTACCTAAAATATAGTGTAAAATAGTAATTAATGGTAATTAATTACAACAGGAAGAGAGGGAACAGAATCTCTGGTCCTAACACTCTTACCTATGGATATGTAGTATAATGATAGTAAGGCATACATGATGATGTTCATGGTGGTAGGAGATCATAAGGGGTGAGTAT
Source organism: Lithobates septentrionalis (assembly GCA_037952835.1). NCBI lineage: Eukaryota > Metazoa > Chordata > Amphibia > Anura > Ranidae > Lithobates > Lithobates septentrionalis. Next base: position 980,163 of record JBBDGP010003112.1, on the reverse strand, counting down.
AGCATTCCCATAATTCTTTTATTTCCCCCTTTTTTGCACTGCTTTCTTTTGCTGACACTTGGATGGCTTCCATATGTTTTTTCAACTGTCCCTTCACTTTATTCCCACACCTTATCCTCCATTTTGTGGTCTTCCAATACATTACCCATTTTGCTTACCACTATACACCCATATACTTTATATATTACAGCTACCCTTGGGTTCGTATTTTACACTACAATGTTGTAAGAGGGACTCTCTTGCTACCTATTCCTCTATGTTTTTCCTGGTTGCCCCGCCTTGCCACCGGCTGGTTACCTCCTCAGCTCCCGGGGGGATGCTATACTCACCCCTTATGATCTCCTACCACCATGAACATCATCATATATGCCTTACTATCATTATACTACATATTCACAGGTGAGAGTGTTAGGACCAGAGATTCTGTTCCCTCTCTTCCTGTTGGAATTACCATTAATTACTATTTTACACTATATTTTAGGTACTTCCAGTTAGCTGCTCCTGTTGAGTGGACAAACTTCCACATAACGCGTCAAGCATTTACATTTGATGGCATGTCACAGCAATCATGCATCTACCATGGGCATTTAAATATCTAAGTCATCAATTTTATTTTTAATACAATATTGACTATATATACACATGTTGGGTGTAATGTTGCTGCTACCACCATTTATCATATGCTACAGTGTTTAATATACTTACTACTATGTTATTATTATTACTACTAATGTGATTTAATTATCATGTTTTATTTACTCTGTACCATACCATATTGGATTGAATGTGTTTATCATCTATTGCATTTGCTCTCATGAGGTATCAATACATGTATTTTACCTATATTTGATGACTCAGCCTTCCCTAGTGTTGTCTTTCACATAAAGTCCCAACTTCCCCATCTGCCCCTGGTTCCCCTCTCTTCTCATATACATAGGGATGGAGACCTGTGTACTGGATGGTCATGGTCTCATATAAAGTCCCAACATTTTTTCTCTTTTCGAGTGTACACATATACTTTAACTAGGTTAGAGAAAAGCGTGGTCATCTCTATTTGCAACAAGCAGTAGACGTTAGTTGTTAGGCCTGAAGACGGGGCGCATGCTCCACCTTGGCAACCCCTCACATCCTGGAAGCGACGTCTGGAATAGTCGTCCTTGCGTTCCACAGCCCCAGGAAGCGCCAGAATCCACCGTCTGCGTCCATCGGAGCCTACAACAGTTTATGACTATCCACACACGCCGCTCCACGGGAGGGGGAACCCTGCAGTGCCATATGCTGATTTACACTCTACCTTTGTAAGCAATTGTCTGTAGGTTTTCTATTACATCATTGAACTGCTACGCTCAGATTGGTGCTCGTGTTCTCTTCTAGCCCACTTCCCAACCCAAGTTGCTTCTTACTTGCCCACTGAGTTGCCACAGAGTGTACCAGCCAACGGATTTAATGGAGTTTATGGACATACTATTGTGATTTTTATTTGTTCATTTGGATATTGTTTTTAAAAACTTTCCAGTTTGGTCAAGTATTATTGGCCACAGCACCCCTGTGACACACTGGCTTTCACTTTGCGCCAAATATCTACCACTTTTTGACACGTTAGTTGTTCACTGTGCTGTTCCTATGCACGCTACAAATTCCAGTCAATATTTCCTAGTCCGTCTCACAAGTTAGCAAGACAGGTTGGCTTCTATGTTCTTACTGTACATACAGTGGGATCATGGAGAACAATAGGTACCCTCTAACAGTAAATTGAATCACATTAGCAAAATAAATAAATAAATTGGAGGAGGCTGAGAGCAAAAGGGACTTTTTTTCTGTTAAGAATACATACTTGAATAGTTGAATAGCTTTTTTTTTCCCCCTTTTTAAACCAGAATTTAGGGTCATTAACCACTGCTGCCTCCTTCCAGCTGCTGCTTGCCAATAAAGTTTGAAATAAGCATATAAAAGTCCAAATGACTCATTAAACCATGCACAGCACATGCATGTTTTGCCCAAATTTGTACTGAAATGTATAATTTAGGAGTTTTCCTTTACCATCGTAACTTATTCCCTAAAGGAAGGATAGCAGAACAAAATGCCAGCCCATAATTAAACCTTTTTCCTGCCAGATAGCCTGCAATCAATCAAATGGCGTAGAAAACTGCTTTCACTGATAGAGATGGATGACTGCTGAGCATTTCTCTGAATATCCCCCAGAAATGTAACAATTTATAGAGTAGACAAATATGATCTTTTAGCTCCAGCCACACATGCCAACATTTCTAACTGAAGAGTTGATATGGACTAAAGTGTAATCAAAGAACCCCTCATAGATAGAATGAAAAAAAAAAAAAATCATCTTCAGTTAGACCACACCCCCTTTTTTGGATTGGGAACTTGGCTCAGACATTTTTATGGAGATGTGAATATATTTTGCTAGCAATTGTCTGAAAAGATATTTCATGGTCTAGAATTCCAAGACGAATGTCTTAGGTCATGAGCTTACATTGATGGGATATTGGCGCGGTTACTGTTCAGTGTGGGGCTGTTCTCTCCTAACACAGACAGCCACATAAGGCTACAAAAAGGGGCTTTAAGCAACATTAGGATTTGGTTAGCTTCAGTTACATCATATTAACCCATCTTTAAAGCTGAATTCCAGTTTTGTAGATACTTTTTGCATTGTTAAATTCGTTCCAGTTTGCATAAGCATGGCTGATCCCCATAAAAGCTGGAAGTCACAGTAGAGGGCACCACTAACTATGGCGATCACACCAGGGTCCCGTGCTGAGCGCCAATCACTCTAGTAGTGGTGCCTACTACAGCGATTTCTAGGTTTCCACGGGTATCAGCCTGCTATGGAACATGCTTAGTTACATTGGTTCAAGCTATAACAATGTAACCATGCAAAAATATCCATACCTGGAGGTCAGCTTTAAATGTATTGCTGTAAATGAAAGCAGTAAGTACCTGAAGGTGACTTGCTATAAGCCTCTTGCAATTTCCTGTACAGCTGAGAATGGGAGACAGAAAAACAGCACCAGGAGCCAATCAGCTGTACTCGTGTGCCAAAAATGGACATGCGTACTGGAGAGAGCAGAGTGACAAAGAGATGAACTCATCAGACTCCCACTTCACTTTTACTGGTGCATTCGCAGGCCTTCTATCCTGCCGGATAGGGCTGTGTAAAACAGTTTCATTGTATAAATTCATCTATGTATATATAGCCTTTTGTCTGGAGTTCAACTTTAAGAAATTAAGGATAATGGCTCCTTGGGGTTAAGTGCTAAAACAAATTTGGTCATTAGGACAGCCATTCTCAACCAGTGCTCCATGAAGCCTTAGGGTTCTGAGGTTGCTAGGAGTTCAACTCAAAAGTGGAACTTCCGCTTATCAGTCACCTCCCCCTCTCAGGTGCCACATTTGGCACCTTTCAAGGGGGAGGGGGGGACTGGGACCTGTTGTTTTTGAAAGGTACCATTCCCAACTTCCGAGAGACAGGCCCCCTCCTCTCTCCACCGCCGGACTAATTATCGCGCATGTGCAGTAGGGAACCGGCTGTGAAGCCGAAAGGCTTCACTGCTGGGTTCCCTTACCAGGAATTGTGGTGGCTGCACCCGACAGTCGATCCAAAGATCAGCTGGGGCGCCAACATCGCGGGGGTCCCTGGACAGGTAAGTGTCCATATATTAAACGTCAGCAGCTGCAGTATTTGTAGCTGCTGACTTTTCATTTTTGTGTGTGTGTGTGTGTGTGTGTGTGTGTGTGTGTGTGTGTGTGTGTGTGTGTGTGTGTGGGGGGGGGGATCGGAAGACACCTCTTTAAACTGGGGTTAATTGACCTCCCATTTGATGGGCTAAATCCTTGCCACCAATGCATTTTTAGCCTTCAGTAATGGTGCCATTCTGACCAACATAATATAGGGGGGCATTCTTTTCACTAACAATGTAAGGGGCATTTTCCCCACTGACTACCAATTAGTTGATTTTAGCATAAGTTTCCAGAGACCTACAAAGTACTTCAACAGTTCCATAGGATAGTTTATGGTTAGGAAATGTGAGGAACACTTTTTTCCAGAGGCAAATGGCCTGTACTTAGAGTAACTGTGCAAACCACAAAATAAACAAACTGTAATATGTACCGCAAATTCTATATAATCAGTAAGGTCAAGACCAGCACACATACACTGTGCTTTTATTATATGGCACTAAGATCTTCAAGTTAGAAGCTCTGCCAATGCTCCCGTTCTGTTAAAAAGCAAGACATATTATATTATGCTTTTTTAATTTGTTATAATTGCCCCAAAATCACTTTCTTTAACAGTGAAACTTTATATTCCTATTCTGTGTACACAGAAACTGACCACAGTGTGTAATCAGGATTTCCTATGGCATAACGCTGCTCTTTACATGGTAACAAAATAAAGTCAATACAGTTTTAAACTTGCAACTTCTTGGATAAAAGCCCACATCTGGTCATTTCATTAATGAACCACAAAACCATCCTTGATCATGAACAGGCACAGCGACTTTGCAGTCAACTAATTCTATGAGAACAGTGTCATTAGACATTTGAGTTGTTATGGGAAAAAATTATAGCAAATGCCTAAATGAGCAGTAGCCTAAACGCAACTAGAAACACTTGTACTAATGTGTAGAAGACTGAAACCTCATACACACAATAAGATTATTGGAAGTTGATGGTCTTTATTTTGGTAATCTATCAAAATTACATCAAGGTTACTGAAATTACAAAAATGTATGTACGACAGAATACAACTTCAGAAGTAATGTATTGTATTGTAATGTATTCTGTTTCTGAGCATGCGTGGTCTTGGTCTTCCAATTTTTACGGACAATGACTGTACTGATTAAGCTAAAATTGTACAAGAAAAATTTTAGCGTTTGTCCATTCGAATAATTTTGTATGAACTGTCGTGATCGGCTCTCGAAAAGCTGTGTACTAGAGCTGCACAATTAATCATTAAAAAAAACTGCGATCTCGATTCAACCCCCTCACGATCTCTATGCAGCATTTCCCTGATTTATTCATGAACAAGTGCAGAGTTCTCTGCACAGTCAGCTGTCAAAGAAAAAAAAAAGGCAGCCTGCCAAGTTTTTTACAACATTGTGAGCCCTGGGAGATAACTAAAACATTGTAACATTTAGTTCTTTTAGAGAACAAAAGGGATGAGCTTCGGTCTGTAAAGGAGGTCAGTTCAACCACTTAAAGACTAAACCTTTTTCTGACACTTGTTGCTTACAAGTTAAAGTCAGTATTTTTTGCTAGAAAATTACTTAGCACCACCAAGCATTTTATATAGCAGAGACCCATGAGAATAAAATGGCGGTTGTTGTAATATTTTATGTCACACTGTATTTGGAAAAAATACACTTCAATGAATTAAAAAAAAAAAAAAAAAACTGAACAGTAAAGTTAGCCCAATTTTTCTGTATACATGTGAAAGATGTTACACCGCGAGAATCTTGATCTTTAGTGTAAGAAAAAAAAAATCACGATCCTCATTTTAGCCAGAGTCGTGCAGCTCTGTGTACCACTGATCAGATCATACGATTGCCTAGAAAGCCTAGAAAGCGGTATTTTTCGTCCAATTTACTGATCGTGTGTACTAGGCATAAGGATGCATATCTGCAATGGCCCACAAAAGATATTGTAGGCCATACAAAATGACTCCTCAGTCCTAATGTACAGGAGGGTTAAATGTAAACCGGAAAATTAATGATGTGCACCTCTATTGAAAGCCATCATCTCCCTTATCTCTGTGTACTGATAGAAATAAAGAAAAAACTGCAGTCTGTAATTGTAACATGCATTAGAGTTACCTGGGAGACCAGGAGTCACTTATTCATATTCTGGTGCAGCTGAGCAAGCAACATAGTAAAGCCTACATCATAAAATGTATGCTTTTTGCAGAGATTATAATGTATGTATGTATATATATATATATATATATATATATATATATATATATATATATATATATATATATATACACACACACACACACACATCTCTATATCTATATCTTAATTTTTTTTTCCAAGCATTTGCACATATGCATGAATTTATTGCCTTAGAAAAGGCTTTCCGTGCCTTTATACTCATGTTTTGGAAGACACATAAAAAAACAAGCTATTCATTTGCCTTTTTTGCAAAAGATTTATCTGTTTCTCATCTGTCGTTTTTTTCCAGCAGGTAATTCAAGGATTACGTTTACTCAAACCTCATCCGGATGTGTATTAGACATGTAATTAATGACAGTATAATATAATTACTTTAGTACTGGCTTGACACCTCGTGGGCCAAATTACACACAAACGATGTCTCATTATTACTCAGGGAATATTCAGGGCTATGTGCATGAGATGTAATTATAAAAAAAAAAAAAATGAATCGTCTTACTTATTCACTGACTTTTAGTTTATGTATGGGTAAGTTAGTGTTTCAGCTATTTAGGACATCAATCAGAGATGGCATCAGAATAAAGCTTTATAATAGAGATACTCAAATGACAAAGTAACCTCTCCAAGTTGCACCCACAATCAGCAGGTGCCATGCAGGACTCCTGCAGACTTATCGGTGTATCTGTCTGCTCATACCTTATACAGGCAGGTAGATAGATGCACACTGACAGGAAGAGACAATGAAATACCTAGAACAAGCAACAGTGCTCTGGTAGTTCATTGAGAACTACAAGCCGACATCGTCAAAGAATGTTGGCACTTTTAGTTTCCTATTCACAGAACAATAAATAAATGACGCAGCCCGCACAGCCAGGTTTTTTTTTTTTTTTTTTTTTTTAATAGTGACAGCGAGTGCTTGCTGTCACTAGAGGCAGCGAAGCTGGCAGCAACTGCAGGATTGGGAACAGGTTACATGTTCCACCCTAAAAACAGGTTCCTAAGATTAACTTATCATAGTTACATAGTAGGTGAGGTTGAAAAAAGACACACGTCCATCAAGTCCAACCTATGTGTGTGATTATGTGTCAGTATTACATTGTATATCCCTGTATGTTGCGGTCATTCAGGTGATTATCTAATAGCTTCTTGAAGCTATCAATGCTCCCCGCTGAGACCACCGCCTGTGGAAGAGAATTCCACATCCTTACCGTTCTTACAGTAAAGAACCCTCTACGTAGTTTAAGGTTAAACCTCTTTTCTTCTAATTGTAATGAGTGGCCCCGAGTCTCATTAAACTCTCTTCTGCGAAAAAGTTTTATCCCTATTGTGGGGTCACCAGTACAGTATTTGTAAATTGAAATCATATCCCCTCTCAAGCGTCTTTTCTCCAGAGAGAATAAGTTCAGCGCTCGCAACCTTTCCTCATAACGAAGATCCTCCAGACCCTTTATTAGCTTTGTTGCCCTTCTTTGTACTCGCTCCATTTCCAGTACATCCTTCCTGAGGACTGGTGCCCAGAACTGGACAGCATACTCCAGGTGCGGCTGGACCAGAGTCTTGTAGAGCGGGAGAATTATTGTTTTATCTCTGGAGTTGATCCCCCTTTTAATGCATGCCAATATTCTGTTTGCTTTATTAGCAGCAGCTTGGCATTGCATGCCATTGCTGAGCCTATCATCTACTAGGACCCCCAGGTCCTTTTCCATCCTAGATTCCCCCAGAGGTTCTCCCCCCAGTGTATAGATTGCATTCAAATTTTTGCCACCCAAATGCATTATTTTACATTTTTCTACATTGAACCTCATTTGCCATGTAGTCGCAAACCCCATTAATTTGTTCAGGTCTTTTTGCAAGGTTTCCACATCTTGCGGAGAAGTTATTGCCCTGCTTAGCTTGGTATCGTCTGCAAATACAGAGATTGAACTGTTTATCCCATCCTCCAGATCGTTTGTAAACAAATTAAATAGGATGGGATTGGTCCCAGCACAGAACCCTGGGGAACCCCACTACCCACCCCTGACCATTCTGAGTATTCCCCATTTATCACCACCCTCTGAACTCGCCCTTGTAGCCAGTTTTCAATCCATGTACTCACCCTATGGTCCATGCCAACGGACCTTATTTTGTACAGTAAACGTTTATGGGGAACTGTGTCAAATGCTTTTGCAAAATCCAGATACACCACGTCTACGGGCCTTCCTTTATCTAGATGGCAACTCACCTCCTCATAGAAGGTTAATAGATTGGTTTGGCAAGAACAATTCTTCATGAATCCATGCCGATTACTGCTAATGATACCGTTATTACTAAAATCTTGTATATAGTCCCTTATCATCCCCTCCAAGAGTTTACATACTATTGATGTTAGGCTAACTGGTCTGTAATTCCCAGGGATGTATTTTGGGCCCTTTTTAAATATTGGTGCTACATTGGCTTTTCTCCAATCAGCTGGTACCATTCCAGTCAATAGACTGTCTGTAAAAATTAGGAACAACGGTCTGGCAATCACTTGACTGAGTTCCCCAAGTACCCTCGGATGCAAGCCATCTGGTCCCGGTGATTTATTAATGTTAAGTTTCTCAAGTCTAATTTTAATTCCGTCCTCTGTTAACCATGGAGGTGCTTCCTGTGTTGTGTCATGAGGATAAACACTGCAGTTTTGGTTACTGAGGCCCCCCGATTCACTCGTGAAGACTGAGGAGAAGAATAAATTCAATACCTTTGCCATCTCCCCATCCTTTGTAACCAGATGTCCTTCCTCATTCTTTATGGGGCCAATATGGTCTGTCCTCCCTTTTTTACATACTTAAAGAATTTCTTGGGATTTTTTTTTGCTCTCCTCCGCTATGTGTCTTTCATGTTCTATCTTAGCCGCCCTAATTGCACCCTTACATTTCTTATTGCATTCTTTATAAAGTCTGAATGCTGAGGATGATCCCTCAACCTTGTATTTTTTGAAGGCCTTCTCCTTTGCTTTTATATGCATTTTTACATTGGAGCTAAGCCATCCAGGATTTTTGTTCGCTCTTTTAAATTTATTACCCAATGGGATACATTGGCTAATGCCCTTATTTAATATGCTCTTAAAGCAAACCCATCTCTCCTCCGTATTCTTTGTTCCTAATATTTTATCCCAATTTATGCCTTTTAGCAAGGTTTGTAGTTTAGGGAAGTTGGCTCTTTTGAAATTCAGTGTCTTTGTGTTCCCTTCATGTTTCCTATTTGTGTGATTTATACTGAAACTAATTGACCTGTGATCGCTGTTATCTAAATTGCCCCGTATTTCCACATCTGTGATCAGGTCTGTATTGTTGGTAATCAGTAGATCCTTTAAAGCTTTCCAGTTTTACATTTCATATTTTACCATTAAGTAACATTTATATTGCTTTATGGTACAACAGTATACACAATTCATCACTGTTGACAGGCATGTGACATACGTCAACTCTTACCTTCACTACCTCTGGGGTCTGCCGAATTGACAAAGTGGGCACAGAGTCTTTGACTTGGTTTTGGTTAGTTGGGGAGGGCAATGGGCTCTGAGGTACAATAGTTTCTTGAAGAATTTGCATTACTTCCTTTTGTTTTGACAGGGTTCCTCTACCTGATCGCCAGTCTACCAGCTCCTGGGCAAAGTCCTCAATGCTGCCCAAAATACGTGACAAAAGGTTGTCATCATCCTCCGATTTATCTGTAGTACCTCCCTTGGCTTGTGCTGATGAAGCAATTTGTAAATTGTGCTCCTCAGTAGAGTCTGATAATTGCGCTCTAGAGGAAGCAGTTGAGGAAAGTGGTGGGTTTTTTAAAGTATTCTCAATTTTCTGAGAAAAACGCTCCAAGTCCAAAAGTAGCTTGTCAATTTCCTCATGATCACTGCTCCTACCTACTTTAGGTGGCATACCTGTGTTGCTTTTATACTGGGGTATGACTGTTCTAGCACTCCCATGACTAGGAGAATGAGATGAACTGCTGGACAATTTCAAAGTCATCTCTATGGGATGCTGCGCATCAGCTGTTTTCTGAGAAAGCAGACTTTCACTTGACCAGCGTCTGCTCTCCGACAATGCTGGTAAATTTGGAGCACTTGGTGACCTTTTTTGGTAACCAATAGAAGATTGAGAATCCGAATCTTCTTCAATAAAAAGTTTTTCAGCTGAACTCCTAGGCAGCTTTTCCCCAGAATGTGGCTGTGCTGGGGGCATGGTTTGCTGAGAAAACGAATGATAATTTTTTAAAGAACTTGCCTGGATTTGTCTGTTGCCTCTTTGCCAAGTTTTTGCAGGCAGTGGAGGGGCAACTTCTGAAATAGTTTTTACTGAGCCATCATTAGCATTGGTGCTTTGTGCCACTGGATCTTGTTTTTCACTAGAAGATGAAGAAATAGTTTTTAGTGAAGGAGGTGACTGAACGACATCTTCATATTTAGGAGGCTGTTCATGACCATAAATAGGTGAAAATGGATGCTGCTGTAAACTATTTAGGCTTTTTACAAGTTCAGCTAGATCACTAGGTTCAGTTCGTCCTTGTTCCATTTCAAAGGGAAGCTTTTTCAGATAGGAGGATAGTCTTGCCATTACATTCATATAAATAATTTCAGGATTTGGAAAATGGTCAGCACCTTTTCCCTCACCCATGTTACTGCTGTTCCCTCCCACGGATCTATTTTTGATGCACTGCTTGATTATATTGGTACATTTCTTTAGATCTTCAGAACATTTGAGTAGAATGTCCAAGCACATTTTTATGTCTTCTCCAGATCCAGAACCATCAAGTTTGTGCTTTTTCAGGATCTGGTTTATGAGATTTTCTTCTGATAGTCCTTGTAGATATAATGTGGCCATGCTGTTAATGCTCTGTTCCAAAGATGTACCATGTGGCAATAATGTTTTTTCCTCCGATACCTGTAACAAACCAAGGGGAGGGCAGTTCTCATTATTGCCAAACTGACCAAATATAAAGTCATAGTCAGCCGACCTTCTACCAAAGGACTCAGGACGGACTTTGCGTCCTTTCCTGAAGTTGACATGCTGGCTTGGAGCACTTTTTAGCTTTTCGAAAGAAAATTCCTTGGCTTTTCCACTGGCAAGATTTATGGCTTCACCCGTTATGTCCTTCAGGCTGCTGGTACTCTGAATGATCGAGGCTTTTTTAACCCGAGGGTTTAAGTGAGTATAATCCTCACCACATATCGCACTTTCTGCAACTGTGCTTTTATTTGAAACCTCCCCGGCATGGCTCAAAGTTGTCTCTGGAGCTTTTAGAAGTTCTGAACACATAGTGTGATGGGCCACCAGACACTGGACTCCAAATCTATGAGCCTGGCAAGCACCAGGGCAATAATGAACTACATTCTGCAGTCGATTGTCCAATACAACATTGTTGTAACATGTGATTTTACTCACAACCACCTTGTAAGGTGCCGCCATGAGGAAAATAAATAAATAAATAGGCGTAAATAGAAAGTCAGGCTTAACAGTTTTTAGTGCCCATCCTGTAGTTTAGGTACTCAATTTCCCCCCAAAAATTTTAACAGCTTATGAACCTTATCCAGGTAAGAAAAGTGATCAAGTTTTAAAAACCTGCTTTTCTAAAAATCGCCAGCTGATAAACCAGTCATGACCCACAGGTATGAATAAAAATAAAAACAGAAGTGCAGAACAAAAACACACGCGCACAGAGAATAAATAGAACTGCCAAGGCAACAATTCACAGAGTAAGCCAGCGGGTGGTGTCACTTTCCAGTCGAGGTTGAGGAGATGGAGGATGAAAGATGTTCTAGTTCATCTCTGTATCTTTTCTGAAAACTGTAAAACACAGCATCTTATTTCATTTGGCTTTACGTGTAACCACACGGGGCTCCAGGTATAGATATAGGAACTTCCTTGCAAAAACATTGCAGCACCTGAATTAAAAAAAAAAATTGCCAAAACTTTTGTAATCAAATGTTTTATAGAAATAATCTATACAGTGATTTCTCTTCTTAAAACGCAGTTGTAAAGGATGGACTTCAACATAGCTTGTCAGACGTTTAGCATAACTACCTGGGAAGGAAAAAAAGAAAAGTATTAAAAACATAGCAAACTGCAGAAAAATAACCACAATAATACTGCAACATGAGTTTTAATGCATTTATAATGCTGCAACAGAAGCACGCAGTTTTGAGAGGGCCTCAGGGCTACAAAACACCAGTCTGTCATACCTGGCTTAAAGAATAATTCGAGGCATCAGCATGTTATACATAAATACATTGGTCCATCGCGGACCAATGTAGTTATGTATATGACATACCTGGCTGACGCCCCTTGAAGCTGGAAATCACTAAAGTAGACACCCCTACTCCAGTGATCACCACTTTCTGCTGGGCCCTGTGCTGAGCGGCTGGCCTGATGAATTGTGAATACAGTAGATTGGCTGCTCAGCACAGGTGCCATTCAGAGAATGCTTTGCATTTTCTGAACGAATGCAAAGCATTCTCTGATTGGATGGGATGAGAGCGTGACACCACCGGCCCCACATCTCTACTTTGTGAGAACGCTTTGCATTCATTCAGAAAACACAAAGCATTTTCTGAATGGTAATGTGTGTGAAAATTTCACGCCAAGTATAAGTGTAGACTGTTGCACTTTTACACTCCTTGGATACAAGAAGATAATGTAAAAAAATGTGAAAATATAAAAGGTTGCACCGTCTCAAGCAAAAAAAACAAAAACAAACACTTTAGCAAAAAATGATAACAAACATAGTATCAACTGGGGATAAAGAGTTCAATAAATAAGTGTCCATGTGTATCAAAAATTATTCCATCTGTGTTCCACCAACTGGATGTGCTATCCACCAATCCCAGTGATAATAATTTTCTGAATGGTGCCCTTGCCGAGCAGCTGACCTCCTGTATTCACAATAAAGGGGAGCAGCCACTTGGCAGGAGACTGGGGAGCAAACAGAGAACAATGAAGTAGCAACATCTACTTCAGTGATTTCCAGCTTATAGCGGCATCAGCCAGGTATAGGATATACAGTCGATATACTGTATACCAGGGGCGTTGCTAGGGGGTGGCTTTTGGGGCTATAGCCCCGAATCTGAGGCCAATAGCCCCGAGTCTCTGCAGGGGTCCCCAAGCGGAGGGGAGGCTCTCTGGGAACCCTTATGTAAGTGGGGGGGTCTCTGGGGACCCTGATGTAAGGGAGAGGCTCTCTGGGAACCCTGATGTAAGTGGGGGGGGGGGCTCTGGGTACCCTGATGGAAGGGGGAGGCTCTCTGAGGACTCTGATGTAAGGAGGAGGCTCTCTGGGGACCCTGATGTAATGTGATGTAAGGGGGGGCTCTCTGGGGACCCTTATGTAAGCGGGGGGCTCTCTGGGGATATACACCCACACATATATTACTGTATATACATGTGTATGCCCGCCCAAGCGTATGACTTTCTTTACTACGCTGCTATGGACTCTAGCCCCAGATCTTTTGTAGACCTAGCAACGCCCCTGCTGTATACATATATCAAAACTGGACCAATGCAGCTATGTATAACATACCAATGCCTGGAATTATTCTTTAAAGTGTATTTCAGGCCAAAAACATTCTACTAGTTTTAGATAGGGTGCGGACAGATTAGAACCAGTGTTGAATTTTTGCTGCCCTCTGTTAGAGAGATTCATCCTCACTTCCTGTCCCGCTAACAATTTCACCACATGGGAAATGAGTGAAAAATCTGCAACAAAGGACAAAGACAGAAAAAAAATTCTGACAAGGGATTTTGGCCTTCTCTACTTTACTAAAGGAAAGCATTTCTACTGTCGGTATTTCTGTAGGAGAGTTGAGCCCTGTGCACACTGGGGGGGGGGGGGGGGGGGGGGATTTACGAAAACTGGAGTGCTCAGAATCTGGTGTATCTTGTTTAATTAAAAGAGAAGTACAGTATTTATTTTTTAAGACTCATATTTAACTAGGTGGCTGCAGCATAGGTCCGATGCTGTATCTGTCCCCCGCTGGCTCTAAGACTGAGAACTGAGTGATCAATCAACACTGATCGCTTGGTTCTCAGAGCTCCGTGAGCTGAGAGCTGGTGACTTTCAGTTACTGCTCTCTGCTCTGCCCACACACACACACTGGAGCGCTGGGCTGTGGAGGGGCGGGAGCGGCTGGCTCAGGCTCTCATTGGCTCGCTGAGAGGCTGAGCCAGGTGCCGGTCCAGGGTTGCAGGCGGATCTGTCGCGATCTTGCCCCAGCCTGGACTGGCTCTGTGACATCAGCTGACAGTGGGCTTCAGCCCGCTGTCTGCTAAAAACAGGTCACAGGAGTGCAGAACGAACTGCACTACTGTGATCCACAGGTGAAGTACAGCTAAACGAGGTTTGGCTGTACTTCTCCTTTAATCTTTGACACATAAAACCTGGAAGCGGATTGGTTTCTCTGCAGAGCTGAACCAGATTTTGCACACTTCATTTCAGTTTTAGTAAATCTTCCCTAAAGTGTTAAGTCTCCATTCACAAAACTCTGGCATTTACGTGCAAGTGGATAGCATAAGGGACCGCTCAAGTTCCACTGGCAGCAGCCTGTAAACTATACGAGAAGCCAACATCTGCACCTTAGTGATACTTGCATTTAGGGCAGTATGTGCCCAGGGATGAATGCTTGAAAATGCAGACTTCTTCAGTTCTGAGCATTCACCCCTGAGTGTGTACCGCCCCAAACATAAGTACCACTGCACTGATTAGCTGCAGCAGCAATCCGCCTCTCAAGAGTTTGACAAGCTGCCAACAGCAGAGCTGAACAATGCACCTATACCTTCCACCCACAGATAACGTCAGAGCCTCATGTGCTGTGGCTAAAAGCCCAGGGTGCATGGGGTCCAACCTCCAATTCTTGTCTGGTTAAAGTGTTTATTACACCAGCATTTCATATTCCTGATATGTGCCTGCTGTATCATGTCATTGTATGAAAAAGTATCTTGCTCTCTTGGTATTGCTTCCTTCGTGTGAAATCCCTGGTGTTCCTGCCAGTTCCTCTGCTTTCCTATTAAAATCTGACCACACTAGGCAGGAGAACACACTGTGGTCAGTTCACTACCCTGTTTCCCTGAAAATAAGACCTAGCGTGATTGTCGGTGATGGCTGCAATATAAGCCCTACCCCCCAAATAAGCCCTACCCCGTTTCCCCGTTTCAGCCCTACCCTGAAAATAAGACCTACAAGCACTTTAACTAGGGCTTATTTGGGGGGTATGGCTTATATTGAAGCCATCACCGACAATCACGCTAGGTCTTATTTTCGGGGAAACAGGGTAGCTGTGGTGGGAACTCAGGCTGCTCTCCTCCAATGATCAGACTGTCCTGACATACCTACCCCCCCCCCCCTCGCACAGCCATTCACTGGGAAGCTCAGTGTGCTGCTGCTTCTCCTCCCCCAGGAGCTGAGAACAGAGAGAATCTGATCACTTATAAAAATGGGAAAAAAGTATTTATAATTTTTTTCTTTTTTATATCAAACACAAATGTTTTGTCTTTCATTTCAGTTTTAAACTGAATGGGTTGTTTTACAAGGTGATCGTTTACAATCACTAAAGCTGGATACACATTATGCAATTTTCTTTCGATATTTTTCTTTTAGTATTACCAAAACCATATAATATGAGGTCAAACCTAAACACTTTCAATTTATATGCAATCAGGCAGGTCCTTGCACCACATAGTTGAAGGTAAATCTAAAGGAAATTGACAAAAGTTGTAAAGTGTGTATCCAGCTTTAGTGTGGTCAAAGGTAATTCTCTGTAATGTAGCCTTGGATAGCAATAAAAACCTGACAGGTGTTCCAACCCTTCTCCACTTCAATGAAATTGAACTAACAATGGAAAGACACATGCAGGCTTATTCAAAAAGTAGAATGTGAGAACGGCAATAAACCAAAAGCACCTAATTTGATTTGATCTTTTATTAAATGACTTTAGTTTAGTAACATCGGGACCCTAACAGGGAAAAACGTTGAGCAATCCTGGGTTTAAAGCAACAAAAAACCCATCATTTTTATAAGTCAACCCCCTAGTCCTTTTCACATACAATCGTCACATCTCCGAGCACCAAGGGCCCATGCTAATCTCCCCTGGCGGATCGATCTTAAAGGAAGTACAGCATATTTGTTTTGGATCATGTAAGCCAAATGCCACCATTAACTTTTAACACATGCTAATGTTAGAGGTAGCTGCCCGGCCACATATCTTCACCTGCTTCCACTGGCACAAACATACATGCTTGGGTTAGCCTATAAAATCCATACATCTTCAGCTGGCCTGAGCATATAACTGCTCTCCAAAGTCTAGCTTTACAATGAGTAGGATCACCTAACACGCTATAGAATTTGTGCAGACTATTTATGAATGACAACCTGCACGTGTGCAATACTCTGCATGGACGTGTGACCAGTTCTCCCCCCCTGAAATACCGACCTGCCCATATCAGCCATCCACAAGGGTGCTTTAAATCACTTCTTGTCCAGATCAGCAAACACACTAAGCAGACAAACAGCTGAAATAACTGCAGGACGCTAGCCACTTTACATTTGCTCACAGGATAAATACCATTACTTTTATTTACTCTGAAATCATTTCAAGTTTAAAAAGGAAAATCCCGACCGGGAGCTTTTCTAACCGCTAGCAACAAATTAGAAGATAAACATTTGGAAATGTTCTTAGCGTGTAACCGAGACAGAGCCTTCTAGCTTTTCTGCCTGGTAAACCATGTTGTTTGAAGATCGAATTTGAATCTTTCTAATTATTTTCTTTAAAGTGGTTGTATACCTATATTTGTAACTTTTACCTACAGGTAAGCCTATAATAAGGCTTACCTGTAGGTAAAAAAAATATCTCCTAAACCTGTAAGGTTTAGGAGATATTCCCCTCGCAATGAGCCGCTAACTGCAGCGGCGCATGCGCACAGGGGACTCTCGGCTGACAGCCCGGCATGCCGGGCAGAAGTCTCCCGCGCGCATGCGCGGGAGTGACGACATCGCGGCTCCGGCCACTCACAGCGCCGGAGCCGCGATACCCGGAAGACACGCCGAGGGGAGATGTCGGCTCCCTCGGCGTGGACCAGGTGAGATGCCGGCGCCTCGTTCTAAGGTAAGTATCTCATAATGAGCTAGTATGCGGTGCATACTAGCTCATTATGCCTTTTCCCTTGCAGGTGTAAAAAAAAAAAAAAAATGACAGCGGGTATACAACCGCTTTAACTGGCCTTTTCAATGTAAATTCCACACATTTTTATTTCTTGTGTAACTCTACTTTTGTTAATAAAAAAGACATTCCCCTCTGGGTGATCTATGTACATTGCAAGGATTATAACAACCTTTGCTGCAGATTCCTACCTTTTATTATTCTGAAGAAATCCCTGTGTGTTCGTCTGGCTGAGTGAGTCTAATGGGAGTGGTTTCATAATTATCAGTCAGCTGTGGCAGCTGCAGAGCACTAATGAGGAAAGCTGCTGGGCCTGCATCCCGTTAGACGTGTTTCTATTGGAAATATCTCACCAAAAATGACATTTTTGTTGCAGGGAATGCCTGAAATCTGACTTGCATCTTAGGCAGACTTCTGGGAAAATCAGTGAGCCAATCATACAAGTAGGAAATGTTTCTGGGGAGTGGTCACATTCTGTGTACAGAACTGTAGCCATATTGCTTTACATTTATAGAAAATTACAGTGGCTGCAGATTGAAAAGGAAAGGTAATTTTTAATAACATCCAATTACATTAGGACTTGTGTCGCAATTGTATACATTATATTATTTGCTATTTTTTTTTTCCCCACGAAAGTGGAGTTCCCCATTAAAGCATCAATTCATCCAAAGCTGAAATTTAGGTTTCTACTGGGTTAAATCCCCAATTGACTATTTAGAGCCCTTTCACACTGAGGCGGTTTGCAGGCGCTATTGCGCTATAAATAGCGCCTGCAAACCGACCTGAAAGTGCCGCTGCTTTGTCTCCAGTGTGAAAGCCCCGAGGGCTTTCACACTGGAGCGGTGCGCTAGCAGGACGGGAAAAAAAGTCCTGCTAGCAGCATCTTTGGAACAGTGAAGGAGCGGAGTGTATATACTGCTCCTTCACCGCTCCTGCCCATTGAATTCAATGGGGCACCATGGCTATACCGCCAGCAAAGCGCCTCTGCAGAGGCGCTTTGCGGTGGTTTTTAACCCTTTCTTGGCCGCTAGCAGGGGGTAAAACCACACCGCTAGCGGCCGAATACCGACGGTAAAGCGCCGCTAACAATAGCGACGCTTTAACGCCAATGCCTCCCCCGCCCCAGTGTGAAAGGGGCCTTAGACTGGTCATACAGTCAGATTTTATGTAAATGTAAAAGATAATAATGAAAATATCGGCGCTCAAAAAAGATCCGCAGTCAAATATAAATGAATTAGCAGCCAGCATACATTTTGTTGATTACAAAATAAAAGAGTATAAAAAGCCCATATGCAGCGCTAAAATCATAAATAAATGCAGTCCAAAACGTATGGTTAAAGGAAGAAATGAGACCCTCGTACCAGCTTCAGTGTGAACGGACAGCACATCACACCACTGTGTTTACATCTAGTCTCCTTAACCAGATGGTAGATCAAACAGGCATGGTAACAAGGATCAATAAAACATCTCCAAAATCCAATGACGAGTAGACTGCTCCACGGCGTGATCAACCAGTGGAATGGCTCACTTCAAAATCAGAGATCATTAGACAAAACTCCAGGAAGTAATCCAATCACACACCACTTGTTAGAATCGCGCTGAATAAACCCACATGACAAAGATAAAGAAGCGCATAGTGAAGTACATTTAAACAGGTTAAAACGTTTATTAAGACTGTACTTACAAAAAGGTCGGTAAAAAACCAGCATTAATGTACAAATTTTCAAAAGGTGTGGCGGCTCATAACGTGCTTGTCTCCAGGGAACTACCTAACGCGTTTCGACTAGTAGGACATTGCCAGGGGCGTCGCCTACTGACACAAGCAAGCCTCTTTATCTAACAACTGGAATTATCAATTTATCGGATTTATCGGATTATCGGATATTGACGGTCGGAACTTTCATTAACCTGACATGGACAGCCGGAACGGTTAGTCAGAGGTGTTCCAAAAGCTGGAAATGGAATACAAACCAAAACAAGCTGCATCGGGAAGTGGGTGGCCGGACCTAGCCAAACACCCTCCAACAACCTGATACAATTGAAAACAAATTGGCTCGTTGTTATAATGCTGGATGATAAAAGATACATAATTTCTATTACTAGCATATCTCATATAAACCACCATCCAAGCCTCACAGCATACATACTATGTGCATATAAAAAAAAAACATTACACTTAAAATAAGTCCTTATATCTAAATCCAACGTCCAGCTGGTAAAAATGCCTCCACCTAGTGGACAAAAGACATAATACATGTTAAACGATTTTAGCGCTGCATATGGAATTAAGATTTTATTTAAAGCCCAAATCTGGGCAAAAAAAAAAATTATCCCTTGCCCTGCACTGGACATGGGGACGCTCCACTCCACTGGACATTCCACTGCTGAATTGTGATGGGGAGGGGGGGGGATAAGACCTGCCAGAGGAGCAGAGGATCAGGCAAGTAAAACAGTTTCTCCACTATCCTCAAACTAAACGAGCAAAAAACCTTGCCGTGCAGACAGCTCCACTGCAAGGGATACGTTTTTATCTGCCGGGAGTTGGGCTTTAACACATTTGATTTGTTCAATTAGTAAAATTTACCAATTTATGTAGATGTCTCCACTTAAAATCTGCACATCCTATTTAATCCCAGGGCTTGCTGCCATTTCTTGTGTGATTGGCCCTAGGTACTCATGTATAGTTACGCCTTTTCTTTCTGTTCCCATTAAGAAGGGAGAATGATTGGTCAGCATACAAAAGTTTTAGAGATGTTAGGAATTTTTTGAAAGCGAGAAGGATTGTGTCCCGAACATCATTTTGGGGACAGGACATGGCCATTTGCATCCTTCCTTGTTGACCATGGTCATTAGCACAAAACACTGGATGTGGTCTTAAAGCGGTAGTAAAACGCTGTTTTTTTTTTGTTTGTTTTTTTAAATTCTGCAAGGCAATGCCATAATGTTCAAGTATACCTTAAAAACTAAGCCCTCCAGCGGCGCGCTGCCACTGCTGAAGACGATTCCATCTTTACCGGGTACGCGAACTCCGGCTGTGTGAGTGGCTGGAGCCGCGATGACGTCACTCCCACACATGCACGCAGGAGCCGCTGTTCACGGCACAGGACTCTGAAGGCAAGGGTACCCACACCCAAGTGCATATTACAGTTCTAAGCAATGCTCCCAATTGTAACGAAGGGAGAATGGCTGGTAATCAGGTCTGTTTCAATGATATATTACTGAACAGAAGCAGAACTCTTTTTGGTAATTGAATTACATATAACATAACCCATAACTATACAGCAGTGGTCTCCAAACTGCAGGCCCTTTGCTTGCATTTATCCGGCCCTTGGGCCACTATTCCTTCTACTGATATCAATGATGAGGCACCATTTCTTCTGCTGATTGACACCAACAATGGGACATAATTCCTCCCACTGACTCCCAATGATGGAACAAATTTTTTTCCCCATTGATCTAAATGATGGAACATTTTATCTCCCACTGATCCCAACAATGGGTCACAAATACCTCTACTGACACCAATGACAGGGAACTATTCCTTCCACTGACACCAATGATGGGGCACAATTATTATTATTTTTACTCCCACTGAGTAGGTCTGAGGCATTGTTTACGCTCACTGATGCTGGGGTATTTTCTACCCCCACTGGCATGAGTCAGATTGCCCCCTCTATATTCTGAAGGACAGTAAACTGGCCCTTTATTTAGGAGGCTTGGAGACCCCTGCTATGCAGAAAGAAGATTCAATTGGACAGCTGGCACACATGTTTAAACATTACAAGTGAATAGAAGGCAGGTCACTGACTATAGTTCTAAGATTGACTAGATTTACAATTTTAAAGCGGTAGTAAACCCCGCTTGGTTATTTTTACTTACAGGTAAGCCTATAATAAGGCTTACCTGTAGGTAAAATGAATATCTCCTAAACATGCACCATTTAGGAGATATCTACCCTGGATGCAGCCAGTTACGTCACTGGCGCATGCGCTCTGAAGGTCCGGCATACCTTGTTGGACCTTCAGAGCTTCGTGCCGGAATGGAGGGCTCCCACGGGCATGTGGGGAAGTGATGTCCTCGTGGCTCCACCCAATCACATTGCCGGAGCGCGAGAACCCAGAAGAAAATCTGGGGGAAGATATCAGCCCTCTCAGCGGTGACAGTACAGCGCTGGAGGGTTTTGTTCCAGGGTGAGTATTTCATACTAGCACATTATGCCATTGCCTTGCAGGTTTTTGTTTTTTTTTACAACCGCTTTAAGCTTCTTCTTCCATAAAATCCTCTAGGGATTCCCCCATCAAATACGAAACACTGGAAAATGTTATAGGGCAGTAAAAGTGCAAATCATCCAACTTTATAAAACACACAGAAACAGAGTTTCCGTTTATGCCAGACAAACCCCTGAACATGTTTTTATTGAACGTTATACATTAGAACAGCTTACAGTAAGCAATGCTCTGCTTTTTCCTATGTTGGGCTGGTAGTAGTTTAATTTTTGTTTTGGGGCCATTCAAGGTAAAGTAACAGTGTCTGCTGATATTATTCCCCCCAGCAAGTTCCACTTACCAATCCATGCTCCTTTACCAATCCCTTGCTTCATCAGAGCCACACTGTTTTATCAGAGTAAGGGTTCTAGGCATAGGGAACATGTGACTCTCCACCACCCCATGTGACAGGGTCTGTGTGTCAAATTGTCAGGCCCAAAAACTGTTACGTGGCCAAGGGTAGCGACATCATCCACTTGGAGAAGCTCAGACACCATCCAACAG
Source organism: Lithobates septentrionalis (assembly GCA_037952835.1). Taxonomy (NCBI): domain Eukaryota; kingdom Metazoa; phylum Chordata; class Amphibia; order Anura; family Ranidae; genus Lithobates; species Lithobates septentrionalis. The sequence continues at coordinate 958,321 of JBBDGP010003112.1, read as the reverse complement.
CAGCATTCATCGCGGAGGCAGTGAGGAAACACGGATGGGTGAGTATAACTTTCTAGGGGTTGAGAATGTGACTTTGTCCTAGATAAATTACATTGCTAGTGTATTTAAAAAAGGTAAAGAATGGTGTATTTACATTTAGTACATACTATAAAAAAACAAAAGCAAAAAAATAAAAACCACTATCAAGAGATCAGAAAATTTGTTTTTCTCTTCCTTGACTTGCAACCATTACCAAAATAATTTCTCTCATGATCCTTTATCCGCTAGCATAAGGTTACTATTTAGAATTTTAGGCAGCTACAAGTGTTAATAGCAGAAATAAAATTCCCATCTTGTAGATTTACAACAACATGTAAAGAAGCAATTATCCAGGGAATATTTCTTGTTACTCTCACTACTCAAAAAAACAGATATTATCCACTTCCCGACCATAGACGTACTCGTATGTCGCTGGACTTTTGGTGGTTATACCAGGATGATGCCTTCAGCTACAGACATCTTCCCAGTACTATTTTTTTTTTTCTAGAGCCAACGGTCGGCTCTCTTGTAAGAGCAACCTTAGTGGCTAAATAGCTGCTGGACTGCTTTTACAAGCAGCGGGAGGGGACAACCCCCTCCTCCCACGGCTTGCACGGGCTCTCCCGTCCTGCCGGCTGGTCGGACAGCCGAACAAAGTCGGGATAGGCTTTGATCTGCATTACTATAGTAACCCAGAAGTGATGACATGACATCACTTCTGGTTTGCCCAGATGTCAACATAGCCATTAAAAAAAAAAATCAAAAGCATTCAAAAACACTGACCTTGGTGTTTTGAATGCTTTTAAGTGCTTGGGTGGGATTTGGAGTCTCTGCATAAAGAGTACCTGTCACACGCCTATTGCTGCCACAAGGATGTTTACATTCCCCGTGACAGCAATAAAAGTGATAAAAAAAGGAAAAGTAAAGCAACAGTATAAAAAAAAAAAAAATGAAAAAAAAAATAATTTACGTTATTTTATTTAAAGTGCCCCTGTCTCTGCGTGCAAAAAACAAACATGCGTCAGTCCTGCGTGCACGCAAACAGCGATCGACCCACGCATGGGCGCTATCACTGCGAACGGCAGATGGTGGGCAGTAATTTCTAGCACTAGACCTCCTTTGTAAATCTCAAGTGCTAACCTGTAAAGGCTTTTAAAAGCGTTGCCTATGGATATTAAATTTTTTTGTTTTTTGTCACCGTTGCTTGGCGTGCGCAATTTTAAAGCGCGTCATGTTTGGTATCAGTTCACTCATCGTAACATCAGCTTTAATTTTTTACAATGCAAAAAAAAACACTAAGTGTTTTCCCCAAAAAATTAAATTAGAAAAACCTTGACGCAAATACCGTGTGACATGAAAAATTGCAAAACACCAATTTATTCTCTAGAGCCTCTGCTTTTTTAAAAAGAATGTTTGAGGCTTCTAAGTAATTTTCTAGCAAAAGATACTGGATTGTTACATGTAAACAAAAAGTGCCGGAAAAGGCCTGGTCTGGAAATGGTTATCCCAATTGACAAAACCTGCATGTATAGATGTCACTTTACATAGAAATCAAAAGTCAGGGCAAATCATATAACAATGAAAAATGCCTCTTTCATAAACTCAACCAGATGATAAAAAGCCAAGGCTACCGTTAGGAAAGGAATCAAAGAGAAAACAAATGAACTAACAAGACAGCAGCTGACAGAAAGCCTGGAGGGACAGAAATATCGAAGGTCACCAAGTGCTCGACAAACTGCTACAGCCTCAGCAACCACTCCGGCTGGACAGCTGCACAATCTACTCATCCATTTCAGAAAAATACTGAAAAGGTTTTCTCAAAGAACACAAATACATGTTCTTACTAGTAGTGCCATATACAGGATGTTCTTATTAGAAAAGCAATAAGAACAACCACTTATAGGCATTCAGTCTGAAGTCTGGGAAATAAAGTAGCTGATTGGTTACTGCCCTTTGTTTATTGCGCATTGTCCTAATGAATAAGATGGCATGTGGTCTTTGCTGGGTATCCAATTAGATGCACTTTTATCTCATAGCTAATAAGCATATCAACTGCACAGTAGGGTTGCACTGCAAGTGTGTCCTGAAAGAAAATGGGGTCAGTAATGCAACCAAATCAAATTTTATTGCATCATCAAATTGGTGGGGGGCAGTGGAGGGGCAAACAAGGATACTGTGCAGGGGCCCGATATCATCGGTTGATGAAGAGGACGTCGTTGGTTGTTAGGATGCAGGCTTTGTGTAACTATAAGGCAGGCTTGATCCACTCACTGGCTTTTATACAATTTTTGGGCAATTTTTAGCCATTTTGCCAAGGTACCCCTGAGGAAACCTAAAGGCACCCCAGGGTACCTGGGCACCCAGGTTGAAAAAGCCTGCTCTATGTATTTTTCCATGACTACTGACAAAGATTTTAGAGTGAGCCTTTCAACCAAGTGATGAAAAACATCAGACACTTATTTGGGGGGCTTGGAGCTCTAAAGAGACTTCAATTAAAAATAGGGAAGAAGAATGGAATAATGGTGCCCACAGGAGTTAGGATAGGGGCAAAAAAAAGAAAAAAAAAAGAGAGAAATGTGTTGTTGGTTCACAGGCTCTCCAGTACAAGATCTCCAACAGAAACTCTGCAACCTAAAAGGTAGGATCTGGGTGCCTCTATCATCATGAAGGGGAGCGATTGCAGTGAGAGTAAAAGTGTTTAAGGCTGCTCTGGGGGGGGCAACGCTTTCCCTCATCCTTTGCCCCTACACCTGCACCCCACAACTGAATGCCATGTTTAATTAAAGGATAAGTTCACCTTCAGGAACATGTTACATGCCTGCGCCCACTGTCACAATCTAAAAAGATCCCAGCTGTGTGGGGCTCCACCCACGCGGCTGCATCATTCATTCACAGAGTTCTGTGAATGAATAAACTACAAGTACCAACAACCTTTGAGGCTGATGGCTTGTGGTTTTCAATGAACTATGAGGGCGCTGGTGAGCATCCTCATAGCACATTGATCTTCCTGGACTGAAGTATTGCTGGCCGTATCGGATGTGGACACTTCCTATTGGTTTTCCAGCACTGGGGTTCTCCTAGGTTTCAGATCTGCAGCAGCTGGATCATTCCCAGATATGGTTCTGATGAAGGAAAAGTTAAAGTGGACTTTGATTAGAGGGGTATGGTAAATGGGTGGGAGGTGGGTTTAATTTTTTTTTTTTTTTAAATACTCACTTTCAGCGTTTTTCCTATATTTTTTGTTATTTGCAATGTGCCTTTGAACTTGCTAGAAAAAATTACTACCTGAGGAGAGTTGATTCCCTGGTACAGCACTCTCCTTCATTGAACATCATAGCCCTCTCCTTCTGGGAGTGTCTAATTACTGTCAGTGCTGGCCCAGCTCCTCCACCCTTCGTCCCCTAACCTCCCTAGATAAACTTTTATGTAGTTGTCAGTGGAGGTGTGGCAGAGAATGCTATAAAACAACCACACTCAGAGTTCCTCCAGAGGTTGCTAGGGGTTCCTTGAGCTGAGGCTGAGTGACCTTCCATTTGTTGATGCCTTCACAGTTCCAAAGTTATTGCCACCTGGCAGAGCCAGCTGCATGACTCCAATGACCTTTTTAACTGTCTTTAAAGATGATAATCCAACCACCACTGTAAGAAGGATTATTCTTCCCACTGGCCACCAATATAAGGGGTATTTTGAGCCCTAACGCCTAATAAATTAATTTTAGCAGGAGTTCCCAGAGACATAAAAATTTCAAGGGTTCCTCTGGGGTAACAAATTTGAGAAAGGCTTCTATAGGAGTGTCACTTAAGTGATGGCTCTTGTATGCTGGGGCTGCTGATGTCACATCCAAAATGGCGGTACCAAGCAGCAGTTTCGGGGCTTTTGGATATCTACATATGGGATGCTTTTACAGGTAATTAACATCCTAAAAATACATTAAATGAACACCTATTATAGGAAGGTTGTTGGAATGAATGGCCTGGTGACAGGTTTTGAAACCTTTGACTTTCCCAGAAGTTATAGATTATATTTGATTTGTAGGGGTGGAGCGGGGGCATTAGACAGAGATAAGGGAATGCTTTTGTAAAGTTTTCATTATGCTCTTATATGTATAGTTAATTCACCTCTTTTAACCACTTCAACCCCGGAAGGATTTACCCCCTTCCTGACCAGAGCACTTTTTGCGATTCGGCACTGCGTCTCTTTAACTGACAATTGCGCGGTCGTGCGACCTTACACCAAAACAAAATTGACGTCTTTTCTTCTGAAAAAAAGAGCTTTCTTTTGGTGGTTTTTATTTTTTGCGCTATAAACAAAAAAAGAGCGACAATTTTGAAAAAAAAGCAGTATTTTTTACTTTTTGCTATAATAAATATCCCCCAAAAAATATTAAAAAAAACCCTAATTTTTTCCTCAGTTTAGGCCAATATGTATTCTTCTACATGTTTTGGTAAAAAAAAAAAAAAAAAAACGCAATAAGCGTAGATTGATTGGTTTGCGCAAAAGTTATAGCATCTACAAAATAAGGGATAGATTTACGGCATTTTTATTAATAATTTCTTTTCATTAGTAATGGCGGTGATCTGAAATTATTACCCTGACTGCGACATTGCGGCTGACACATCGGACTAGAGGTCGACCGATATGGGTTTTTCTCTGGCCGATGCCGATATTTAGAAATCGCGGGGGCCGATGGCCGATATGTGATGCCGATTTTTTTGGGCCGATATATTTGGCCGATTTTTTTTTTTTTTTCTTTTTTCCCTTCATCTCATAAAATCTAACAGTTAGACCCCTTTCACACTGGGGCGTTTTTCAGGCGCTTTTGGGCTAAAAATAGCGCCTGTAAAGTGCCTGTAAAACGGCTCCCCTGCAGTCTCAGTGTGATATCCCGAGTGCTTTCACACTGAGGCGATGCGCTGGCAGGATGTAAAAAAAAGTCCTGCAAACGGCATCTTTGGAGCGGTGTATACCTCTCCTCCACCACTCCTGCCCATTGAAATGAATGTGCACCGCTGCCGGAGCGCCTGCAAAGCGTTTTGGCAGCGGCGCTTCAGGGGCGCATTTAACCCCTTCCTCGGCCGCTAGCTGGGTTATAAGCGCCCCGCTAGCAGCCGAATAGCGCCGCTAAAATGACGGTAAAGCGCCGCTAAAACTAGCAGCGTTTTACCATCAACGCATGCCTGCTCCAGTGTGGAAGCAGCCTTAAGTAATACAGAAATTTTTTTTCATTTAAACATTAAAGAAAACAAACCTCCAATCAGTTCACTTGTATGTATAATTTAGAAAACAAAAAAAACAAAAAAACTATCTTAAATATTAAATACACAAAAACAGGTAATCAAAACTTTTGGACGAAAAAAAATGGGCTAACTTTACTGCTTAGGTTTTTTGTTAATTCATTACTGTATTTTTTTTTTAAAAAAAAACTGCGTTTGAAAGACCGCTGCGCAAATACCGTGTGACATAAAATATTGCAACAATCACCATTTTATTCCCTGGGGTCTCTGCTAAAAAATATATATAATGTTTGGGGGTTCCAAGTGATTTTCTAGCAGAAAATACAGGATTTTTACTTGTAAGCAACAAATGTCAGAAAAGATTTAGTCTTTAAATGGTTAAACGGAAAACTTCTCCACGGAGTTCAGTCTATTGATAAAAAGAACCTGAAAGATACAAATGTTTCTTCTTATCAGACTTGGCAGGCTGCCCAGAGGAGGGGAGAATCCTCTTCACAGATAACTCCAGGAAACTTGCATTAACTTATATTACAGAAGTCATTTGCAAGTCATGGCTGAAGTTACAATTGGCCTTTCTTATCAGCACAATCGGCCGATGCCGATTAAGTAAATAACGCCAAATATCGGCCGATATATCGGCCGGCCGATATATCGGTCGACCTCTACATCGGACACTTTTGAAACTATTTTGGGACCATGGTCATTTATACAGCGATCGGTGCTATAAAAATGCACTGACTACTGTGTAAATGACACTGGCAGGGAAGGTTAAACACCAGGGGGCGATCAAGGGGTCAAGTGTGTCCTAGGGAGTGATTCTAACTGTAGGGGGGATGGGCTCACTACAACATGACAGAGATCACTGCTCCCGATCACAGGGAGCAGTAGATCTCTGTCATATTTCTAGGCAGAATAGGGAAATGCCTTGTTTACATAGGCATCTTCCCGTTCTGCCACTCTGTGACATGATCGCGGGACACCGGCGGATATCGAGTCCGCGGGACCCAAGGTCGCGCAGTACGCGGCGCGCCCACTAGCCCGCAAATTAAAGGGGACGTACCTGTACGCCCATTTGCCCAATGCTGCCATTGTGCCGATGTATATCGGCGTGCAGCGGTCGGCGTGTAGTTAATCTGAGTACAGGTAGACTTTGGGATAAAACTAATTTGACCAAGAATGCTGAAACATTTAATAGCATAAAGCTTTAATAGCAGCAGCAAAAAAAAAGCACAGACAGTAAAATATATTGAGAGCAACTATAAGTCAGTAACTAGTGTAGAATTAAGGATTTAACCTCACATTTCAAAGCTATGACTAAGAAGGGAGAACACAGTAATAGAAATTACATAACGCTGACCGTATTACATTACGTGCAAAGCAACAAGAATCTCAAGACTTTGAAATAAAAAGTAGAGCCTTTTTTAAAGAAAAATGGTCATTACAGAAATACAAATGCTGGCATTCCTGATCTCTTTGTAAAAAATACCATTTAATTGGCGTTCTCGCTGAACGTCTGGCTCCCGAGTCACTACAATGAAACAAGTTTTCAGGAGTTCTGATATTACTTGCTGCATGCTTGATCAGTCATAAGTCAGAGAATCTACTTATCAAAGACAGAGATAGCCAGGGAACAGACATTTTCAGTGGAATGTATGCAATGGCAGCCTACATATCACCCCCCCCCCCCCCCCCATTACATGTTCCCTTTGTTAACATGGTATACAAAAACACAATAGGTGTGCTGTAACCGCTCTGCTACACTGGCGGGCTTAATGCACAACTTAGGGCTGCAATCAATTTCCTGCAATTGATTTCTGAGCTTTATACCTAGCTGAAGTGAATGCCACTCATCGCAGAAGTCTTCTGGAAACTACAACTGTTACACTGTGCTATAATTTGTAATTATTATGGCTGCCAACAAATAACATTCATTTCAGTAGCTTTCATAGCCTGTCATTTCTCCGGGGACAGTACTGGCCGTGCTCTGACGCTCAGTCTAACAAGAAGCAGCCACTACAGCAAATAACACCATTCGAAATCAAGCCATGTATAACCTATCATTAGCAGGGCTACACTAAAGTGCTGGCAGTCGGTTTCCAAAAGTTGCTACGGGACATTCCAAATTGTTACAGTCTGAGCTACTGTATGTTCCTATATGTACGACAAAACTATTTTCTAAAGATTCTCATGGCACAGAGGTTTACATAATATCTAATCATAATAACCTAATCATTATGTTTTGGCTTCTGAAGAAGATGTCAAATCACTGGGTGGCACTGGAAGCTGCTAATCACCATGTGGGGCACCGGACGCATAGATTTCTACGAGTTTTTTTTTCTTTTGAAGCACATTATTAGAGCCTGAGGCTCCAATTGGCTTCAAAAAGGTTGGGCTGGAGGCGCAGTGAGCCCAACCACTTGTGACATAATAAGCGAATCAATATTAGCCAATGTCTTCCAGCTTCTCCTCCTGGCCAATCAGGATAGGAAGCTGGTCTTAAGACCGGATTGGCCGAGAGGAGAAGCTGGGGAGGCCACGACCTGTATGGGGTAAGTGCGGATCTGGCGTGGGGGGGGGGGGGTTTCGTTTGTTTGTTTGCTGTCTCCCCCAAAAAATGGAGCACCAGCCGCAACTGGCTGTGTCTATGCCCTCCCTCCCCACTACACCATGAGGACTAATGGATGAAGCATAGAAGGAGACCTCCCAAAAGCTTCATGGGCTGGACCTTTCCTTTGCTACTGGTTACATTTTTTGCAGCTTTAGGAAACTCAGGTGAGGCCGCACAGTGGCTTGGTAGTTGGCACTTATGCCATGTAGCACTGGCATCCTCAGTTCAAATTCCAACCAGGACACTGCCAGCATGGAGTCTGCATGTTCTTCCTGTACTTGCAGTCTCCTCCCACACTCCAAAGACATGCTGGTAGGTTATTGGCGCTTGTCTATATTGGCCTTACTTCATGTGAGATAGGGATCAGACTGTAAGCTCCTCAAGGGCAGGGGACTGAAGTGAATATACAATATATTTATTACAGGTACTTATACAGCATTGGCATTCACATCTGTACAATACGTAGAATGCCGCAAAAACTTTTGCCACTATGTAAAAAACTGTAATAAATAAAAATAAAACAAGTGGGCAAACTTATTTTTGTAAATCTTCTGCATGTGCACAAACTGTTAACGCTATATAAATACTGTAGAATAATAATAAGAAGAAGAAGAAGAATGTGTATCCCTGTTGGATCACACAAACAATGTGTTTGTTTTTTCTTTTTGTGTAATTCTTTTTTTAACTATCAGCTGATATTGATAGGATGGCCGTCTCCTAAATTCTACATCAAAGTTATTGTAAAGGAATTTTTTTATTAGAAAAATATATAAAAAACTTGTTATGCTTACCTGTTCTGGGTCCCTAACCCTTGCCGAGTGCTCCCATAGCAAGCCGCTTGCTGTTGGAGGGGGGGGGGGGGGCGCTCGTGCGTGCTCACTCCCGAGTTGGCTCTCTGTGTCCATAAGACAGAGCATCGCTCAGCCCCGCCCCCTGCTCCCGCCTCACTGGCTGTGATTGACAGCAGCGGGAGCGAATGGCTCCTGCATCTCAGCCAATCAGGAGGGAGAAACCCAGGAGAGCCTCAGGTCTCATGCACATTGCTGGATTGAGATTAGGCTTGGGTGAGTATTAGGGGGGGCTGAGGGGTTAGCTGCACACTGAAGGTTTTTTACCTTTATGCATAAAATGCACGAAGGTAAAAAACCTTCAGTCTTTACAACCACTTTAAAGTAGAACTACAGGCAAAACTTTTTTTTTCCATTTGGGATAGAGTAAGGGAGGGTTATAACCCCTGTCAGTTTATTTTTCAACATCTGTGCCCCATTGCGAAGATTTTTCTTCACTTCCTGTACCATAGCCAAACAGGAAGAGAGAATTAATTAAGAAATTCCTTGGGGAGCCCCAGGTCACCAAGTGTCCCCATTGGAAGATTTCTCCTCCATTACTTTTCTGGGAACAGCCCAAAATTTCGGATTTTCTTTTACTTTCACTGATAACGGCAAAAAGGACGGATATAGAAAATAAATCTTTACGGGGACACAGACAGCAATAAAAACCGACAAGCATTCAAATCCCTCTCCCCTCTGTTCAAAGCCAAAAAGTTTTGCCGTTAGTTATACTTTAACTGCTTGCCGACTAGCCACTGCTGTTATACTGCGGCAGAATGGCTCAGCTGTGCAAATTGCCGTACCGGTACGGCGATCCCTTCAATGACTATAGCAGGCGCGGAGCCGATACGCGTGGCTGGCGACCACGATGTCCACCAGCCACCCGTGATCGCTCCACAGAGAGCCAGAACAGGGATCTGTCAATGTAAAAAAACAGATGCCCGTTCTGACAGGGAAGTAGAGAGAGATCCGCTGTTCCTAGCGATTAGTCCCAGTCAGTCCCATCCCCCCCAGTTAGAAACACCTCACCCCTTGATCGCTCCCTAGTGTTAACCCCTTCCCTGCCATTTATACAGTAATCAATGGCTATTTTTAGCACTGATCGCTGTATAAATGTCCCAAAAAAGCGACCAATCTGTCCGCCGCATTCCCACAAAAAATAAATAAATAATAATCGCTGATCACCGCTATTGCTAGTAAAAAATTTAAAAAATAAAAATGCCATAAATACATCCCCTATTTTGTAGACGCTATAATTTTTGTGCAAACCAATCAATATACACTTATTGCGTTTTTTACCAAAAATATGTAGAACAATACATATTGGCCTAAACTGATAAAGAAATTATTATTTTTTGGATATTTATTAATTATAACAAAAAGTAAAAAATAGTTGTTTTTTTTTCAAAGTTGAGTGTCATTTGTTTTTGTTTGTTTATAGCGCAAAAAATAAAAAACGCAGAAGTGATCAAATACCACCAAAAGAAAGCTCTATTTGTCGGGGGGAAAAGGACCTCAAATTTTGTTTGGGTACAATGTTGCCAGCGAAGCAGTGCCGTATCGCAAAAAATAGCCTGGTCATTAAAGGGGTAAATCCTTTGGGGGCCGAAGTAATACCAAGATACCAAGTCTTCCCCTGAGTTGCAATACATTGCAGAGAGAATGCTGATGGATCAAGAACTGTGCAGCAATTGGGTGCTCGGATCATCCCACCGACCTTGGCAGGCAAATGCTGCCATCATCATGGCTGTTTTTTTTGTTTTTTTTTTTAGCTTAAAACGGTTTCTTAACATCTTTAATACAGCAGAACCATTGAAATAACTTTCCAGTCTCAGGGAACCCCTACTAATAGGTACTATATCTAATCTGGTGACAAATTTGTGCGATAGTCAGTGGACGCATGTTCCTTACATTTATGGTTTGGGAAGACCGCCCCCCCTTTAGAGAGAGCTAAAAGGATCACTGGTGGGATCAATATGAATGATTTAGGCTGCTTTGACATATATGCGATTGAAAGCGTTTTTAACCGCATCCAATACGCATAACGTGAATGACTTTCAATGCAGCAGGATCACACGTGCGGGGCGGTCGCAGTGCGGTTTCAAAAAGGTTCCTGTGCATTTTTGGGTCTGGTTCAGGTGCGCTTTCAGGTAAAAATTCGCACCTGAACCAGTGAACAGAAATGCACCGGACTGCCGCACTGAAACCAAAACCACATACGTGCAAACCCAGCCTTGGAGACAACCGTTTGTATGCCATGAACACAGTTGCATCAGATCAGGCAGTGGTGGGATGGTGTTGACTGGCCAATGATATGACGGTACCATTTACTTGTGTGAAGTGACATTTCATTTTGATTCAAAGAAAAAATATTTCCACGTATGCATTCCGAGCTCAAAAAGGGTGTTTTTTTTTCTTCTAACTTCCTGTTAGAGAGTTGCTATGTTCATTCTCCATGGTGGTGTGTGCAGGAACATAGCCACCCGTCCTTACTTGCTCCTGAGATGGACTAGGTCATGATGGCGAATCTTGGCACCCCAGATGTTTTGGAACTACATTTCCCATGATGCTCATGCACTCTGCAGTGTAGAGGAGCATCATGGGAAATGTAGTTCCAAATCATCTGGGGTGCCAAAGTTTACCATCGCTGGACTAGGTACTTTGGACTATTAGATTTGTAGTGTGCATAGAGCAGTGCACATGATCTCAACTAACCTGCACTACTTGCTCCAAAGAAGTGAGGGGGAAAAGGAGAGGTTTAGGAGCTCACAGAGGAGAAAAACAGTGTAAGAAACAAATAAAAAATAGACAACAGGGCCATTACGTAGTGGATGCGTGCTTATTTTTTGGATACAGAATGTTGTGTAGTGTCAATATAAACATAAAGGAATTGTGAAAATTACACAGAGGTAGCAGGAACAGTGCCTGCATTTATAGGACTCATGTTGGCCTCAATATATAAATGCTGTGATTTCTACTTCAAAGCAACACTTCAAGTGTATACTTTTGGGTGTATGACGACATTCAACCTGCTTTTTTCTTACAGCACCTACACCTCTCAGTAAGACTGGCTATATTCAGAGAGATTCAAAGCATGTCAACCACAGCCTCTGAACAAGTCATCCATACGAAATCATTATATTGAAAAGAAGTATGCAACGTACTTCATACGCAACTGATTCAAGGAAAAAAAAAATGTGAACAAGGCGTCATCTGTCACTGTCCTCAATACAGCAGTGATGTCTGGGAAATAAGTGTTGTACTGACCTATGGCAGCTACTGAAAAAAATCATACATGTCATTTGTAGAGTGATGAAGTATTGATTCATTGACAACTCTGAACTCTCTATCAGGCGGTCAGCTCCCATTTGTGAAAACTGCACTGGCTCATGCTCTGGCTCTAAATTGAAAACACCAATTGCTGATTGGCTGAGTTGCAGAGGTAGGCAGATGATGCCACAATCTCCACCTCTGCCAATTAGAGGAAACCTTGTGTGTGTGTATACAGTATATATGAACCATACTGCCCTGCGGTCCACCGGTTCAGGTGGGCCGCAGGGCAGTATTCCAACATGATAACGGCCCCAAACACACCTCCAAGACGACCACTGCCTTGCAAAAGAAGTTGAGGGTAAAGGTGGTGGACTGGCCAAGCATGGCACCAGACCTAAACCCTATTGAGCATCTGTGGGGCATCCTCAAACAGAAGGTGGAGGAACACAGGGTCTCTAACATCCACCAGCTCTGTGATGTCATCATCAACCTGTGAAGCTCTGGTGAACTCCATGTCCAAGAGGGTTAAGTCAGTTCTGGGAAAATAATGGTGGCCACACAAAATATTGACACTTTGGGCCCAATTTGGACATTTTCACTTAGGGGTGTACTCACTTTTGTTGCTAGTGGTTTAGACATTAATGGCTGTGTGTTGAGTTATTTTGAGGGGACAGCAAATTTACACTGTTATACAAGCTGTACACTCACTACTTTACATTGTAGCAAAGTGTCATTTCTTCAGTGTTGTCACATGAAAAGATATAATAAAAAATTTGCAATTGGAAGCTGTTAAAAACACATCCAATTCGCATATATGTGAACCCAGCCTAAATCATTCATACTGCTAGGGCTTTCACAGAGTAAGCCCACCGAAAAATGATACACAAGGTATGGACAGACACTGTTGGGTTAAATCACCCACTGGCTGCTCAAATCCTACAGGAATTACAGTTATTATATTTTATGTATACTGTATATCAGGGCTCGACAAACCCCAGGAGCCAGGTTGCAATGGCGACAAGAAAGTTTGTCTGGGCTGCCACCCAAATACTGCATGCGCCCTGCTATGTATCCCAGGCTTCACTTGCCCAAAATAAATTGTGTCATTTATTGTGTTTTTGTGCCACCTAAAATTAACTTTCAATAGGATTTTGATCTCACGTAACATAAAAAAATTGGAACTACCACCATTTTATTCTCTAGGGTGTCTGCTTTCAGAAAATAGATAATGTTTGGTGGTTTTATGTAATCTTTCAGACCTAAAAGGATGTTTTAAAAGTGTACAAAAAAACTGCTGTGGCCATGAAAGGGGTGTGTGTGTGTGTAGGTATATATATATATATATATATATATACATACACACACACACACACATATATACATATATATATATGTGTGTGTGTGTGTGTGTGTGTGTGTGTGTGTGTGTGTGTGTGTGTGTGTGTGTGTGTGTGTGTGTGTATATATATATATATATATATATATATATATATATATATATATATATATATATATATATATATATATATATATATATATATATATATATATATATATATATATATATATATATACACACACACACACACACACACACACACACACATACATACATACACACACATATACACACACACACATACATATACACACACACACTGGGATTATATACCACTGACTGAGGAGTTTAACAAAATAAAGGGCAGACAGTACAGTTACAATTCAAGAGGGTAAGGAGAGGCCCTTGCTCATCAGAGCTTACGCTCTACTGTGATGAGTTCTCCCTGTTGGAGATCCAGTCTTTCCTCCTTCCCCAAATAAATATTAGTGATTTGTTTAATTATGCAATTGACGTAACAATGAATAACCCGGAAAAATTCACGCCCCCCCCCCACGCTTTATAGGTTGGAGGAGCTGGCACCTCAGAATCCCAAGTCTCTAGCAGCATCTGTCAGGAATATATACAAAGAGGCTGTCAGAAGTTTAACCCAAAACTAAAACACCAGGTTTGTCAGTCCTGTCCCATTAATGGGAACTGTAAAGACATACAAAACGACATGCTTCTGATATTTTGCAGCCTATAAACAGACTACGGAAGGATCTGATTGGTTGCTATGGACAACACAGCACAAGAGCGTAGCACACTTCATGCACATAGCTGTTTTGGGAAGAGCTACATACACTACTACGTGGACAAAACAAATGACTGAAATTCTTCTACACCCTGTTCTATCAGACAGTAGCACATAGCAGAGAGAAGCAATGGAGAACAGCTTACCGGAGGGTAGGAGGACTCTTCTTAGCGATCACCGGGGACAGCTACAGAAAGCCAACATGCAGAGGCGGCCAGCTACAAAGAGAAAAAAAAAAATGTGCATTTTAGGAGCAGAGAGGGGCTGGTGAAGCTACATTTTTCCTCTCCTATTTATGACACGGCAGATCTTGGCAGTGTGGAGAGCAGAGGACTCCGCTGTGCAAAGCGATCAGGTTTGGCTGTTGCTCTGAAGTGTGGCTCAGGGGAGGATTTTTTCACAAGCAGACGTTTTACCACCAGAGGCATATGACACTTCTTCTCATTTAATGCTTCCACAAACAGGACTAAGCACTTTGAAATCTTTTTTTAAACACAAAACGGAGCAGCTGTAGCGAGCAAGAGGGGAGGGCGGTTGAGAGCTGGAGTAAAAAACGTGAAAGCCATGGGATAAGGAGGAGGGCAGTATAAGGACAGAAGAGCCCAAAAAAAAAATACATGAGAGCTTGTGCAGGGGACATATTGTACTGACGGACTGTCACACAGCTGTATACAGGAGGCTCCCATCCAGCTGGACTCCACTGCACTCTATGTGCAGTACTTAAAAAATAGGCGGGAACATATGAGGACAAAATAAAAAAAGAAGGAGTTAGTAGCAACGCAGCACGTAAAGTATGCCTCTTACCAACTTCCAGTATTCGGGCCTGTGTCTCTGATCCTGAATCAATCAGAGGCCTCTCCGAAACTGATCTCAGCTATAGAGAGACCTTAGCGCAGAGGAAGCAAGCATACTGAGCTGCTTCCAACAGGGCAGAGCCCCAGGGTGGCATAAACTCAGCGCAAATGTCCCAGTAGGGCAATGTTTCTCCAGTCCTCCACTACCCCCAACAGGTCATGTTTTCAGGCTTTCCAATATCCGTTTCATCTGAGGGAAATCCTGAAAACATGACCTGTTGGGGGTACTTGAGGACTGGAGTTGAGAAACTTTGCAGTAGTGTACCAATCACACCACTGGTCAGAAAGTTAGAACTATAACCTGAAATGTATTGTGGCTCTTAGATA
The DNA here is from genome assembly GCA_037952835.1 of Lithobates septentrionalis. Lineage (NCBI taxonomy): Eukaryota > Metazoa > Chordata > Amphibia > Anura > Ranidae > Lithobates > Lithobates septentrionalis. Next base: position 943,045 of record JBBDGP010003112.1, on the reverse strand, counting down.
TTTTATGTAAAATGTTAGCTGTAAAACCTATTCATTTTGGGGTTTGCATTCTTGGGACTTTTTTTTTGTAGTATTTTGAGCCACTCGTGCATTACGAGTCTATTCTGATTGGCTTTTCTATCAATGCTGAACCAGTTCCTTGAAAGCTTCACCCGAAATGTCCTCTGTACCAAAAAGAAACGTCAAATGACACTTCTGTTCCCAAGAAGGTGAGGTTTTCTACCCAGACGCAATGTTCCCCCAAGCACACATTGAAGAAACCAGCTGTTCAGTGATGCTGGGTGCTATAATGGGCATAGGCTGGAAACCATGGATGATCAAAGTGAAGAAAATGTCATCAGCACACCAAGGATTCCTCAAAAGGGTACAATGCTTTATTCCGTGGTCACATTATATATATATATATACAGCAACGTTTCAGAGCCACGCAAGTGACGAAGGGACACTGCGTAGCTCCGTTACATTGCTCTATAGTTGCAATGTGACCACGGAATAAAGCTTTGGACCCTTGAGGAATCCTTGGTGTGATGACATTTTCTTCACTTTGTTTTAGGGTGGATTTTATTTAAACAAGTTGATTTAAATCATACTTTTTAAAGAGCAACTGTCATCTCTGTCCCACAGTGGCTCCTCCTCTGACCAGCTGTTGACTCACCAACAGTCCCATTCACTTTAATGGGACGGCTGGTGATGTGTCAGTGACACCACAAGGTGAGGGACATGGCGGCAACAGGTGAGTGCCATGATGGATCTGAAATGACAGGTGCTCTTTAAATGTAAGGAATTAATCTTGCTGGTAGTTTGAATCTTTAATATTTGCAAACAAAATGAAGGTTTCCTACTTAGAATAATAAGGTTAGTAAATATTCCCAAACTGGGTCTCTTTTACAGCCTGCTGCCATTTTGCTCATCAAGGGAGGAGTAAAGCACTTCAAGCTATGTGCAGAAAGATCACAAGGTTTATAAGCTGCTCAGGTGGTTTCACTTTTTTTTTACCGCTTGCCCTTCCTCATTACAGTCTGGTACAGATGCATTTCTCTTCAAACAATCATACATTTTTGTAATGTACATTTTGCAAAACAATGGGATAAAGGAATACTCCTGAACTTTCATGGTTACTGTGAAATTGTGTGAATGCATCAATGCAGTGCATGTTATCTCAACTTGCAGAGCTTGGATTCATTGAATGAGTTTACCAAAAAAGTAAATATTGCAGAATATACAGCCTCATGCTACATAACTAAGCTCCATTTAATGCTGAATAAAACAAATTATTAATGTATCTTAAATAAAAAAACTTTCTTTAGATAGATTTTTTTTACACCAAAAGCATTAAAATAAATTTAATAAGACCTTTAGTGTTGAAACGCGTCCGGCTGAGCATTTATTGCACCCCACATTGCCTTTTATATATTTTTTACGAATTTGTGATTACTTTTATATTTTTGTCATTTTTGATATATTCCAATAAACCTTTTGGTTTAACCTGCACTATTTGGAGCCCTCCTTTTTCCTATGTTTGTACGTCGGAGCCCACAAAGAGTTGTCTTGAGGTACACCTAGCCGAATACCAGTGCTTTTGGAGTTCGCTGCTGGGAAGCTGAGGACCCGTCACCGGACCCACCTCCTGCATACCGCCCCATACCTAGATCCGGCTGGATCACAAGCCCTTCTGACCCACTGTTGTATAACATGTGGGTCCACGACAGCTGGTAAGAGTATCCATCTTATATTTCTAGAGTCACTACAGACAACTTGTTTCTGATGTCCCCTGTCTTGGTATCAACCCGACAGAAAGAAGCTCATCTTGTCCACCACTATTTCTCTTGGACTATATTTTTTATGATTTCACTTTAGGATGCATGCACTTCCTGTGCTTTGCACATTTTTTTTACAATTCTAATTATATTTGTAATATTGGGCAATTCTAATTGTGTTTCATTACATGTATTGGCATTAGCACTTTTCCATCTCATGTCACTTTATGCTGTATAATTACACATTATTGTACTTTGGCCTTTTTCACTTTAGAGCGTTAGCACATCTTAAATAGAAAAAAAAAAAAAGGGAGATCTCTGAGAGCTTATTGGAAGGGACGGGACCCCCCCCCCCCCCTTCACACAGCTCACAGGAACAGAGCTGAGGATGTCAATCAGTTGGAGCTCCCCCCCCGTCACCATTTTTTTTTTTTGGTGTCAGGAAAACTTGTCAGAAAACTTAGCAGACAGAAATTACACTTAGTGCTCTTAATTAAGACAAGCAAACACTCTAGAGGGATATGCTTTGTTTATATTTCATGTCTGAGGTTTACAACCACTTTTATAATCATTTTCTAAAACCACTTCCGAAGAGACCTGTGAGCGTGCCCTTGTACGCTGTATGAATGCCATGGCATTAAAGCGTTACTAAACCCAGGACCCTGCATACAGCATATCTGGTCTCTGACAGTACACAGAACATGGAAATGCAATTATTTTAGTAAATATAAATGGCTAAATAAATTTTCTCATCTCAGTCTTGTGACTTCTATCAGTGTCTGGCTAAAGCTTGTAGGAGTCTTCATTCTCCTCTGACTGTCCCACGAGGCTGCAGGACCCTTGACCCTCTGTCTTGGCAGTGCCGATTGGCCCTGTTCTGATCACATGCACCCTCCCAGAAAAAAAAAAAACTCCAGCAATTTACACTAAACTGAGCATGTGCAGAGTGCCTCCAAGTCTCAGTACTATCAGGAGATAGATTGAGACTGTGGAGGAAGAGCGGGGGGTTTCAGAAAAGACAGGATCAAACAGCCTTTTTACACAATGCGCAGGATTAACCCCTAATGTTCCACAGTGAGTATAAAAAGCATGCTTTACTATATATACAGACTCATTTTAATTATAAACACTATACTGCCTCTGTACATATATATTTAGTCAAGCGATTTTAGTACATGCTGGAAGAGTTTCTATTACTCATACTGTATCAGAGAAGCATAGAGAGCATGCTGTAGGCCAATGGTGGAATATATTTATTTACATAGAGAATACAGGCAACATCAACTGTACTACTAAACTGTTGATGAACAATAAACTGCTCCTGTCACCTGCTAGGATTGCTGGGACCTCTAGTCCCTTACCAGCTGGAGAATCAGACTGCCTACCTCTGCCAAAGAACAATCTGCATATAGGAAAACGGTAAAATGGGCACACCCACAAATCAACATAAGCATATATTTATATTATCGGCATAAAAAATGTAATTTCTATATTTACTAACCATATTATATGATTCGGTTACTGTATATTGTACATTCATATCCGTCCTTGCCCTCAAGGAATTATTTCTTGTATTTTATATTCTTTCTGATTTGTATTACTTTTTTCTACAATGCAGAATATCCAAGTCACTGACTTACACTTCGGCTAATTTGTGTGGATACCAAATTTTGAATTGTGAAAAGAAACCAAAGCAATAAAAAAAAAAAATCCATACGCGTATGGGGAGAACATAAACTCCATGCATTTGGTTTTAGTAGTTAAAGTGAACTCAGGACACCAGTACTACAAAGAAAGCATTAACCACTGCATACATTGTCATTAGTGTTCTGCACTGTCCCCTAATGTCTGAATGCTCTCCCACCCCACAATGCTTGCCTTATATAAAATGCAGAGTAATGGCTTAGCTTGCAAAGACTCAATAGGCAAGAATCCACTTACAAAGTCTTGTAGTAAAACCATGCTAATATGTTGGAGATTTAGATCATCTAAACTAGCCACTTTTAAGTCACTGGCCCCTGTTGAATGAAACCACCTAAGTGAGACCTTACAATATGAAGTAAAAGAACCAATGTGCAAGGAAAGTGGGATCATAACTTGGGAACTTTTCCATGGAGATCTCAATACTGGCATTTCCAAAAATGTATAGGAAAGTAGAAACTTTCATATCTTAGCTTTGAGTGAGTTGACCCCTTTTAGGTAAGCCTGGGAGAAAAAAAAAAAAGTGATGTCTCCGAAAGCAGGCATCTCCAATTACTTGTAGGGCACGCGTGCCCCCATCCACCCCAACACTCAGTATACGCTGCAATGCAAATATTAAGCAACTTTCCTTCTCACCATCTGACCCCTAGGTTCCTGTACTTCACCCCTAGGTTCCTGTACAGTAAGGCTGCCCATCAATATGGAGGGCCAGATGTAAGATGCACAATGTATGAAGCTGTCAGTATTTGAAATACTGGGTTTTGGGGATCCCAGGTCATTGTTCCAGAGATTAAAGGTCGTGTGCAGGAACCTGCAGCAGCTGGCTTCTTGACTTTTGTGTATATGCATTAATTGATGCAAAATTATACATTTAAGTTAGGGCAACTGTAATGATGCTCAACATTGCAGACATTTAAAAGGGGTTGTAAAGTCAGAATTTTTTTTAGCTTAATGCATTCTATGCATTAAGATAAAAAGCCTTCTGTGTGCAGCAGTCCCCCTCGGCCCCCCTAATACTTACCTTTTTGTCTACAAGTTTTTTTCGGCTGTCCAGGACTCTTCCTCCTGATTGGCTGAGAGACACAGCAGCAGCGCCCTTGGCTAACTGACTTTGACATCAGTGGGAGCCAATCAGGAGAGAGAGAGGGGACGGGGCCGAACCACAGCTCTGTATCTGAATGGAGCTCGGGTGCCCCCATAGCAAGCTGCTTGCTGTGGGGGCACTCAACAGGAGGGAAGGGCCAGGAGTACCGAAGTGGCACCCGAGAAGAGGAGGATCTGGGCTGCTCTGTGCAAATCCACTGCAACAGAGGAGGTAACTATAAACAGGTTTGTAACATTTATATATAAAAAAAAGAGAGACTATACAAACACTTTAAGAAAAGTAGATATACCCATATTAAATCCTCTTCTGTTATACCAACTCGCTATTTCAGCATGTGGCCATACAAGTATTTGTGGCTCTCTTCTAGCGCTTGTAAACTCTCAGCAGTCTTTTGATGTAACTGCTGCTGGTCATCCCATACACAGTATTTTTACTGTCTGCTGTAATAATGTATGGGGCATCAGCAAAACAGAAGCCAATAATTTCACTGGATGTCCTCTGCATGTGTATTTTCTCAGAGAATAGGTGCAAGTACTCACAACATTGCCTCCCAGGAGAGTAGTAAAACGGCACGCTGCGCCGAGTGCTAGATGAAGGCAAATTGCAGAGGTGCTGAACCCCACACAATATGCTTTAATTACTGTGCCACAAGCAAAAGTCCAGACACAGTACTTCATTTTGCAAAAAAAAAAAATAAAAAACAACCCACACTTCTCCATTACATTTGCTTTTAAACCTACCTTAAAGAAGAACTTCATAAAATAAACAGTGTGACAGCGCTAAGCTCTGTCATTGCGGGAGAATAAGCAAAAGGGACTCAGGGTTCTCACAGTTGCAGGGTTTTGTTTTTCCCGTATTGGGGTCTGGAGTCTTCGAAAAGCTTTGTAAAGGAAGAAGTTACATTGTTCTAACATCAGGTCACGTTACCTTGTGTCCCTAGATATCCCCAGGGGGTCCCGCATCCACTGCACACTGTGCTGGCACTGAAGTGTGAGAAGCACTGCCATTTTATCCTGGTGGCACCACTACAGCCCACCTGAACAGGTACCCAGATAGGAACTGCAATTAGTTCTTGACGGTCACAGAGCAATAACTTAAACCTTAGGGCACACTGATTGGGTGGTAAAAACTGCTAGAGATGAATAAGAAGTTTCTTGACTTTCACTTTAAAGTAAAAGATTAAAAAGAAAAAAAAAAAAAAGGTGAATAGTTCAAGGAATGTAAAAATAAAACCATTATTTAAAGCGGGGGTCCACCCACACCGCCAAAATTTTTTTTTAAAAGCCAGCAGCTACAAATACTGCAGCTGCTGACTTTTAATACATGGCCACATACCTGTCCCAGGGTCCAGCGATGTCGGCAGGCGACGCCGAGAACCCGCTCGGTTCTCGGCAGCTGCCGCCGCCATCCTAGGTGAGGGAATCAGGAAGTGAAGCGTTGCGGCTTCACTTCCCGGTTCCCTACTGCGCATGCGCGAGTCGCGCTGCGCATCGTAAGTGGTCCCCGCTCTCTCCTGGGAGCTGTGTGTTTCCCAGGAGACAGCGCGGTGGGGAGGGGAAGAGGCATAGACTCCCATGGGAGTCTATGCCGGAAGTGGGTGCAAATACCTGTCTTAGATAGGTATCTGCACCCCCCTCACCCCTGAAAGGTGCCAAATGTGACACTGGAGGGGGGGGGGGGGGGGAGTTCCGAAAAGCGGAAGTTCCATTTTTGTGTGGAACTCCGCTTTAATACTGAAGAACATCAGCTTAATATAGAAAATAGGAACTGGTGAATTCTTCAAGCACTGGCAGACTAATTGGATGTTAGCTGCCGCAGACAAGCTAGTGCGTTCTGCTACTGTATAATACAATCATAAGAGGAGCCACTATCAGGGAAACCTGGCTAGTGCAGGGGCAAGCCTGGGTGGCCACTACGAATGAATACAAAATATCTCCACAGTAAAAACTTCTGGGAAAATACTAAGAATTCGCAACAATTCATGTAATGTGACAATTTTATTTTCTCCCTTCGCTCAGGATCTATATGCCCATGTCAGACATCGGAGTCATTAAAAAATAAAAGAACATTTCAATGGCCTCGCATGGCAGAAAGGTTAACCACCCCTCACAATATTGAATGTGTCTGATAACAGATGTCCTGCTGGGGCCCCTTTTAAGCTGCTGGTTGGCCACAGTGTGCTCTCTGGTTCATACTTCACAGCCACAGCTAATAACACGGGGGCCTCGCTGTGTGACACACGGCCTTAACCCCTTGGAAACTCATTAAGAACTTTCCACAGCACCACTGGCCAAGTTCTCTCCTGAATCCTTCCTCTTTCCAGGCCAGGGAAGAAACATGCAATGTACCATGAAAATTTAATCGTACGACTCTCTGCAACAGAATTGTTATAAGAACTGTGGGAGGCCAATGGAAAACTAAAGCTGGCCATAGATGGGTAGAATTTCAAATGCAAATTCTTAGGAAAACATTCTACAAAAGTTCCTTAGTTTTTCTAATCATTAGTGGGTCAAATTGACATTCATTTTTTTGCTGCAGTGATGAAAAAAATTCTCAAGAACAGGATAGAAACTTTTTGTCAAACAAATTTCTAACCGTGTATGTGGTTTCCGTTCGGTAAAGTCTATTCTAAAATCAAATGTTAAAAGCAAACAAAATCTTTCAAATGACATTTGAATGTCCTGAGAATTTTCATACAAATTTTCCCAAGAACTTTTCCTAAGAATTTTTGAATTTCCATCCATCTATAGCCAGGTTTACTGTGACTTGCAGCTCTGCTTTTGGAGGCAGACGGTCATTTCAAAGTATCTGTCAGTTCACTTGAGATTGTTTAGGAAAAGAATCAAGTCCTCTAATGGGTTTACTCAATAAGGTGAGGCAAAGTGCAACCGAAGGTTAACCACCTCAATACAGGGCACTTACACCCCCTTCCTGCCCAGGCCATTTTTCAGCGCTGTCACACTTTGAATGACAATTGCACGGTCATACTACACTGCAACCATGTGAACTGTTTATCATTTTATTCACACAAATGGAGCTCTCTTCTGGTGGTATTTAATCACTCCTGTTTTTTTTTTTTTTCGTCATATGATGTCCACCCAGAACGAGAGCCAAGCTGCCCAGCCGTCATTTGACGGTGGGCTGGCGGGAAGTGGTTAAGCAGTCCATAAATTGTGCAAATTTCTTTCCCACAGACACGGGTTGCAGGAAAGAAATCTGTAGGTTTCCCCCATCAAAACAGACAGTGCTAACAGGGTAATCCTTCCTGCTGAGCCATAGTCTGCTCCTAGGGCAGGGGGGGGGGGGGGGGCTGAGGAATCCGTCCCCGCTGGGAGAAAGACAGTGATTATTGCTAGCAACTATAGCAGTAACTAGCAATAATTATAAGAAACCCTGGCAGGCTGGTTGTATCCAAGTTAAATCGATCAACTTGGCACATTCAGCCTGCCCATTAATGGTTCGAATATGGGCCGGTTCCTGTTGAGATTCAACCTTGTACGGCCGGCCTTAACCACTTCAGCCCCGGAAGGATTTACCCCCTTCCTGACCAGAGCACTTTTTACAATTCGGCACTGCGTCGCTTTAACTGCTAATTGCGCGGTCATGCAATGCTCTACCCAAACGAAATTTGCGTCCTTTTCTTCCCACAAATAGAGCTTTCTTTTGATGGTATTTGATCACCTCTGCCGTTTTTATTTTTTGCGCTATAAACGGAAAAAGACTGAAAATTTTGAAAAAAAATGATATTTTCTACTTTTTGTTATAAAAAAAATCCAATAAACTAAATTTTAGTCATACATTTAGGCCAAAATGTATTCGGCCACATGTCTTTGGTAAAAAAAATGTCAATAAGCGTATATTTATTGGTTTGCGCAAAAGTTATAGCGTCTACAAACTAGGGTACATTTTCTGTAATTTACACAGCTTTTAGTTTATGACTGCCTATGTCATTTCTTGAGGTGCTAAAATGGCAGGGCAGTACAAAACCCCCCCAAATGACCCCATTTTGGAAAGTAGACACCCCAAGGAAATTGCTGAGAGGCATGTTGAACCCATTGAATATTTTTTTTTTTTGTCCCAAGTGATTGAATAATGACAAAAAAAAAAAAAAAAATTTACAAAAAGTCGTCACTAAATGATATATTGCTCACACAGGCCATGGGCATATGTGGAATTGCACCCCAAAATACATTCAGCTGCTTCTCCTGAGTACGGGGATACCACATGTGTGGCACTTTTTGGGAGCCTAGCCGCGTACGGGGCCCCGAAAACCCAGCACCACCTTCAGGATTTCTAAGGGCATACATTTTTGATTTTACTCCTCACTACCTATCACAGTTTTGAAGGCCATAAAATGCCAAGATGGCACAAACCCCCCCCAAATTACCCAATTTTGGAAAGTAGACACCCCAAGCTATTTGCTGAGAGGCATGGTGAGTATTTTGCAGCTCTCATTTGTTTTTGAAAATGAAGAAAGACCAGAAAAAAAAATTTTTTTTTTCTTTTTTCAATTTTCAAAACTTTGTGACAAAAAGTGAGGTCTGCAAAATACTCACTATACCTCTCAGCAAATAGCTTGGGGTGTCTACTTTCCAAAATGGGGTAATTTGGGGGGGGTTTGTGCCACCTGGGCATTCCATGGCCTCCGAAACTGTGATAGGCAGTGAAGAGTGAAATCAAAAATTTACGGCCTTAGAAAGCCTGAAGGCGGTGCTTGGTTTTCGGGGTCCCGTACGCGGCTAGGCTCCCAAAAAGTCCCACACATGTGGTATCCCCGTACTCAGGAGAAGCAACAGAATTTATTTTGGGGTGTAATTTCACATATTCCCATGGCACGTTTCAGCAATATAACATTTAGTGACAACTTTGTGCAAAAAAACAAAAAAAAACAAAAAATTTGTCTCTTTCCCGCTACTTGTGTCACAATATAAAATATTCCATGGACTCGACATGCCTCTCAGCAAATAGCTTGGGGTGTCTACTTTCCAAAATGGGGTCATTTGGGGGGGGTTTGAACTGTCCTGGCATTTTATGCACAACATTTAGAAGCTTATGTCACACATCACCCACTCTTCTAACCACTTGAAGACAAAGCCCTTTCTGACACTTTTTGATTACATGAAAAAATTATTTTTTTTTGCAAGAAAATTACTTTGAACCCCCAAACATTATATATTATTTTAAAGCAAATGCCCTACAGATTAAAATGGTGGGTGTTTCATTTTTTTTTTTTCACACAGTATTTGCGCAGCGATTTTCAAACGCATTTTTTGGGGAAAAAACACACTTTTTTAAATTTTAATGCACTAAAACACACTATATTGCCCAAATGTTTGATGAAATAAAAAAGATGATCTTAGGCCGAGTACATGGATACCAAACATGACATGCTTTAAAATTGCGCACAAACGTGCAGTGGCAACAAAATTAATACATTTTTAAAAGCCTTTAAAAGCCTTTACAGGTTACCACTTTAGATTTACAGAGGAGGTCTACTGCTAAAATTACTGCCCTCGATCTGACCTTCGCGGTGATACCTCACATGCATGGTGCAATTGCTGTTTACATTTGACGCCAGACCGCCGCTTGCGTTCGCCTTAGCGTGAGAGCAGGGGGGACAGGGGTGCTTTTTATTTATTTATTTTTTTTCTTTATTATTTTTTTGCTTTTTTATCTTATTTTTAAACTGTTCCTTTCATTTTTTTTTTTTAAATCATTTTTATTGTTATCTCAGGGAATGTAAATATCCCCTATGATAGCAATAGGTAGTGACAGGTACTCTTTTTTGAAAAAATTGGGGTCTATTAGACCCTAGATCTCTCCTCTGCCCTCAAAGCATCTGACCACACCAAGATCGGTGTGATAAAATGCTCCCCCAATTTCCCAATGGCGCTATTTACATCCGGCGAAATCTAAGTCATAAAATGCTCGTAGCTTCCGGTTTCTTAGGCCATAGAGATGTTTGGAGCCACTCTGGTCTCTGATCAGCTCTATGGTCAGCTGGCTGAATCACCGGCTGCATTCTCAGGTTCCCTGTTGAGACAGGAGAGCCAGAGAAAAACACGGAAGACGGTGGGGGGGGGGGGCATTCCCTCCCACTGCTTGTAAAAGCAGTCTAGAGGCTAATTAGCCGCTAGGATTGCTTTTACATGAAAGCCGACCGCTGGCTAAAAAGAATGATACCAAGATGATACCTAAACCTGCAGGCATCATTCTGGTATAACCACTCAAAGTCGTGAATGGCGTACCTGAAGACAAAAAAATGGTTAACAATAAAGCACAGTAAACGGTAAAGTATAAAAAATTGCATACCTGAAAAGCAAACATGATAAAACATAATAACAATAAAACATTGCAGAATAGAATACAGTAAAAAAGAGCAGAACAATAGAGAGAGAGAATAGAGAGAGAGAACAATAAAACGACAACTATTTTTTTTTATTTTTGTTTGTGTTTTTTTTTTTTTTTACACTTTTTTTTTGTAACTGTAACTTTTATAACTGTAACCGCTTCCAGGTTCGGGTCTCTCAAAATGCGATGGCATCTTGGGAGACCCTGTGAAAGTGTGCCTAGTCTGTGCAATGCTGCACCCTACGCTAATACTCAACTAGTGAATGGTAGCGTTCAAAACATTCACCAATGCAAAGACCAGGATTGTCAGGACAGGAGGGACAATAATAGTGAGTGTCACGCCTATATCCGCGCTTGGTGCAGACACAACATCTTTTTTGGGGGGGTTCGTTGGGTAGGGGTACTCGGGAGGACATAAAGAAAATGCCTCTCATGCAGCCGACTGCATTTGGTTGGGGATGTGAATGGGGGAAGTACGGGCGCTGCAGAAGCGGTGGGTTCCCAATTAGGATTGGCGAATGCAGCAGGAAGGGCACTATGGGCACGACGGGCCTGTGTTTGTCTTTTTGGTGGCAGCGGGACACTACTTGTGCTTGCCACCTCACCAGCTTGAACTGCACTTATGGGACTCGCCACGTCACCAAGTGTTACTGCAGTGCTGGTTTGACTACGACCGGGGTGTACTAGGCCGCTGGTGCTTGCCAGTTCACCAAAACGCTACAAAAAAAAGTGACAGTGATCGATCGATACTGCACTTGGGTGGGCTGGACTGGGCTGGGCGGAGGGGCAAAACGCAGGTGCTAGCAGGTATCTGGGCTGATCCCGCTAACACTGCGTTTTTGGGAACCCTAAACTGCTGGGGACGCCAGTATAGATCTGATCGGATCAGATATTGATGCGTTCAGATACTATACCACTAAGGGAGGTGTACGGTGCGTGTACGGTGCGTGCATGGGTGTTCGCGGTACTGGTGCTAATCTGACGCTGCCTAGGGCGACGCATATCACCGCCGGGCGATCAGGGGGCTAAACCTTTTTTCGGTAATAAACGGCGGGTGCCCTGACACTATAAAAAATAAACAAACTAACCAGCGTCACCCGTAACGGTTATACGGTGATCAGTGGTAAAAGGGTTAACTAGGGGGCCATCAAGGGGTTAAAACATTTATTCGGTAGTATATGGGGGTCCCTGTCGCTATAAAACACTGACGGCAAACCTAAATATTTACGTCCCTAACTAGCGTCACCAGAGACACTAATACAGCGATCAGAAAAATGATCGCTTAGCGACACTGGTGACGGGGGGTGATCAAGGGGTTAAAACTTTATTAGGGGGGGTAAGGGGGGTACCCTAGACCTACAGGGGGGTAACAGTTACTACCCTAACTGCTAACTGTCACAAACTGACACTATGCAGTAATCAGGAAAAAAAAAACAAAAAAAAACAAAACCTGCTTGGTGTCAGTTTGTGACAGGGGGGGGGTGATTGGGGGGGGATCGGGGGGGGATCGGGGGTGTAAGGTATGCCTGGCATGTTCTACTGTGTGTGTGTGAGTGTTGGTGCACTTACATGTCATCTCCCCTCGGCGCTGGAACGGAAACTCCCGAGCCGAGGAGAGATGACATCACATCCTCTGCCTCTGTGTACTATACAGAGGCAGGGGATGTTTGTCATTGGCTGGGAGCGATCGCGAGGGGGGGGCCACGATCGGATGGCCTCCCCCTCGTCTCCCATCGCTTCCAACCAAATGCCGACCGCAGCTGGCACCGGGGGGGGGTCCGATCGGACCCCCCACCCGCGGGAAGGCAATCACGTTTCAGGTACGTGATTTTGCCTGCCCGTGCCGCTCTGCTCACGTATATAGGCGTGAGGCGGTCGGCAAGTGGTTAATCACAATAATAAATCAAATCCCATATTACAGAAGATGGATGAGTAAAAGATGAATTCTGACTGATCTTACTATTGATGATCTATTCTGCACCAACATCTGGACAAGACTGAAAAAAAAACAAAAAAAAAAAAACAGCAAGATAGGCCAGCATGAACAAGAAGATCTTCAGCAAGCCTTCATTTGTCCAGCATGCACATGCCCTATTTGGGTGGTTCCGTGGATATGCAGTTGGCTAAAGGATAGATATCAGAATATGGTTGTAAATGGGGGTTATTCAGAACACAGATCAGTCACTAGTGGTGTACCACAAGGCCCTGTACTAGGTCATGTTCCATTTCATCTACATGTAAGTAATATAACTAAAAGTTTGTTGAGCAAGGTATGTACTTTTGCTGATGATTCAAAGGTGTGTAATAGGGTTGATATCTCTGGAGGTGCCTGTAAAATTAAACATGATTTGGTATTACTGGAAGATTGTTAAAAGCAGTGGAAACTGCAGTTCAATGTTTCTAAAGGTAAAATAACACACCTAGGGAAAAGGAATCCCCTGAGACAGTATAACATTGGGGGTACAGTGTTGGCCAGCACTACAGTGGAAAAAATTTGGGGGTACTTATTTCAGATGATTGCAAAATGAACAAACATTGTGACCAGGCAGTGGGAAGATGAACAGAATTCTAGGATGCATCACTAGAGGGATCACCAGCAGCAGGAAGGAGGTTCTGATTCCCCTCTATAGATCTTTAGTGAGACCTCATTTAGAATACCGTGTCCAGTTCTGGAGATCGCACTTACAAAAAGATATTGATGAGATAGAACAGGTCCAGAGAGACGGGTAACAAAAATGGTGAAAGGTTTGGGGGATAAAACATATCCAGAGCGACTTCAGGAACTTCATATGTACAGTCTGGAGAAAAGAAGGAAAAGGGGAGACATGATTGAAACCTTTAAATCAGTGGTTCTCAACCTTCTAGTGTCGTGGCCCCTTGATAAAATCTCCCACGTTGTGGGGACCCCTAACAGTAAAATTATTTTCGTAGTGTGTGGGTTGTCAGCACGCAAGGCAAGACAAGTCCCTTCCACTCGTACAGTACTTAAACCCCTTATGGTACATTTCTCTTTGTTCTCCTTTCTTTCCCTTTTATCTCTCTCTATGCTAATTTCTTCTTTTTTTTCCCCCCCATCCCTCTCTCTAGCCATCTTTCTTGTTCTTTTTCTTTCTCTCCCTTTTTCTTTGTTCATCCCCCTCTTTTCCTCTCCCTTCCATGTATTCTCTATTTTTATTCCTTCTCTTATGCCTTGGTGGGGGAATGGGATGAGTGGCAGTGCTGGTGGGGGGGTGGGATGAGTGGCAGTGCTAGGGGAAGTTCTGATCAGCCAACTTAGGTGCTCTTGATCAAGTTCATCTGCTGATCTGAGAACTGTAGTGGGGACTTTTTTTGGCAACTTTAATCACAGGTAGAGTTACTCACTGTGTCTCTGGCTTCACTGTGTCTCCGACTTTGTGGTGTCTCGTAGCAGTGACACTTATGCCAAAATCAGGAGATAGGGTCTCCTCCAGCCCCTCCCACTTCACATTCCTCGCCAGTCAGTTGACCTCTAGTCTCTGCCCCTCAGCCATGCCATGAACTGAATGGGCGGCTGCGAAGAGACTGAGTGGGCGGCCGCGGGCTTCAGGAACAGCCCAGGATTCGGTGACCCCTGGCAAATCATCATTCGACCCGAGGGGGTCCCGACCCCCAGGTTGAGAACCACTGCTTTAAATACATCAAGGGAGTGAATAAGATTAGGGAGGGCAGTTTTTTTTTTTTATACAAAGCCAAGATCAAGAACAAGGGGACATGATCTCAAACTAGCAGGAGGAACGTTCAAAAAACATTAGTTGATGATTGGAATAGACTTCCAGCAGAGGTAGCGAGACAGTCAACAGTAAGCGGATTTCTTGGGGCAAACATAGATCTATACTCAGACTAAAAAGTTAAGAATAAAAATATATAAATTATTGCTGTATTTTAGGACTTAACCCCTGTATTTGATGATCTCTATTCACCTTATTTTTACAGCATTAGCATGCCAATTTGACTTTGTTTTAGCTTCTTGTATCCCATCTGTACAACAGCATTCAGATTACAAGAGGCAGCAATAGAAGTCAATCACTATGCTGCATGCAAATGTAATGACAGCTAAACACGCTGACAGGAGGAGAAAGCAATCTGAGTAGAGGGGTGAGCTGCTCCTTTATTGTCCAATCACATGCTAGGGTCAGGGAGGTAACCAATGCCTAACTGCAGTGTAGAAAACCAGGTCATTAGCTATGTAAACAGCATTGCTGTCTGGCAGGGCTGTGTACGTTTTAGGACTGGATGGATAGAAGTACAAATCCTTCGGCAGGCAGAAGTTCTCACATACGTATCAAATTGTGTATGTAGATATTTGCCTGGAGGTCAGCTTTAGGGCCGCTGTCCATGGACTTTTGTTCATGTCAAATGGGTTTTTGTATACCCATGCAAGTCTATTGGAATGAAAAACACGCTTGAAAAATGACAGGTCAGAAACAGGTTAACTGCATCTCCCATATTGAGACAACAACTGGCCTTACACAGTATTCTATACATTACATTTTTATTGTTAGAATTGTACATACTTACAGTGCATTCGGAAAGCATTCATAGCACTTTTTCCACATTTTGTTAGGTTACAGCCTTATTCCAAAATGCATTAAATTCATTCTTTCCCTCAAAATTCTACCAATAACTCATAATGACAAAGTGAAAGAAGTTTATTTGAAATCTGTGCAAATTTATTCAAAATAAAAAGTGAAAAGAATCACATGTACATAAGTATTCACAGCCTTTGCTCAATACTTTGTTAAAGCACCTTTGGCACCAATTACAGCCTCAAGTCTTTTTGAGTAAGATGCCACAAGCTTGGCACACCTATTTTTGGGCAGTTTCTCTCCTTCTTGGGAAGAATCAGGTTGAATGGGGAGCATCGGTGCACAGCCATTTACAGATCTCTCCAGGGATGTTCAATCAGATTCAAGTCTGGGCTCTGGCTGGGCCACTCAAGGACATTCACAGAGTTGTCCCATAGCCACTCCTTTGTTATCTTGGCTGTGTGCTGAATGTTATTGTCCTGTTGGAATATGAACCTTCGCCCCAGTCTGAGGTCTAGGGTGATCTGGAGCAGGTTTTCATCAAGGATGTCTCTCTGTACATTGCTGAATTCATGTTTCCCTCAATCCTGGCTAGTCCCTCCTGAACCCCCCCCCCCCCCCACAGCATGATGCTGTCACCACCATGCTTCACTGTAGGGATGGTATTGGCCAGGTGATGAGCGGTGCCTGGTTTCCTCCAGACATGACACTTGTCATTCAGGCCAAAAAGAGTTAAATCTTTGTTTCATCAGACCAGAGAATTTTGTTTTTCCATGGTCTGAGAGTCCTTTAGGTGCCTTCTGGCAAACTCCAGGCAGACTGGCATGTGCCTTTTACTGGGGAGTGGCTTCCATATGGCCACTCTACCATACAGGCCTGATTGGTGGAGTGCTGCAGAGATGGTTGTTCTTCTGGAAGGTTCTTCTCTCTCCACAGAGAAATGCTGGAGCTCTGTCAGAGTGACCATCGGATTTTTGGTCACCTCCCTGACTAAGGCCCTTCTTCCCTGATCACTCAGTTTGGCTGGGCTGACCATTCTAGGAAGAGTCTTGGTGGTTCCAAACTTCTTCCATTTACAGATGATAGAGGCCACGGTGCTCATTGGGGTGCTCATTTAATGCTGCAGAAAATTTTCTGTACCCTTCCCCAGGTGCCTTGATACAATCATGTCTCCGAAGTTTACAAACAATTCCTTGGACTTCATGGCTTGGCTTGTGCTCTGACATGCACTGTTAATTGTGGGACCTTATATAGACAGGTGTGTGCCTTTCCAAATCGTGTCCAATCAACTGAATTTACCACAAGTGAACTACAATCAAGTTGTAGAAACATCTCAAGGATGAACAGTGGAATCAATATGCTCCTGAGCTCAATTTTGACTGTGATGGCAAAGGCTTTGAATACTTGTACATGGGATTTTTTCATTTTTTATTTTTAGTAAATTTGCAAAAATTTCAAACTTCTTTCACGTTGTCATTACTGGGTATTGTTTGTAGAATTTTGAGGAAAATAATTAATTGAACCTATTTTGGAATAAGGCTGTAACATAACAAAATGTGGAAAAAGTGAAGCGCTGTGAATACGTTCCGGATGCACTGTATGAAAGATTTAGATGTGCCTAAATTAAACAGGAGCTTCCTTAATAATAATTACCTGTCCTCTCACACACCAGCTGTACTTTCACTAAAAACCACTAATGTTAGTCATAAAGAATGATGAGCCTGAGGCAAACCCTGATGCAGAATGTGGACAAGACTATACACAATAGTTCAGGAGACTGTAGACAGGCCATTTAAAGTGATATTAAAGGCTTGCTTTTTTTTATTTTTAAACAAACATGTCAATACTTACCTGCTCTGTGCAATAGTTTTGCAGAGCATCCCTGATCCTCCTCTTCTAGGGTCCCCCACCGGCACTCCTAGCCCCTTCCCTCCTGTTGAGTGGTCCCACAGCAAGCAGCTTGCTATGGGGGCACCTGAGCAGGCTTGCTCTCGAGACGCTGCTCTGCGTGTCCATTCACACACAGAGCCACGGCTGGGCCCTGCGCCCTCTCACCCCTCATTGGCTCACCGGCTGTGATTGAAAGCAGCAGGAGCCAATGGATCCAGCTGCTGTCTCAGCCAATGATGAATGAGAGTCCCTAGAGAGCCAGGGCTCTTGTGCACAGCTGGATCACAATGGGGCTCAGGTAAGTTATGGGGGGCTACTGCACACAGGTTTTTTACCTTCATGCATAGAATGCATGAAGGTAAACAACCTTGAGCCTTTAATAACCACTTCAACATTGGGATACCATTGACAGGGTGACAATATAATAATCTAATGCAAGTAAAGCAGCCTGAACATTGCTTTGTGCTTTTTATCTATCCTTTAAGATTATATTCAGGTTTCTCTACAAGTTCAGTCTTGACTTTAAGGCCTTTTTATGCAGTTGACCAGGGCTTGGCCTACCTAAAATCTAACATAAAGCTGGAGGAAGCTGTACACATTCTGGAGCCATGATGCTTTTCTGTAAATTATTTATCAGGGTATGTCATGCGGTAATACAGAATGCTCAACAATATATGTTACAAGGACAATACCTGTTATACATCTCAATAGCTCTATTTTGTATATTCCTAAGATTCTGTTACAAAAATTTCCTCATCTGAATAGAGGCAGGATGTATGTCTAGCAGATAGGAGACCTCCGTATCCCGCATGACCCTTTTTAATTTTTCCGGCATGAGCCGTGTTTTAAGGAGTTAGTTAAGGGGTTGGAGTCAGTACACACCGTCCCTTTAACCACTTGAGCCCCGGACCATTATGCTGCCTAAGGACCAGAGGTCTTTTTCCAATTTGGCACTGCGTCGCTTTAACTGCTAATTGCGCAGTCATGCAATGCTGTACCCAAACGAAATTTGCGTCCTTTTCTTCCCACAAATAGAGCTTTCTTTTGATGGTATTTGATCACCTCTGCGGTTTTTATTTTTTGCGCTATAAATGGAAAAAGACCGAAAATTTTGAAAAAAAATGATATTTTCTACTTTTTGTTATAAAAAAAATCCAATAAACTCAATTTTAGTCATACATTTAGGCCAAAATGTATTCGGCCACATGTTTTTGGTAAAAAAAATGTCAATAAGCGTATATTTATTGGTTTGCGCAAAAGTTATAGCGTCTACAAACTAGGGTACATTTTCTGTAATTTACACAGCTTTTAGTTTATGACTGCCTATGTCATTTCTTGAGGTGCTAAAATGGCAGGGCAGTACAAAACCCCCCCAAATTACCCCATTGTGGAAAGTAGACACCCCAAGGAAATTGCTGAGAGGCATGTTGAACCCATTGAATATTTAATTTTTTTGTCCCAAGTGATTGAATAATGACAAAAAAAAAAAAAAAATATTTACAAAAAGTTGTCACTAAATGATATATTGCTCACACAGACCATGGGCCTATGT
This sequence comes from Lithobates septentrionalis, assembly GCA_037952835.1. Taxonomy (NCBI): domain Eukaryota; kingdom Metazoa; phylum Chordata; class Amphibia; order Anura; family Ranidae; genus Lithobates; species Lithobates septentrionalis. Next base: position 924,142 of record JBBDGP010003112.1, on the reverse strand, counting down.
GGAATTGCACCCCAAAATACATTCTGCTGCTTCTCCTGAATATGGGGATACCACATGTGTGGGACTTTTTGGGAGCCTAGCTGCGTACGGGGCCCCGAAATCCAATCACCGCCTTCAGGATTTCTAAGGGCGTAAATTTATGATTTCACTCTTTACTGCCTATCACAGTTTCGGAGGCCATGGAATGCCCAGGTGGCACAAAACCCCCCCAAATGACCCCATTTTGGAAAGTAGACACCCCAAGCTATTTCCAGAGAGGCATATTGAGTCCATGGAATATTTTATATTTTGACACAAGTTGCGGGAAAGTGACACATTTTTTTTTTTTTTTTGCACAAAGTTGTCACTAAATGATATATTGCTCACACAGGCCATGGGCATATGTGGAATTGCACCCCAAAATACATTTAGCTACTTCTCCTGAGTACGGGGATACCACATGTGTGGGGCTTTTTGGGAGCCTAGCCGTGTACGGGACCCCGAAAACCAATCACCGCCTTCAGGATTTCTAAGGGTGAAAATTTTTGATTTCACTCTTCACTGCCTATCACAGTTTCGGAGGCCATGGAATGCCCAGGTGGCACAAAACCCCCCCAAATGACCCCATTTTGGAAAGTAGACACCCCAAGCTATTTGCTGAGAGGCATGGTGAGTATTTTGCAGCTCTCATTTGTTTTTGAAAATGAAGAAAGACAAGAAAAAACTTTTTTTTTTTTCTTTTTTCAATTTTCAAAACTTTGTGACAAAAAGTGAGGTCTGCAAAATACTCACTATACCTCTCATCAAATAGCTTGGGGTGTCTACTTTCCAAAATGGGGTCATTTGGGGGGGGTTTGTGCCACCTGGGCATTCCATGGTCTCCGAAACTGTGATAAGCAGTCAAGAGAGAAATCAAAAATTCACGCCCTTAGAAAGCCTGAAGGCGGTGCTTGGTTTTCGGGGTTCCGTACGCGGCTAGGCTCCCAAAAAGTCTCACACATGTGGTATCCCCGTACTCAGGAGAAGCAGCAGAATGTATTTTGGGGTATAATTTCACATATTCCCATGGCATGTTTGAGCAATATATCATTTAGTGACAATTTTGTGCAAAAAAAAAAAAAAATTGTCTCTTTCCCGCAACTTGTGTCGCAATATAAAATATTCCATGGACTCGACATGCCTCTCTTGGGGTGTCTACTTTCCAAAATGGGGTCATTTGGGGGGGGTTTGAACTGTCCTGGCATTTTATGCACAACATTTAGAAGCTTATGTCACACATCACCCACTCTTCTAACCACTTGAAGACAAAGCCCTTTCTGACACTTATTGTTTACATGAAAAAGTTTTTTTTTTTTGCAAGAAAATTACTTTGAACCCCCAAACATTATATATTTTTTTAAAGCAAATGCCCTACAGATTAAAATGGTGGGTGTTTCATTTTTTTTTTTCCACACAGTATTTGCGCAGCGATTTTTCAAACGCATTTTTTGGGGAAAAAACACACTTTTTTAAATTTTAATGCACTAAAACACACTATATTGCCCAAATGTTTGATGAAATAAAAAAGATGATCTTAGGCCGAGTACATGGATACCAAACATGACATGCTTTACAATTGCGCACAAACGTGCAGTGGCAACAAAATAAATACATTTTTAAAAGCCTTTAAAAGCCTTTACAGGTTACCACTTTATATTTACAGAGGAAGTCTACTGTAAAAATTACTGCCCTCGATCTAACCTTCGCGGTGATACCTCACATGCATGGTGCAATTGCTGTTTACGTTTGACGACAGACCGCCGCTTGCGTTCGCCTTAGTGCGAGAGCAGGGGGCGACAGGGGTGCTTTTTTTTTTTTTTTTCTTTATTATTTTTTTGCTTTTTTATCTTATTTTTAAACTGTTCCTTTCATTTTTATTTTTTTTAAATCACTTTTATTGTTATCTCGGGGAATGTAAATATCCCCTATGATAGCAATAGGTAGTGACAGGTACTCTTTTTTGAAAAAATTGGGGTCTATTAGACCCTAGATCTCTCCTCTGCCCTCAAAGCATCTGACCACACCAAGATCGGTGTGATAAAATGCTTCCCCAATTTCCCAATGGCGCTATTTACATCCAGCGAAATCTAAGTCATAAAATGCTCGTAGCTTCCGGTTTCTTAGGCCATAGAGATGTTTGGAGCCACTCTGGTCTCTGATCAGCTCTATGGTCAGCTGGCTGAATCACCGGCTGCATTTTCAGGTTCCCTGTTGAGACAGGAGAGCCAGAGAAAAACACGGAAGACGGTGGGGGGGGGGGCATTCCCTCCCACGGCTTGTAAAAGCAGTCTAGAGGCTAATTAGCCGCTAGGATTGCTTTTACATGAAAGCCGACCGCTGGCTGAAAAGAATGATAGCAAGATGATACCTAAACCTGCAGGCATCATTCTGGTATAACCACTCAAATTTGTGAATGGCGTACCTGAAGACAAAAAAATGGTTAACAATAAAGCACAGTAAACGGTAAAGTATAAAAAATTGCATACCTGAAAAGCAAACATGATAAAACATAATAACAATAAAACATTGCAGAATAGAATACAGTAAAAAAGAGCAGAACAATAGAGAGAATAGAGAGAGAGAGAACAATAAAACAACAACTATTTTTTTTTATTTTATATATATTTTTTTTTTTTACACTTTTTTTTGTAACTAACTTTTATAACTGTAACCGGTTCCAGGTTCGGGTCTCTCAAAATGCGATGGCATCTTGGGAGACCCTGTGAAAGTGTGCCTAGTCTGTGGAATGCTGTACCCTACGCTAATACTCAACTAGTGCATGGTAGCGTTCAAAACATTCACCAATGCAAAGAGCAGGATTGTCAGGACAGGAGGGACAATAATAGCGGGTGTCACGCCTATATCCGCGCTAGCTGCAGACACAATATCTTTTTTGGGGGCGTTCGCTGGGTAGGGGTACTCGGGAGGACATAAAGAAAATGCCTCTCATGCAGCCGACTGCATTTGGTTGGGGATGTGAATGGGGGAAGTACGGGCGCTGCAGAAGCGGTGGGTTCCCAATTAGGATTGGCGAATGCAGTAGGAAGGGCACTATGGGCACGACGGGCCTGTGTTTGTCTTTTTGGTGGCAGCGGGACACTACTTGTGCTTGCCACCTCACCAGCTTGAACTGCACTTATGGGACTCGCCACGTCACCAAGTGTTACTGCAGTGCTGGTTTGACTACGACCGGGGTGTACTAGGCCGCTGGCGCTTGCCAGTTCACCAAAACGCTACCAAAAAATCTGTTGGCGATCGCAGGGATCAGGCCTGACTCTGCGAACGCTGCAGTTATGCGTTTTAGTCTTTTGTAAGTGACAGTGATCGATCGATACTGTACTTGGGTGGGCTGGGCTGGGCCGGGCGGAGGGGCAAAACGCAGGTGCTAGCGGGTATCTGGGCTGATCCCGCTAACACTGCGTTTGTGAGAACCCTAAACTGCTGGGGATGCTAGCATAGATCTGATCGGATCAGATATTGATCCGTTCAGATACTATACCACTAAGGGTGGTGTACAGTGCGTGCGTGGGTGTTAGCGGTACTGGCGCTAACCTGACGCTGCCTGGGGCTGGTGCTTGCCAGTTCACCAAAATACTACCAAAAAAACTGTTAGCGATCGCAGGGATCAGGCCTGACTCTGCGAACGCTGCAGTTATGCATTTAGTGTTTTGTAAGTGTCAGTGATCGATCGATACTGCACTTGGGTGGGCTGGGCCGGGCGGAGGGGCAAAACGCAGGTGCTAGCAGGTATCTGGGCTGATTCCGCTAACACTGCGTTTTTGGGAACCCTAAACTGCTGGGGACACTAGTATAGATCTGATCGGATCAGATATTGATCCGTTCAGATACTATACCACTAAGGGAGGCGTATGCTGCGTGCGTGGGTGTTAGCGGTACTGGCGCTAACCTGACCCTGCCTGGGGCTGGTGCTTGCCAGTTCAACAAAATACTACCAAAAAAACTGTTAGCGATCGCAGGGATCAGGCCTGACTCTGCGAACGCTGCAGTTATGCGTTTAGTCTTTTGTAAGTGACAGTGATCGATCGATACTGCACTTGGGTGGGCTGGGCTGGGCCGGGCGGAGGGGCAAAACGCAGGTGCTAGCAGGTATCTGGGCTGATCCCGCTAACACTGCGTTTTTGGGAACCCTAAACTGCTGGGGACGCTAGTATAGATCTGATCGGATCAGATATTGATGCGTTCAGATACTATACCACTAAGGGAGGTGTATGCTGCGTGCGTGGGTGTTAGCGGTACTGGCGCTAATCTGACGCTGCCTGGGGCGACGCATATCACCGCCGGGCGATCAGGGGGCTAAACCTTTATTCGGTAATAAACGGCGGGTGCCCTGACACTATAAAAAATAAACAAACTAACCAGCGTCAACCGTAACGGTTATACGGTGATCAGTGGTGAAAGGGTTAACTAGGGGGCAATCAAGGGGTTAAAACATTTATTCGGTAGTATATGGGGGTCCCTGACGCTATAAAACGCTGACGGCGAACCTAAATATTTATGTCCCTAACTAGCGGAACCAGCGACACTAATACAGCGATCAGAAAAATGATCGCTTAGTGACACTGGTGACAGGGGGTGATCAAGGGGTTAAAACTTTATTAGGGGGGGTTAGGGGGGTACCCTAGACCTAAAGGGGGGTAACCGTATCTGTCCCAACACTGTAACTGTCACAAACTGACACTATGCAGTAATCAGAAAAAAAAAAAAAAAAACTGCTGGTGTCAGTTTGTGACGGGGGGGGGGGGTGATTGGGGGGGGATCGGGGGGCGATCGGGGGGGGGGGGGATCGGGGTGTTTTGTGTGCCTGGCATGTTCTACTGTGTGTGTGTGTGTTGGTGCACTCACATTGATGTCTTCTCTCCTCGGGCCGGAACGGAAATTACCGAGCCGAGGAGAGATGACATAATTTCCTTTGCTGCTGTTTAGCATACAGCAGCAAAGGAATGATTCGATTGGCCGGCGGCGATCGCGAGGGGGGGGCCACGAACGGATGGTCTCCCCCTCACCACCGATCGCCGCTGGACAAACGACGACCGCCTGGGGCACCGGGGGGGGGTCCGATCGGACCCCCCACCCGCGGAAGGCAAATCACGTACCCTGTACGTGATTTTGCCTGTCCGTGCCACTTTGCCGACGTACATCGGCGTGAGGCGGTCGTCAAGTGGTTAAAGTCTACGACCGATGTAAAAACATCGGGTAGAACAAGAAACAGAAAAGAGGAAAAGTTGAAAAATAGAGAGTGGGAGGGTAGGATATGGGGAAGAGGATAAAAGAAGACAAGGTGGGGGCTTAGAGGGTGAGAAAGAAGGAAAGAGAGAGAAAAGGAAAAAAAAAAAGAAAAAGAAGAATCCCCCCCTCCCCCCGATCCCCAACAAGGGGGGCAGAGGAGGGGGTAAATACCCCCGACCAGCCACAGCATCAGGGAAATTTTGCAATTATTCCCTTTCATGGGGAACGGTTTACTAGCTGTCCGTATTCCTCGGAATAGATAAATTCATGCCAGAAGTACCATTTTTTGGAGAATTTCTCATTTAGGCCTTTTTCCGTGGCCACCAAGTCCTCCATTGCATGTATGTCAGCTACTCTGTTCAGCCATACAGCCACCGTCGGTGGCTGGGTCTGTTTCCAATACAGTGGGATGCAGCTTTTTGCTGCGGTGAGCAAGAATGGTGGTATTGATTTCCTGTAGCTCTTAGTTGGGTTTTTATGATGATGCAGAAGGAAGAACTCAGGGAAGTCCGGCAGTTAATGATCCATGAATCTCTGGACGATCCTGTGCACCTCTGTCCAAAAGGGCCGTATCAACCTGCAAGACCAGAAAACGTGTAGGAGTGTTCCAACTTCCTCTCCACACCTCCAGCACCGGTCTGAGGACTGGGGGAACATTTTGTGTATCTTAGCTGGCGTACAGTACCAGCGGGACAACACTTTGTATCCCGCTTCTAGGTGTCTTGCACATATGGAAGTCTTTTGAGAAAAACGGATTATACGGTCAGTCTGCTTATCCGTAAATTTTAGTCCTAAGTCTCGCTCCCATTTGTCTATGTATTTAGGTTTTACTCCTGGTTGCGGGGACACCAATAGCTGCTATGTTATGGAAATCGCGTGTTTCAGTGGTGTCCGGTCTAAACATAACATCTCAAAGGGAGTTAGTTGCCTCCTGAATGCGGTTGGTAAAGGTAATGAGCTAATGAAGAGGGAGAGCTGGATCCTTTGCCAGAAGGAGAGTCTTTGCCGTGCCGGATCATCTATAATTTGTCTACTTTTCCATTGGCCAGCTACGAGAAAATGTCTAGCTTGCGATTTCTCTGTTCCCTTCAGTTCTCACAATCTAGGATCTCTAAGTCCCGGAGTGAAAGCCGGGTTACCTATTACAGGGGTGATTGGGGACAGGAGAGGTGCGAGAGACAAGTCTCTATAAACCTTTCACGCGGCCCGGATTGTCGCTCCCAATCTGCTTCGGTAGAGGTTGCTGGCACCAGGGTATTTGGTCTAACTGGGCCCCCATCACGGAGTTTTCCATTTTTACCCATTGTTTCAAGGTTTCGTGTCTGCTCCAGTCTAGTATTTGGGTCAAATGACACGCTGTGTGGTAATAAAAATTGCATTTGGGAGGGCAATGCCATCCTTCATTTTTGGGAGTCGGAGTATTGTTTGTGCCAGTCGAGAAGGTTTACTGGCCCAGACGAATTGCGTTATCACTCTATTTACTGTTTTCAAAAAGGCCATAGGAATTTGTATTGGGAGTGCCTGGAAATAGTATAAAAGTCTGGGCATAATATTAATTTTTATTATGCTGCAGCGTCCAAACCACGTAAAGAGGCCACGGTGCCATTCCTGCAATTCTTTTTTTATCTCTGTCAGAAGCGGGGGGAAATTGAGATGAAAAATGTCTTCCATCTTGCCAGGTAACAGGATTCCTAAGTATTTAATATGTGAAGTGGCCCATTTCAAAGGGAAGTCTGATCAGAGTAGGGAAGTTAGGGAGGCTGGCAGGTTCACATCCAGTGCTTCCGATTTCTGATAGTTAATACGATAATGTGCTAGACCCTCATATGACTTTAACTCCTTGAGTAGGTTTGGGATGGACACCAAAGGTTTAGTCAGAAAGAATAGAAGATCGTCGGCGAAGGCTGCTACTTTCGGGGATAGGGTGGCATCTAGGCCAACGCCCTCAATATCTGGGTTGTTCCTGTTGGTTCGCAAGAATGGTTTGAGGGCGAGTACAAAAATCAGAGGTGATAGGGGACACCCCTGTCTCGTCCCATTTGATATGTTAAAAGTGGAAGATAGATGGCCATTGACGTTAACCTGGGCTGAAGGACATGAATAGAGAGCACAAATCCAATTCATCATTCTATCCTTCAGTGCTATGTATCTTAGTGTTTCGAATAGAAAAGGCCAGCTTACTCGGTCGAACGCCTTTTCGGCGTCCATCGAGAGAAGCAGCATAGGGATCTTCCTCATTCTGGCTGCCTGGATCAAATTAATTGCCTTTGTCGTGTTATCACGCGCCTCTCTTGTTGGGGTGAATCCTACCTGGTCAGAGTGGATCAATAATGGGATCAGGTTAATCAAGCGCATAGAAATGATTTTAGTGAAAATTTTTAAGTCTACATTCAATAGGGATATTGGTCTGTAGTTTCGACAGTGTAGTGGGTCTTTTCCTTCTTTAGGAATAACTGAAATGTGGGCTTTCAGTGTGTCTCTAGGAAGGATCCTTCCTTCCCCTGCTGTATTATATGCCGACATAAAGTGCGGAGTCAGCAGGCCTCCAAAAGTCCTATAATATAGAAGGGAGTACCTGTCTGGGCCCGGGGCTTTACCCAGCTGCATTTGTGCCATTGCCGATTGCACCTCAGCTGCGGAGATTGGCTTGTCCAGTTCGCTCAAATCATCTTCTGGAATTTGTGGGAGGCATGAGTTGCGAAGATATACCTGAATTGCCTTTTCTTCAGTAGCTTTATCTTAATCCGACTGTGGAGATGGGAGATTATATAGGTCCTTATAATATTCCCGGAAAAGAGCTGCCAGGGATTGTTTATGGGTAGTCTCCAGGGTTCTGATTTTTCTCAGAAGGTCCACGATTTGTGTAGCTCTTTCTTTCTTTACACGGGATCCTATTTTGATCATAAGACCTATTATATAGATTTTGTGGGCTTCCCACACAATTGTTGGGTGTACCTCTGGGTTTACATTGGTGGAGAAGTATTGTTCCAATTCTTTTGATACTTCCGCAACTATCTCTGGGGTCTGTATCAGCAAGTCATTGATTCTCCATGTCCATTGTTTCATGGTAAGCTGTAGCAGGTCCAACTCCATGAAGACTAGTGCATGGTCTGAAAACGTGATAGAGCCAATTGAGGCCGAGGTGACCCTGGATAAGAGCGACTGTGGTATCATGAACATATCGATTCTAGTGTAAGAATCATGGAGATGTGAATAGAACGTGTAGTCCCTATGGTTGGGGTGGAGGACACGCCACACGTCTATCAAGTGGAAAGCATGTGGGTTTCTCTTGAGACGCCTCAATGCCGCGTATGAGTTCTGAGATGTGTTTTTGGAAGAATCTATAGTCGGGCCCAAAGTAAAATTCAAGTCTCCCCCCAGAAGTATCTCCCCCTCAGCAAAGTCTCCCAGGTTGGACATTGTCCTTTCCAGGAATGTTATCTGGTTCGAGTTGGGGAGGTGTAGGTTTACCAGGGTCACCAGAGTCGCTCCAAGCGTCCCCTTTACGAAGAGTGCCCTTCCCTCTGCATCATCCCAGCGATCCTTCATAACCCAAGGGGTATTGCTACGGATAAGGATGCTCACTCTTTTTGACTTGGAATCAGAAGAGCACCAATGGTATGCTGTTGGGAAAAAGCGGTCATGGAGTCTTGGTGGTTTGTCTCCACGGAAATGCGTCTCCTAAAGGAAGCATACTTGGGCTTTCATATATTTTGCCATGATGCTTTTCATCATGACCATGGCATGTTAAGTACGGTCTTTCAAGTTGACAGACAGCACTGCCTGTCTCTTAAACAAGTAAAAATGGTCAGTGTGTGATGGAAAAATCTGGACAGCCGCACTCCGGATTGGAAAAGTGAAAAATAAAATCCTCTTTATTGAAAAAGTAATAACATGATTAAAATCCGTACATGGCTTTGTTGGGATAATGCAGCATAACCGCTAACGCGTTTCACGCTCCCATAGAGCGCTTACTCATAGCTGGTTTGTACGAAAGTGATCACCACTTATATACACATAATTTATCTACCACATGACTACATATTGATTATCTGATTTGAAACAGCTGATCGTTAGTCTGTGTGGGATCTTTTTGGCATAGATGTGATTGGATGTGCGTCCTATAGTGGAATCACTAATGAAGACATGAATATATAAATGAAATGTATTCATATTGGCAAATGTCAACATATATAAATAATAAAAAATTCTATTCAAGGTTTTTGAAAAAACATGTTTGTTATTTTTCAAAACCACAATAATGAGATGGGTGCTGGAATTTGACGTTCAAACGTATAAATTATCATACGGATAGGCGCAAGTATGGGCAAACTATGTGAGCTGGTGGCTGCGGTATAATGTAAACAGTGTATAGGATGAGAATTGGAATTGGGTCTATATGCATGTGATAAAAAGATGTGCATCCAACACCACTATCAGTGTCTACAAGAAAAGACTAAATATGTGTGTATGGTGCATAAATGTATGCAAAAATTTTTAGCGACATAAAGATAAAAATAATGATGAAAAGCAATTCTTTATATGTGTGTGTATGTGTATATACATGATGATTTCAACTTTCAAAAAACGTGGTGACATATGTGAATTGGAAGCTGGGCAGAAAACTGGCGTCCTGTCGCAATAATGCGACCAAAAGTCTCCTGATTTACAGGAGTCTATGTGTGAATAAATGCTTTTGCTTCAATTCCTGCATGTGTGAATATTATTCTTTGCAACATATAAAGGATTGTGAAACTTATCACTCTCTGATAACCCCGCCACTCCAGCTTCACAAAAGTGCTCATTTAAAACCTTGCATCACTCCGTATGGGATGCATTAATCCCAATCAGGTAACAACATTAACGTTGCTGAACGTCTTTCTTTGAAGCAATCACATCTCTCGATGAATTGTCTTCAAGTGTATGGGCAGAACTATATGAGGTAGATAAAAATGGGACAAAATGCAGTGTTTATGCACCTGTCTCTATTCTTTCTATACATAGTATAATATTGGCAGTGACCATATGACAGGTTCTTCCAATATATGTGTTTATATCAATAGATAAGTAACAATCTCACTAAACCAATTACTATGTGAAATAAACAACTGGTCTACCTCTTTGAAGACCACAGCTCTTAAATCAACTCAAAACACATGGGAACTTTGCAAAGAAGGTAATGAACCATGTACACATGTGGTAAAAAACATTTGTGCAAAGTTAGGCTAGCCATACACTATACAATTCTCCCGTGCAACTCTGGTCCAGATTTACCAAAACCATACAATAGGAGGCCAAACCCAAACACCCTCAACTTGTATGCAATCAGGCAGGCCCTTCTACCACACAGCTGAAGGCAAATCCAAAGAAAATTGAACAAGAAAATTGCATGGTGTATGGCCAGCTTTAGTGTTATGGTCTACCTGCAGCTACCATCAAACAATAATGTCTAATTAGAAATGAGATTCAAGTGACAGTGAATGCAAAAGATATGGTAAATTGTTTCTTTTAAATGAAAACATATATGCATATCACTAGTCATTTGCTCGTATGGATTAGAGTGTGTGTAGCCCAATAAAATGTATCGGTTACTGGGGATATGTGTTGTGGCAGTAGGACCCTGTGCTACCTGGAAGATTGCTGGTTTACGCCAGATTTTGGAGAGAAAGGCACGCTGATTGCACAGCTGTGTGCTGGGCTATTTAATTGTGACCTGGCTATGGCTCAGGGTTCCACCCAACAGACAGGAAGTCTGTGCATGGGAGTCAGGTGGACTCCCATTCCTCTGAGAGGAGTCAGAGGCTGCAGGAGGCAGCCAGGGTATGCATGTCTGCAGGAGGCAGATGTACTTGGTGACAGAGCAGCAAGTAGTAAGCAGCAGGAGTAAGCTAGGAGAGAGCTTCACTCTAGGAAACTATTTTGGGTCTGAGGAGCAGACCTAAGGCCTAGGCTAAAGGCCGGAATCAGCCATATGGCACGAATGTACGCCAGGAGGCTAAAGTATTGAGTGTGCAAGATACAGTAATGGTGGAACCCCCTGCGAGGGCTACTGATGTCTTTGTGAACTTTTCTGTGCTTTTAAATAAAAGTGGGCTACCAGGCCCTTAAAAATACAGTTGTGTACTGGAGTACTCACTGACAACGCACCTACCGTTTGAGTCTGATACCCCCAATCTTACATATGGTGGAGATATTGCTTCGGGCAGATTTGGAAGAGTTCCAGATCCTCGCATACCAAAAACAGTGAGTAGCAAGAAACTGTGTTGTGCAGCAATGCTGTGAGGAGCAGCTCATGTGAACCAGTGGAGTCTGTATGTGAAAGTGTGCTGTTTGCAAGTCTTAAAGAGAGACGGTACGCAAAATTTTCCTGTGTTAAAAGGAACTGTGTTTAAAAAGCGCTGTGTGCCTGACTGCAGAGATGGGGAGGTCAAAGCGCAAAAAGGAAGCAATGTTTGCTGAGATGAGAGACAGAACCTTGTGGCTGGAGGGGTTGTTACCGACAGAACAAGCCCCAGACTGGTGCAAGATGCATTTGGCCACACTGGAGCAAAGGAAAAAGGAAAGCAAGCCGTCCTTTAGTGCAAAGAGTGAGCAGATGGGTGCGGTTGTCCATGGCAACAAAGCAGAAATCCATACAGCTGACTTCATACGGCCTATGCTGCCTTCTGAACATGTTATAGACTTTTTGGATGATTTTGCGATGATTGCTTCCTACAGAGGATGGCCTAAAAGTCGCTGGGTTGAGTTGGTGCAACCTTTTTTGATGGAGGAGTACCAAGAGGTGTACCGCGGGATGTATCATAACCGAGATGACTACGACAATTTCCTAGGAGCAATCCAATCTAGAGAGCGCTGGAAAAGATCAACAGGGAGAAAGTGGTCTCCCATGGCAACCGGAGAAAGTCTGTTTGCAGAAAAGAGGAGCTACAGCAGAGATGTGGCTCGAATTCTAAATGAAGAGGATTGTGCAAAAGTGTCTGTTGTCACCCCTGGCAACCGTGAAGGAAATTTTGTTCAGCCTGCAGGGGGTGATGGAGAGCACAAGAAATCAATGGTTTCAAGTTATGGCTGCTTGTGTGAAGTGGTCAGCCCAGAGAAGAGAGCACAGTATCCAGCATCCTGCAAGGGGTATGACCATGTGTGTAAGTCTGCTGTTACCCCTGGCAACAGAAAACCTGTTTGGCCTGCAGGGGATGTTGGAAAATCCAAGAAGGATGCAATGTTGCCCCGTGTCCATGTGGGGGCATTAGCTTGTGAGAGCACAGCAAAGGGACAACGCCCTCAATTGAAGCTTTCAACACCTTCCAAATGTAATGGTAAGACTGGTGCAGTTACAAATGTGAGAGAGACTGGTTATGGGACTATTCCCTGTGAAGTGGGAATAAGTCCAGTGAGAAAAATTGCTTTCAGAGACTTGCAAGTGAATACCCTGTGTAGTAACAAAGCCCAGTTTGAAGCTGAACCTGCAGCAAGCTTGAGGACTGGTAAGGACTTGTCTTCAGGCAGTGTATTGTTTAGCAGGAAGACAAGTGGTAAAAATGAAGATATGTTGCTTGCTAATGCGATTAAAAATGTGATATTGCATCCAGAAATGTCAGGGGTGACCACTGAGAAATGTGTGCCGTTGCCCCTAGCAACCATGGCAGGTGTAGCAGAGGTGTCCCTGGAGACCGCCCAGGAGCTCATGGTGTCTGAGCTCAGGGTTTCCCAGGACAACTGTGTCACTGCCCCAACTGGCAAGTGTGTTTCACATGAGGTGAAAAGCAATGTACTAAGTATTATACAATCTCAAACTGCTAATGTGATAATGCAGCCTATACAAGGCAGAAATGTGGATAATGATGATGCTGAAAAGTGTATCACTGACAATGTTGATGGTTTGGTGTCTCCCATGGTAACCACAGGCAGTGTCGCAGAGTTGTCCCTGGAAATCTCACGAGGACTCCGTGTGTTGGAGCCGACGGGGGTCAGGGACAGCTCTGATACTGCTCAGGTGGAAAACAATGGGAAAACAGCTCAACTGATGGAGTATGTATTATCACAATCTGATGTGGTTGACAGTGACTGGTGCAGGATGCCTGCTGCTAAACCACTCTGTCCACCTGTGTCTCCATGGGCAGAGGGAGCAGTACTACGGAGTGCTGGTGATTGGAGCACAGACAGGATAGACTGGGATAGTCTAGCCATAAAGGTGTTAGCGTGGTGGAAAGAAATTTCTGAATGTAATAGTAAGGTGGACACTGTTGCTGCTGTGACAAATGGAGAGGCTGCAGGGCCAGTAGACACAAGTGCGTTGGCTTTTGTAGAAGTTAACCCTCTCCAGTTGGAAGGATCTGAAAAGGGCGCATGCATAGCAGAGGTTTTGTCCACAGAAAAAGAAATGAGTAATGTTGCGCGTCAGGATGGTGGGATAATGGATAGGGACTTGGAAGGGCTCAGTGTTGCTGAAAATGAGAGGATGACTGAGATGTTGTTGGATTTGGTGAAAATCTTTCCGCTGTACACCTGCATGTATCCACCGCAGATGGGCGACCTGGTACTGCGTAGTACCAATCAGTCGAGACACGTGGTACAGGCGATGTTAAGCAATGTTGATAAAAATTGGTTACTGCAATATTGGTTAATTTTGTGGAAAGTGGTCTCACAGTTCTCTGCGAGAGTGCTTCCAGCGACAGTTATGTGCGGAAGGCGTTCAGGGGAACTGCTAGAGGAATCAGAAATGATAGACATAGTGGAAGTCTCTCCGTATGCTGGTGTGATTAGGTGCATTCCTACTGTTGCGGTCCGAGGTGCAGCTGAGCAGTGGTTGGTACGTGGCGCGTGTGCTGTCTCACACGCTGGACCTCGTGTAAAGGAAGGGCCCGGAAAAGACGCGGCAGTAGTGGGAATTCAATCCATCACTTGCAGGGAGGTGCAGTTTGAGGTACCCGGAGACACTTTGACAGGAAATGACAGTGTTGGTAACTGTAATGAAAAAATGTTTGAGAAGCACTGTAGAGCACTGTCGGACAGCTCAGAGGTATTGGTTGAGGTACCAATGGACACAGAAATGGTTAAAGAGATTGGTGTGGAAAAATGTGGCGAAAAATGTGCGTTGGTAGGACAGTCGCTATTGGAGTGTTGGACAACAGGGAGCGATGTGAAACTGCGGGAATGTCCCATAGGGAGTAACTGCTTGCCTGTAGATGGTCCCTCCCTAGACACTGTCCTAGCAAACAAGGTGACAAGAGGTCTTGATAATATTGAGTTGAATAACCCCTTGTGGAACATTGCTATTGAGGTTAAACAGAAGTATGTGGTGTTGATCTCAGATGATTTGGTTGCCAAGGGTAACCACACAGGGATTAGTGAACCTGATAAACGGATGTTGTTGGTTAGTGTTGCATCAGGTAGTGAGAGGGGTCAGTCCCTGACAGATTTCATGGAAGTGGGTCCCCAACAGTCCCAGGAGAGTAGGTCTGTGGGAGGGAAAAGGAGGATCCCGTGGCCAGAAGGTGGAAGGGATAGAGAGATTAGTGGGAGCCCACGGTTCAGGAAGAAGTGCTGGTGGAAGCACACCCGGAAGAAGATGTGGGTGGAGTGCCCCTTTAGAGAAAAGGTTGGGCAGATTAGGACTCCTGCTGCTGATAGTTGGCACAGAGGTGCCAAGGTGAAGTGCTGGTGGAAACATACCCGGAAAAAGAAATGGGCCTACGCAGCTAATGGCTGGCACAGAGGTGTCCCATTCTTAGTGAGGGGTTTATGTGTTCCTCCCTCCGGTTCGAAACAAGGGGGGAGGATATGTGGCAGTAGGACCCTGTGCTACCTGGAAGATTGCTGGTTTACGCCAGATTTTGGAGAGAGAGGCACGCTGATTGCACAGCTGTGTGCTGGGCTATTTAATTGTGACCTGGCTATGGCTCAGGGTTCCACCCAACAGACAGGAAGTCTGTGCATGGGAGTCAGGTGGACTCCCATTCCTCTGAGAGGAGTCAGAGGCTGCAGGAGGCAGCCAGGGTATGCATGTCTGCAGGAGGCAGATGTACTTGGTGACAGAGCAGCAAGTAGTAAGCAGCAGGAGTAAGCTAGGAGAGAGCTTCACTCTAGGAAACTATTTTGGGTCTGAGGAGCAGACCTAAGGCCTAGGCTAAAGGCCGGAATCAGCCATATGGCAAGAATGTACGCCAGGAGGCTAAAGTATTGAGTGTGCAAGATACAGTAATGGTGGAACCCCCTGCGAGGGCTACTGATGTCTTTGTGAACTTTTCTGTGCTTTTAAATAAAAGTGGGCTACCAGGCCCTTAAAAATACAGTTTTGTACTGGAGTACTCACTGACAACGCACCTACCGTTTGAGTCTGATACCCCCAATCTTACAGTGTAAAAAAGGGAACTGATATATTGATATGTGTCCCTATATGTTTTTTTGCTCCATCATCCACCAAAAAAGGAATGTGGATGTGTAATCAAGGAAAAAGTTGGGAGGAAAGGGTTACAGATGTATTACTCGGGGATATAGCTTCAATGTTGTTTTATTCATAGAAATGTGAAACGTCCCACTCAAAGTTTAACCCCCGTGGAATCCTGGTGTCTAACGAGAATATCCAAAGGACTTCTCGTTTGCACAGTAACTGGAATCTGTCACCTCCTCTCACCGGTGTGATGATTTTCTCAATGCCCTGAATAGTTAAACTGGAAGTGTCTTTGTGGTGTGTGTAAACCCAGTGCTTTGATACATTGGTTAAGATCTCCTTCTCAATGTTATACAGGTGATCATGTAACCTGTCTCTGAGACGCCGTGTTGTGCGTCCAACATATTGTACCTGGTGCAACTGGTGCATGTGATAACATATACCACAAATTTGGTGTTGCAATTAATAAACACGGGGATCGAGAATTATTTTTGATTGCTGCATGATTTTATGAGTTGACCCGTTTTAATGTACCTGCAGTAATTACAAGTTTTTATTCCACACTTGAAATTGCCTGTGAAATTGAGCCAATTGGATTTTGTTCGGTTGGTTGAGAACAAACTGGGAGACAGTGAACGTCCCAATGTGGGTGCTCTGCGGGATACAACCTTGATCCCTTTAGAAAGGATGTTACTATATATAGGGTCATTATACAAAACAGGAAGGTGTTTCATGATAATTTTCTTGATTGTATTAAATTCTGAGCTGTATGGAGTAGAGAATACCGGGATTCTAGGGGACATGTCCCTTCTCTGTTGAATGTTTCTAGCTGGTTTTTTCTTTACAAGTGAAGGTCTTGGGATGGATCTTACTGTGTTGAGTGCTTTTTGTATTGATGTTTCTTTATAGCCTCGAGCTTTAAACCTGTTTGCCATGCTTTTGGCTTCAGCCTCAAAAGCATCAGGAGAGCTACATAGGCGCTTTAACCTTAAAAACTGGCTATATGGAATGCCTCTGATGGTGTGTTTAGGGTGTGCAGAGTCAGCTCTAAGTAGAGTGTTGCCACTGAGAGGTTTTCTGTACAGACTGGATTGAATCGCATCACCGGACCCCACCAGTTGCACATCAAGGAATTCTATGGATCTGGATTGCAGATTTCCCGTAAATTTTAAGTTTAATGAATTGGCATTGAAATATGCCAGCCAGATATCCAAATTAGCTTCTCTATCTGATGTAATAAATAACAGGTCGTCTATAAAGCGACAGAAAAAGACCGTATCTTTGCGGCGGGGACTATTTGGTCCAAAGATGCGGGACCTCTCCCACCAGCCCATATAAATATTGGCCAGTGAGGGGGAAAATTTGGCTCCCATAGAGGCCCCGCATTTCTGGAGAAAATAGTCCCCATCAAACATAAAAAAATTGTGTGTTAAAAGGTACTCCAGGGCTTGTACAATAAACTCTTGTAAAATCAAAGAGAGTTTGCCTGTTTTTCTAAGAAAATAAGTGACTGCCTGGATCCCCAGATGATGTGGGATACTAGAGTACAAACTAGATACATCACAGCTGATCCATCTATAATTGTCTTCCCATTTAATGTCTTGCAGTTTGTTCAATAAATCGTTTGTATCTTTTATGTAACCAGGGAGACTGGTGGCTATTGGCTGTAAATGAGAGTCTACCCACTCTCCTAGGCGTTCATTTAAAGAGCCTATCCCCGCCACTATAGGTCGACCTGTAAGGGGATTTAACCCCTTGTGGATCTTTGGTAGGTGGTGGAATATTGGTGTTATGGGGCATTCTGGAATAAGAAATTCTTTCTCCCTAGGAGTGAATATACCCATTTGTGTGGCTCTATCTATGAGTGTGGAGAGCGTGTTTTTGAAAGCAATAGTGGGGTTGGAGGGTAGTTTCTGGTATGTGTGTGTGTCAGATAGTTGACGCAGAGCTTCTTTTTTGTAGACTTCTACATCTAAAACCGCCACCATACCCCCCTTATCTGCGTTTCTGATGACAATCTGGTCGTCTGCGGAGAGCCTCTTAAAGGCTTGTCTCTCCTTGACGGACAGATTGTCCTGTGTAAATTTCTTTCTGTTGCAGCTGTGAGCCAGGTGTACCAAGTCCCCCTCCACCAGTTTTTGGAATGAGTCAAGATTCTTACCTCTGGCCGCCACCGGATAAAAATCTGATCTACCCCTGGAGATTTCAATATGTACATCCGTGGGATTTAGAGGACAAGGATCTGACTCATGTGCCAAATCAGTTAAATCCTGTAGAGCACAGTTATCAGAAGAGCACCTATGGTATGCTGTTGGGAAAAAGCGGTCATGGAGTCTTGGTGGTTTGTCTCCACGGAAATGCGTCTCCTAAAGGAAGCATACTTGGGCTTTCATATGTTTTGCCATGATGCTTTTCATCATGACCATGGCATGTTAAGTACGGCCTTTCAAGTTGACAGACAGCACTGCCTGTCTCTTAAACAAGTAAAAATGGTCACCCTGCGACCACTAGCAAAGCCCTTGGTTCTCCCTTGTAGCATGTTAGTGCTATTCAAAATTACTGCTTGGCTAGGAAAACAAAAGCAAAAAAATAAAATGTGACATTGCCTGGGTCTTTCAGCCAATCACTAAGCCCAAGCACTGTCACATGACAGGAAAAGTGATGTCACTGCTCCTCTAGGTCACCAACAGCGGATTTCACAGAGAACTTCAAAGAAGCAAGTTACTGTTAGGGGACACAGGTAAAGTGAGTATGAGAAGGTTGGGGGGGAAGGTCCTTTGAAGAGGCACTGTCACTTTGCTCTGCATGAACTGTGGACAGCTAGAGGCTATAGGGGCTCTACAGGTGACAACACTGCAGTGAAGTGAACATTGCCACCCTATATGGCAGAGTTGTACTTTGTTCTCTGATGGCGCTGACAAGCAACATTTTCCAGATAGTGTTTCACCCTTTTATGGAAACCATGTAGAACAGGGGTCCCCAACACCCAGGACGTAGATCAGTGTCAGTCCATGGCCTGTTGATGACCGGCCGCACAGCAGATGCACGGTGACCAGTCTGCAACAGGGTGTTCACAGACCGTGGCTTTCACTCACCTCCTGCTGTGCGGCCATGGCTGTGTGTCCTCTCCCGACTCCTCCGACCACCTGGCCGATGATGTCATTCAATCAGCAGGGCAGGGGGCGGGAGGAGTTGCAGATCAAAATGGAAAGCTCCTCCCGCCCCCTGCCCTGCTGATAGGATGACATCATCAGGTGGGCAGGGGAGCTAGGAGAGGACATGGACTGATCACAGCTTCTGCCCTGCCAAAAGGTAGGAGTCTTGTGCAGGGAAGGCAGAGATTAGAAAAGTGTGATGTTGGAGAGAAAAGGGAGTTAGGGGGGCAGACTGCAGGGGCACTGTGATTGCTAAGGGCACTGTAATATAAAGGGGACTGTACTGTAATTATTACAGTGGCCCTTTAAATCACATTGTCCCCTTTATATCACAGTGCCCCCTTTACAGTGCAGTCCCTTTACATCACAGCCCCCCCTTTACATTACAGTGCCGCCTTTACAGTGCAGTACCCTTTACATCAGTGTCCTCAGTTCCCCCTTCATATCACAGCCCCCCTTTACAAAGCAGACCCCGTTACATTAGTGGACTGAACTGTAAAAGGGCACTGTAATGTAAAGGGGGACCGTGATGTGAAGGGGAACTGAGGACACTGATATGAAGGGGGGACTGTGGTTGAAAGGAGGGCTGAGGACAGACTCTGTGAATATCCCCTCCCATAACAACCCCCCCCCCCTCCCCCCTCAGTTCCTGGTAAAATTGGCTGCCATGACAAACCGGTCCATGGTGCCAAAAAGGTTGGGGACTGCTAATGTAGAAGACGGAGTTCAGAACTACAGAATGTTGCTAACAGCATCCAATCATTGTATCCATTTCAGGTTTCTAGCGCGGTTTAGAAGATGAAAATCTTATTTCTATGGACAATGCATTGTGCTTTAGAGGCCCATTTTGACTGCTGCATGCTGGGCCACTGTAAACCATAAAGAAAGTGCTTTCTGATTAATTATTGGAAAAGTTGTAGGCTGCTAAATCACAATGTACAAACGGAAACTGTATTATGGAATATAATAGCACAGACTTTTCTTGCAATTTGTGTGCAGTAGTCTCTTGTACACACACACACACACACACACATTGCAGGGTGGGGAGGTGGAGTTAAAACGCATAACATTGCTGGAAGTACAGATGCACACAGTGTTGTGCTTTCATCAAGACTACAAAATCCTGTCTTTGTTTGACCCCGTCACCCACGCTGGCTGTTTCGGAATCTGGAAATCAGTGCTTAATTCTTGGCACCGATGTTCAGAGACAAATGACTCATTTCTCCTGACACTTAAAGTTTCCTTGTAGTAATGACAAAGCATGGCCGTATAAGGCTTTCCAAAACACCGGCAGCAGCTACCTGCTACTACAGTAGGGTGACATTACTACCGCTCGGTGGAGATATGCTACTATCCAAGACAAACAAACGAAATACAGGTATGAAGAATGAATCTAATGCATAAAGAATGTTAAGCCAATTTCAGTTATGTGGTATAAAACCAAACATTCTACTACCATTAAATCAGCTGAGCCCCCCAAATAAAAAATAAAAAAAACCAAAACATTGTAATCGATCCATTATTTAAAAAAAAAAAAAAAAAATACAGCACCCGTAAGGGTCCTCTGGCTGCTGTGGTTTTAGCAGTAAAGATTTTAACTGATATTTATTTTAGTTCTTAGTCTCAGTATAAAAGCTGGGTACACACATAACCGGTTGCACAAAAAAAAAAAACAAAAAACTCGCAGATCCCTTCATCAATGCAAGCGATGTGGAAGAAGGGATCACCCCTGCTGCACTATTGTATTCTGACGGCGAGGATTCCCCCTCATCAGAACACACTGATCAGGGCGGATCGAATGCTAGTTTTCCAGCAGGACCGTTCAACAGAAGCTTCTGCTGAAATGACAGGGCTGCACACGTACCGAAATTCATCAGGTTCTTGCTGATTTCCAGTCTGTGTACAAAACTTTTTTAGTTTTGGATAACGTGAAGAGGGATAAGAACACCTGTCAGGTTTTTATTGCTTTCTGTGCCCCCATTAAGTGAAAGTAAAAGTAAATCCCACATTTTGGGTTGACATCAGAACAGTAATTGAAACATCTTCCAACAGTGGGGAAAACTAGTTCTGGTGACTATCTGGGATCCCCTCACATTTCTTCTCACTTCCTGTTTTGGCTATGGGACAGGAAGTGAAGGAAAATCTCCCCGATGGGACACAGATGGCAACAAACTAAAAAAAAATCTACACTAACTTTCATATGACAAAATGGGGCTGGATTAAACTTCTGTCCCACCATGGCTGTTCCTTCTTGTGCTGCTCCCCATTCTACTTCAGGTAACTGGCTACCCTTTGTATAATACTGGCAAGATCTGATGCAAGACACAAGGCAAGCTGC
Source organism: Lithobates septentrionalis (assembly GCA_037952835.1). Taxonomy (NCBI): domain Eukaryota; kingdom Metazoa; phylum Chordata; class Amphibia; order Anura; family Ranidae; genus Lithobates; species Lithobates septentrionalis. The sequence continues at coordinate 902,994 of JBBDGP010003112.1, read as the reverse complement.
AGTTGAAAGGGGCAGTCTGTCATTTATGCTGCCTCAGTACACCTAGAACTGATAACTAGAAGAGTAGAAATAACCGTCAAACCGCTATGCTAGCAGTTCCATTTTAAAGACCAGGAGTGGGTGAATTGTATCTATACATCAGTAATGTAATTAGGTTTTGTGCTGCCCTAAGCCTGACTAAACTCATGACCCCTGTAACCTGGGGGACAGGTAGCAGGTACAAAAGTTTCCTGGGACAAGCAAGCTTTCAAGCACAGATACCAGAACAAGTGAAGTAGTGACAAACAGTGAAGTGTTTAATGGTGATATTTTCAAGTCTATAGAGGTGCTGTACAGTGTTCAAAACAAACAGAACAAAATAGCCAAACAAAGCCCTGTTCGGCCACTTCAACAATCTTTTTACATACACAATACAGTAAATCCTCAATGCTGCTGAAATAAGGAAAACAGGGCCTGTCCAGTGGTTCGACAGGTACATCATCACCATTACATTGTCCCAGGCCCTGGCAAGGGTTGGGTCTTTTCTCTGCTCGGTACCAAAATTTTCCTGTGCACATTAAGGTCAGCAAACTCCAACATAGGCTCAGATTCAGCAGACGGCTGTCCAACTCCACTGGTTGTGGGGACTTCCTCAGGCTCCTCCAGCTCTTCTGCCATAACTGAGAAAGGAAAACCCAGGGAGCCCCTGAGAAGAGTCCCCTGAACCCATATTGTCAGTAGTGGCCAGGAGATCTGGCTGCCACTGAGTCAGCTACTGTGACCGGGTCGGGGCGATTCCACAGTTCCCAAGTCCCTACCAACGATGGCCTCGTGCACCAAGTGGGGCACAAGTCCAACCGGATGGGTCACCGTACCTAAGCCAGTTTTAAACTGCACAGTGGCTATAGGATACTCCCGGGTATTCCCATGTACACAGATCACAGCAACTTTTTTAGCATGAAAATTCATAGTTTCAACCATCCCAGGTGTAACCAAAGTCACTAGAATTCCAGAGTCTAGCAAGGCCGTAATAGGCTTATTATTAACAGTCATTTGGCACATGTGTTTTCCCATATTTGGCGCTGCAGCGCATGCAACAGCCGCAACCATAGACTGCCTTCTAATAGATAGATCACACTGCATTGGTTCATCTGTCAATGGACAGTTTGCTGCAACATGTCCCAGTTCTTGGCAACGAAAACACCTGATGTTTCCCCAGTTTGGTTTGCCAACAGGCAGTGGCTTCCCTTGTTTGGGACGCCAAACTTCAGTCCTGGCACCAAAAATCCTCCCCCCTATTTCCTTGCCATGCTTACCACCCACTTTCCCTGGAACAGTCTTATTGGTTGCCTGGGGAGACCGTGGCTTTGGGTGGAAAGTCCATGCGGCTGTAGGGGTGGTGACCAGGCTCTCTGCAGCAAAGTACCTTTCAACGAGTTCCACGAGGTTGTCCGCCGAGTTGAGGTCTCCTTGACTCACCACCTTCTGCAGGGGAATCGGTAGTGACCTCAGGAAACAGTCCATGACCACACGCTCCACTATTTGTGGCCCAGACAGGGACTCCAGCTGTAGCCATTTCCTCACCAGGTGAATTAGGTCGAACATCTGCGATCTTGGGGGCCTCTCGTCTTGGAAGAACTAGCTGTGGACCCGCTGTGCTTGAACTGCCAAGGTGACACCAAGTCGCGCCAGGAATTCCCGCTTGACCTTTTCATTGTTTCCCGCTTCTGCTGACTCCAAATCATAGTATACCTTCTGCGATTCTCTAGAAAGCAAGGGGGCGACCAGTCCTGCCAACTGGGTTTTAGGCCAACCTTCCCTCTCAGCAGTCCGTTCAAACGTTAGCAGAAAGGCCTCTGGATCATCATCTGCAGTCATCTTAGAAAGAAAGCCACCCACATGGAATGCTGAGGGCTTGTCTCCTACATCAACTTTAGCGGGTGACCACTGTGCTACAACCTCAGTAAAGGTTTTCCTATCCGCTTTTGCATCATTGGCTAGCTGTTCAAACAGCCTCTGCTATTGCTCCTGTACAGCACCAATCTGTTGGCACAGCGCCTTGGTCTGCTCCTGTGCGATAGCATTGGCTTGCTGTTGTGCAGCATTTGCTTGATGCTGTGCAACGTTTGCTTGCTGCTGTGCAACGTTGAATATCACTTCAAATTTAGGATTTCCTCCATGTTTAGTCACTCTAGGTACTGGCCTTTTAAGTAGTATCTTACTACAGCTGCCCGCATTCTCCACCATATGTAACCTGGGGGACAGGTAGCAGGTACAAAAGTTTCCTGGGACAAGCAGGCTTTCTGGCACAGATACCAGAACAAGTGAAGTAGTGACAAACAGTGAAATGTTTAATGGAGATATTTACAAATCTATAGAGGTGCTGTACAGTGTTCAAAACAAACAGAACAAAATAGTCCAAACAAAAACTTAGCCGTGTCTTGGCTCTAACTATACACTATGCAGACCCTAACTACCAGGCTGAGCAAGCTTACCACTTGTCAGATTCCACATAAACTGCTTAACAGCTTTTTACCAACCTTTTTGCTCTCACAGACCAGCGTTGTCCGTGTTTCCCACGCAGAGAGCAAAGGCTGTCTGCTCAGGTGAGCTTAAATTAGCCTGGGGGAGAGGACCAAGACCTGAACTGGATCATGGATCAGATCCCTGAACGTATATGAGAGGAGCCTGAGAGATGTATAAACCCCGAACAGGGCTTTTCCTGGCTCTCTCTGGGACGCTCTGCTACACCTCCTAATTTAAATATGACCAACCCCTTCCTGTCAAGGCCACACCCCTTCCTAATACCCGTCCTGTCATCTGCAAACCACACCCCTTTCTCTTTCTGTTCCACCTCTTCCTCTTAGAGCTCCACCTCAACTGCAGTGGACTCCTGCAGTTGGATTTACAGGTGCTTGCAGATAGTTGAAGCTGCTCAAAGCAATGAAAGGCTGACAAGCAGCCGCAGCTGTCCTCAATGCTTACATTTAATCGCTTTATGGAATGATTATCTATGGTGAGGGACAGAAAATTGTCCTTGGACACAAGCTGTTTGTATCCCGGAGTGATCATCTGTCTCTAACCCTGGGTAATTGCTCCATGTGAGATTACATTGGAATACCAGTGGACAACTGCTGCCAGCCTGTCACTGGTTTGTATGGACTGAGCTGTATTTTTTTGTGCGGGAGCTGGGAAAAAGGGCTTTTTTTTTGTGCGGGTGGGGGGTAGATTTTTTGCTGCCCCCCCCCTGTAAAGTGCTGCCCTAGGCCTGGGCCTTGTTGTCCTAGGCCAAGATTCAGCACTCCGATACAGTAAAATAATGAATAAAAGGTGTTTTTTAATTAGATTAAGTAGAAAAGGTGGGCAGAGGACATCCCAATCTCCCACCATGTCCAATCAGAGAATGCCTTATATGCATTGAAAATGCTGAGCAAGTGCTCCCATGTGTTCAGTTTGCAGAGGGGAAGCTGCTGGAGTAGCATTGTGGCTATCACTGTATGTAGCGTGGGCTAGTACAGTGATTTTCAGCATTCTCAGTAGCCCTCCAGATATCAGTTATGGATACTTACATTGAGCCAAGCTGGATCAACTTAGATTTGCAAAAAAAAAATTCCTAGAGTTCTTACAACAAAGTTGACTTTAACTCAAAAAGTGAAGGTTTGCTATGTTATAGGAACATTTGGAAATGTTAATTGTGCCCAAGCACTACCTCGAAAAACCATGTACCTTTTCTCTGGAATTACTTCTGAAAAACTGCAGTGCACTTTCTAGTATGCGAGTATGCCTTGGCACTCCTGTGCCCACAGCCTCTTAACTATATCTGCAAAATCTAAGGTCTCTCACTGCTAGTCTTACCAGATCTGGACTAACATCTGGTGATGGTCACCACTATGTGGTGTTATCCTAGCTGGAGGCATGAAAAGTGACGCCCTGCCTCTCCCAAAATGGCCACCTACATACAAAGATACACATAGAGATACAGTGTAGAACAAGGCATGGGTGTCAGTAGTGGAGAAGAGACCAGCTTCAGAGAGATACTGATGAGATCAGGTCCTTTTAACAGAGGTTCTAATCATTCTTCACTTTATCCAAAAACAATACAGTTTTGGCTGGAGTTCTAAGGAGAGGAAGACAAGTATACTCGTCACAGACATTTCAGCTGAAAAGCAAACAAAATGCTTCTCCTGATGTCAGATCAAAACTGCTTTTTAATACATGTTAAAACAAGTGTTGTGATGCCTGGCATATAAAGGTGATGACAACAAAACACAGTTACTGCATAAGTCCAGCCACCCACTGCTTACTGCAAGAAGGGGCTTGGCAATACTATTCCCACAAATACAAAGAAACAATAGAAAAAAAAACAAAAAAAAAAAAACAAAACAGTTTTGGTTAAATGCTCAGTGCAGCACTTGTAATGATGGAGTGCACTGTAAAATAGACATGCACCTCTAACTCCCTCTGCCAGGTTCCTGAATAACAAACATGGTTCTTGCTTTAATTTTCAAACCTGCAAAAGAAAAGTGACATCTTATCGGCCTAATGTCCTGTTTCAGTTCAGTGTGATTTGTTGCAACACATCACACACTAGTGGGCACCCGATATAGGGAATAGAACGCACACTTGCTGGTGTGAGTGGGCTTTTAGGAAAAATGTATCCAGCAATAAACTCACACTGAAAGCTATCTAGCAGTCCCCGTACATCACCACTTTTGCAGTGTATTGAGTTTTTTTTTATCTTCTTGCTGTCTGTCAATGGGACACAGCAGCAGGACTCGGGAGAGCGCCCGCACAAGTGCCTCCTTGGAATGCAGCTGTCCAAGGGGGCACTCAAGAAGAGGAGGAGCCAGGTGCGCCGCCAAGGAGACCCCAGAAGAGGAGGATCAGGGCCACTCTGTGCAAAAACCCTTGCAGAGAGGAGGTAAGTATAACATGTTTGTGATTTTTTTTTGTTTTTTTAACCGAGCCTTTAGTATCACTTTAAGCCTAGTACACAATGACTGAATATTGAACGGCAACTGCCGGTGCAATAGAAACCGGCTGACATTCCGCCTGGATTCTGTTGAAGGGGCATGACTGAAAAAGGTCTGCTGATCAGCGCTCTCAGCCAACGGCTGACCGGGGTGTTCTGGCGGGGGGGCGTCGCCTGTCAGAACACAATAGCTCAGCGGGGGAGATCGCTGTACTAACATCGCACAGTTAACAGCTCCTCCCAAGCTCTTCAGTTTTTTGGGTTTTTTTTGTTCAGCCCGATGTGTTCACCAAAAAAAAACAAAAATAAAAAATGAATAGTGTGTACCAGGCTTTATTGTAGGAAATCTTTTTTGGGCACTTTTTTTGGGTTCCTGTATTTTTCTCAGCAGAGATGTTTTCAGTTCTCAGACTGTCCACTAATGACACAGCGGAGTCTGTAAAACAATCTGTACCCAGGACCAGGAATAGTCATTTATAGGGCAGTGAGGTCATGTCTTATATACAGAATGACATTCCACAAGGGCCTCACAAATGCTGTCTGCAGGACACAAGAAATAAAGCACAGGGAAATGTGGAATGTAAAAAGAGTTTGGAAGTATGCTGAAAGAAAGAAAAAAAAAAACAAAACAAAAATAACAGGAGAAACTGATGGCATGGAAACACATGATTAACAAGACTGGAAATGCAAGAGAGGGCAAGGGAAAAATGGAAGATGACGTTAGATGGATGGATAAAAAGAAAAACGGAATCAGTATTTGGCCTTTGAGCTACATAAGCCCTGCTTGGTTGGAAGAACACTGTGTACAAACCGAATGGCATTCTGAAAGCCTTGATTTTAAAAGGGAAAAAAAAAAAAAAAGCATTTTTTGCAAAAGCATTTGACACAGTTCCCCATAAATGTTTACTGTACACAATAAGGTCCGTTAGTATGGACCATATACAAGGGCGAGTTCAGAGCGTGGTGATAAATGGGGAGTACTCAGAATGGTCAGGGGTGGGTAGTGGGATCCCCCAGGGTTCTGTTCTGGGACCAATCCTGTTTAATTTGTTCATAAATGACCTGGAGGATGGGGTAAACAGTTCAATCTCTGTATTTGCAGACGATACTAAGCTAAGCAGGGCAATAACTTCTCCGCAGGATGTGGAAACCTTGCAAAAAGATCTGAACAAATTAATGGGGTGGGCAACTACATGGCAAATGAGGTTCAATGTAGAAAAATGTAAAATAATGCATTTGGGTGGCAAAAATATGAATGCAATCTATACACTGGGGGGAGAACTTCTGGGGGAATCTAGGATGGAAAAGGACCTGGGGGTCCTAGTAGATGATAGGCTCAGCAATGGCATGCAATACCAAGCTGCTGCTAACAAAGCAAACAGAATATTGGCATGCATTAAAAAGGGGATCAACTCCAGAGATAAAACGATAATTCTCCCGCTCTACAAGACTCTGGTCCGGCCGCACCTAGAGTATGCTGTCCAGTTCTGGGCACCAGTCCTCAGGAAGGATGTACTAGAAATGGAGCGAGAACAAAGAAGGGCAACAAAGCTTATAAAGGGTCCGGAGGATATTTGTTAAGAGGAAAGGTTGCGAGCACTGAACTTATTCTCTGTAGAAGAGACGCTTGAGAGGGGATATGATTTCAATTTATAAATACCGTACTGGTGACCCCACAATAGGGATAAAACTTTTTTGCAGAAGGGAATTTAATAAGACTCGTGGCCACTCATTAAAATTAGAAGAAAAGAGGTTTAACCTTAAACTACGTAGAGGGTTCTTTACTGTAAGAGCGGCAAGGATGTGGAATTCCCTTCCACAGGCGGTGGTCTCAGCGGGGGACATCGATAGTTTCAAGAAACTATTAGATAAGCACCTGAACTACCGCAAAATACAGGGATATACATTGTAATACTGACATATAATCACACACATAGGTTGAACTTGATGGACTTGTGTCTTTTTTCAACCTCACCTACTATGTAACTATGTATGTAAAAAAACAAAAACATGTTATAATTACCTGCTCGGTGCAATGGGTGTTGCACAGAGCAGCCCGAATCCTCCTCTTCTCGGATCCCTCGCTGGCACTCCTGGCAACTCCTTCCTGCCGGGTGCCTCTACAGATAGCAGCTCGCTGTGGGGGCACCCAAGCAGGCGCGCTCCCAAGCCGTGGCTCAGTGTGTTCACACACAAACGGAGCCGTGGCTTGGCTCCGTCCCCTCCATCTCCTGAATGACTCACTGGCTGTGACAGAGAGCAGCAGGAGCCAATGGGATAGGAAAAGTACATTTATCTGATCCTCTGTTCCCCTGGCAAACAGTGCTCATCTCCTGCAGGGGATAGTTCCCCTGCGTCCTCATAGCAGAGGATCTGCAGAAACCAGTCTAGCAGCATGGCGGAGCCTGCAGGAGCAGAGGATTTGGCAAGAAAGTGCTTTTTTCCGTCCCCTAGGCATAAATGGGCATTTAACCCTTGCAATACAGGAGCAGCCCCACTGTGTGGGAGGACTTTGCTGAAGTTCAGCTGTACCACCAAACAGATTACGAACAGTACAAGGAATGACTGAACCAAAATACAACATTAGCTAATCAGAGAAAAGTAGTTATCCTACATTTATTTCCCGATCACGCATGTGGTTGATTTTCAGATATATATCCTTTGGACATGTTTTGAGCATCTCCCAGAGAAGGCCCCAAGTCAATGCTTAAAATCAACTGTACAGGTACGTTCTTGGGGGAACAAATTCACCTGGAGGATCCGAGGATTGCTGCAGGCTTCAGCCTTCTGATTCTCAAAAGTATGCATCTGTTGTGGGGGTTACTTTAGGCCAGGGGGAGCTAAGCAAAAAGAATGTTCTCTCTCTAAAGTACTGTAAATTAAAAAACATAATTGACAATGGGTAAAATCAGTCAGGTTTTCTTTCTTCTGCTATCACTGTCTTACTAGGGTGGATCTCTTTTTGTTCCATGGACACAACAAAAAGAAAGAGGAGAACTCTACAAATTGAGAAAGATTTCTCCTCTATTCCTGTTCTGGTGACAACTAACATTTTGGATTTTCTTTTAATCAGTCCTGGTGACTGAAAGTGAAGAAAAATATAGGCTCTTAATGAGATAAGAGGACTAAGGCATTGTACTATGCTGTTCTCCAAGACAGGAAGCCCAGAACATGTACAATGGTAAAGAATCTACCACCATATAGAATTTTAATAAATACAACCACAGTGAGAAGGTTTTCAGACCATGAATTAGTTAGGGCAGATGTAAACCCAATAACTAAAATCTTGTGGAAACTTTAACAGATTCATGGAAATTCCAAAAGCCATTGCTGATCTCTTTAAATATTATTCAAAAATAGTGATCATCATCCAATTACTCTCCTGCCTTGTCACATGGTCCACCAATGGAGACTATACACATTACACCGATACTGTTCTGCCATTGCCATTGCCATCACTGAAAATCCCATTCTGATTACATGCACTCCCTGTGTGCATGCATGTAGACAGGAAGAGGCTGAACAAAAGACTAAAGGAGATCACCAACATGCAGAAAGGGTTAAAAAAGCATTTTTTTTCTTAAAGAAAAAAATGCCAATTGTTTAGGATGAAATTTAGAAAGGAGTTGGCACATAAAAAAAACACACACACACATATACATACCATTTCCCATACCACGGACGAGGATGAGAGAATGTCCATGATAGGCTGTACACTGACTGCCTATCACAGACGAGGAGGCGCGGCTTTTGAACTGTGAGAGCCAAAAGCCGCTGCCGAGTCGTATGCAGCACACGCTGGCCGCTGTCTGCCTGCATGACACGCTGATCATGTAGGCAGACGCCGGTGACTCGTGTATAAGTCGAGGGGGGCACTTTCAGCCCCAAAAACGGGGCTGAAAAATTTGACTTAAAAACGAGTATATACGGTATTTAAAAACCTATATACAACTTGAATAAAATAAAAAAAAACCAAGAATAGGGTTAACGCTGCGCTAGAACAGTGTATATTGATAAGTAAATTGTAAAAGCTGCCAGCACTAAAAGTCCAATACTAAACTCCAAAACACCAAAAAACAAAATAAGTGCAGCGCTAAAACTAAATATGAATTATATATCATACTAAAAATAACCATACAAAAGTGATTGATCCACCAAAAATAAAATATACAAAAAACACAGAACAGGTCTCCCATAGAGGACAGAGACAGATGTCTCACCATATATCACATGTGAGAAATTATAAAAAATATAAAAGTGACATAATAAGTCCCAATTATAAATATTGCAGAAAATCAAAAAAGTCCATAAATAAAGTGAGTAGATGATCAAAGTGCATATAATCAGGAGAGGTGTGACACAGGTGAATCCAGCATCCAAAGTGACTTGCACCCAAGTGAGGTATGAGGCTCCTTACCAGCTCAGGATGACCACCATGACAGTGGTCTCACCAGGCATTTGGGAAATTATCAGGTCACCCACAAACCTATGCCGATCTTTCCAGTAGTAAATGTGGAACTAACAAGAAGCTCATCTCCTCGCTGAGCTGACAGCAGCAGCAGCAGGGACAGCAGCCGGGCGCAGGAGGTGACAGCCCGGTTGCTGTCCCTGCTGCTGCTGTCAGCTCAGCGAGGAGATGAGCTTCTTGTTAGTTCCACATTTACTACTGGAAAGATCGGCATAGGTTTGTGGGTGACCTGATAATTTCCCAAATGCCTGGTGAGACCACTGTCATGGTGGTCATCCTGAGCTGGTAAGGAGCCTCATACCTCACTTGGGTGCAAGTCACTTTGGATGCTGGATTCACCTGTGTCACACCTCTCCTGATTATATGCACTTTGATCATCTACTCACTTTATTTATGGACTTTTTTTGATTTTCTGCAATATTTATAATTGGGACTTATTATGTTACTTTTATATTTTTTATAATTTCTCACATGTGATATATGGTGAGACATCTGTCTCTGTCCTCTATGGGAGACCTGTTCTGTGTTTTGTATATTTTATTTTTGGTGGATCAATCACTTTTGTATGGTTATTTTTAGTATGATATATAATTCATATTTAGTTTTAGCGCTGCACTTTTGTTTTTTGGTATATACAACTTGAAAAATGGAATAAATGGAGATTCCGCATACAGTGCATCCAGAAAGTATTCACTTATTCCACATTTTGTTATGTTACATACAGCCTTATTCCCAAATGGACTAAATTCATTTTTTTCCCCTCACAATTCTACAAACAATACCCCATATTGACAACGTGAAAAAGTTTGTTTGTTTATTTTTAATAAACTTGCAAAGATTTCAAAAAAGAAAAAAAAAAAAAATCACATGTAAATAAGTATTCACAGCTTTTGCCATGACACTCAAAATTGAGCTCAGGTGCATCCTGTTTCCACTGATCATCCCTGAGGCTGGGTTCACACTGGTACCACACGACTGTTGTACGACTGTCATCCTACTTTGCCATGCGACATTGGTCTTACGTCGGTCCCACTTCCTACTTCCATCAGACTTGAATGAACAAGATAAGATTTTGCTCCGACTTTGAGATAGTCTGACTTGTCCTTTGACCAATCAAAACAATCCCAGTTTGACATAAATTTCCTTTTACTGCTGCTGTAATCACCATGTCGGATGTCACAAGTCGGATGGTTAGGACAAGGATCAGACTTTGATCTGACTTCTAAGATATTAAATGGACTCAAGTAGGACCAAAATAGTGTAGGAACCTTTTTCAAAGTAGGACCGACCAGTTAAGATGGCTCTCATAGGGAACCATTGATTTACATGTCATGCGACATGTGCTCCCAAAGTCAGGGCGCATGTTGTACCAGTATGAACCCAGCTTTAGAGGTTTCTACAACTTGGAGTCCACCTGTGGTAAAGTAAGTTGATTGGACACGATTTGGAAAGGCACACACCTGTCTATATAAGGCCCTACAGTTAACAGTGTATGTAAGAGCACAAGCAAAGCCATGAAGTCCAAGGAATTGTCTGCGGACCTCTGAAACAGGATTGTATCAAGCCACAGAACTGGGGAAGGGTACAGAAAAATGTCTGCAGCATTGAAGGCCCCAATGAGCACAGTGGCCTCCATCATCTGTAAATGGAAGAACTTTGGAACCACCAAGACTCTTCCTAGAGCGGCCGCCCGGCCAAACTGAGCAATCAGGGGAGAACAACCTTGGTCAGGGAGGTGACCAAGAACCCGATGGTTACTCTGACAGCGCTCCAGCATTTCTCTGGACAGAGGAAAACGTTCCAGAAGAACAATCATCTCTGCAGCATTCCACCATTTAGGCCTGCATGGTAGAGTGGCCAGATGGAAGCCACTACTCGGTAAAAGGCACATGACAGTCCGCCTGGAGTTTGCCAAAATGCACCTGAAGGACTCGGACCATGAGAAACAAAATTCTCTGGTCGGAGGAAACAAAGATTGAACTCTTTAGCCTGAATGGCAAGCGTCATGTCTGGAGGAAACCAGGCACCGCTCATCACATGGCCAATACCATCCCTACATTGAAGAATGGTGGTGGCAGCATCATGCTGTGGGGATGTTTTTCAGCGGCAGAAACTGGGAGACTAGTCCGTATTGAGGGAAAGATGAATTCAGTAATGTACAGCGACATCCTTGATGAAAACCTGCTCCAGAGCGCTTTGGACCTCAGAAGGGGTGAAGGTTCATCTTCCAACAGGACAACGACCCTAAGCACACAGCCAAGATAACAAATGTCCTTGAGTGGCCCAGCCAGAGTTCTGATTTAAACCCGATTGAACATCTCTGGAGAGATCTGAAAATGGCTGTGTACCGACACTCCCCATCCAACCTGATGGCACTTGAGAGGTCCTGCAAAGAAGAATGGGAGAAACTGCCTAAAAATAGGTGTGCCAAGCTTATAGCATCATATTCAAAGAATTGAGGCTGTAATTGGTGCCAAAGGTGCTTTAACAAAGTATTGAGCAAAGGCTGTGAATACTTATGTACATGCGATTTTTTTCAGTTTTTTGTTTTTTAATACATTTGCAAAGATTTTAAACAAAACTTCTTGCATTGTCATTATGGGGTATTGTTTGTAGAATTTGAGGAAAAAAATGTATTTAATCCATTTTGGAAAAAAAGCTGTAATATAACAAAATGTGGAAAAAGTGAAGCGCTGTGAATACTTTCCAGATGCACTGTAACACATTTTAAAGTAGAGCATTGTGTACAAATAAAAAAAATAAAACAAAAAATACAAACACACCCAAAAAAAAAATCCGCACAGGCAAGCTTTTTATTGCAGGAGAGACATACAGGTTGTCTCTTTTGTAATTAAAAACTTTCTTACCTGCTGAGTAATCTCTTTAGAGAAACGAACAGCTCAGTTTACATTCTCTGCATTTTTTGATGCTGCAATAAATGAACTCCTGTACACATGTAGAGGTGTTACATCATCCCAGGTCAGCCAATCGAGTTTGCGGATGATAAAAAAAACTTAAGTGAAGAACGGTTTCTGATCCAAAAGAAAGCAGGGTCAGAAACATAAAGTGAACTATGAGGTACATACTGTACAGAATTTATGCCAGTTTACAAATCCTACAGATATTTGGGTCACTTATTAAAAAAAAAAAATCTACATTTCCATTCAACTTCATATATTCGCAGACTGCAAGATATCAAACTTTCCTTTCAACACTTTTATATTTTTAGTCTTCAAGAAATATGATCCTGCAATTCCTTCATTCCTCAATCCACATATTTTCCACTGTCTCTGTACTTTTCCTACTTATATTTGAATACTTTTTTTGTACTATCCAAATAATGATCCATAAGGAAACAGATCAGTGGTAATGACATTAATGCCTGGAACTATTTGATCATACCATGTACATAAATTATGTTTGTAATCTGACAACCTACATTTATGGCATCACTACCAGATGCAAGCCAAAGACCACCAATTAATATACGTTTTGTTCATATGGAAGATACTTAAACGATTTTGCAATTATTTTTCTGCTTGTTTAAAGCATACAAAAAAAAAATCTGTGGCCAATGTCATCAACAGACTTTCACCCATCTGCATGTTTGACAAGTCTCCATGATTCCATAATTACTATAGCGTCCTAAAATGGACTAAAGCATCCAAAAAAGGAAGCCATTCATGAGGTCAAGTATGTATTTTAACTTCTCACACTCAAAGATAATCACCAATAATTTGAGGACCTAAGTAGGCCTATAAAAAGTGCACAGCTCTTGCTGCCCGACACCACCACAACACACATTAGAACAATTCAATGAACTCCTTGACCTCCTGAAAGCAGAGCTTGATTTAGGATTAAACAATTTAAAAAAAGGTACAGCTGGTGGCAATCTCTGCTGTGACAAGAGATGGACCGAAGAGCCTTTGATAATCAAATTCTTCAAGACAGTCAAAAAGATAAGCCCACCCATTAAAACAAATCTTTCCCACTTGGGATCTCTTCATCACTCTGGAGCCCTTATCCAAACAGCCTTTTGCCCAATCTGATTCAGCATCCTTGTGGAATCTCACTTGGAAACTATTTTTCTTGGTGGCGATGGCATTGGGCTGGGGAGTATCAGAACTTCAAGCTCTGAGATCAGAAGACAATAATATATTTTGTAGAGTGGAACTTAGAACGGTACATGGATTCATCCCTAAGTTCTCCTCTTCCTCTACCATCTCCAAGCCTTGGGCCCTGCCAATCTTTTCAGATCCAATTTTGACCTTCTTCACAGACGATAATACCTTGGTATTAAGACACTATCTTCAAGCCACAACTCCCTTCAGATTTTCATCTAACCTATTTGTAATACTCCAAGAAAAAAAAAAAAAGGGGGGGGACAAAGAAACATCATCTGGCGCACTCCGGCCATTCCAGAACTGCAGTATCCATCATGTCTAGTCATCTCTGAATATCAGATCTTTACAAAACCTCATGGGACATGTGGTTTAGCGGCAGCTGGGGAGCCATAGTTTGCAGATTCCTGCTCTAGTACAATAGTTTCATGGATAATCAAGATGGTTAAGAAGGTGTACTGGGATAGGGGATCAGAACCCCCTCTTCAGTTGGGCTGTATGCCACCCGGTTGTTTTCTGCTTCTTGGACGGCCAGAGCAGACGTATCCATCAAAACGATCTAAAGGGTAGCATCATGGTCATCCCAACATGCGTTTACGAGACGTTACAGAGTAGTCCCACGGCTTTAAATATCATCTCTACGCTGATGACTAACTACAACTTACAAAGCCATCCACAACCTGGCCCCCAGCTACATCTCTAACCTAGTCACAAAACACCAACCTAAATCTTTGTGATTTGCTTTTACTTTCTAGGATAATGGTAAGCAGGACAATTAGAGCGGGGAATCTCCCTAATGGGGGACAGACTGCAATAAAAACTAAGAAGCATTCTTATCCATCTCCACTCTATCCAAAACTAAAAAAAAAAAGTTTTGCCTTTAGTTATAATTTAGGGTTAGCATTAAAGCCAGTCTAACATCTTTAGAAAGAGGTCAGCAATGTCAGTCCTTGTGTTTGTCTTATGATAGATTAGAGTGCTTATAGTAAACCACTGAAAAGCTACCTGAAACTGAGTCATCAGGTTTAGGTTGTGCACATAGAGCTTGTTAGAGTAATCCATTTTTACCAGGAAAATGTTTATGAGACAAACATTTTACAGTTTTTTAAACCACCTGCATGCAGTTTTCTGGCATTTTTTCCTATGTGTATTATTTTTATAGTTGTCTGCTTTGGCAAAAAAAAAAAAAAAAAAAAAAAAAACGTGCAACAGGGCATACGGCTCATTTACATCACAACGCAGTGTGCTTCAACATGCAAGTTTCAGCCCATTCATTTTGAGTTTTTAATACAAAAAAAAAAAGGCCCTAGCTTCATTTTTTTTTAACCTCTTCCGGGCCACCCAACCCATATTTACTGCAGCAGGGCGGCCTGGCTGCGCAAAATCACGTACCTGTATGTGATTTTGTGCACACCATCTAGTGGGTGCACGTGCCGCCGGAGCGCTGCATCTGCTGTGATTGGACACAGTGAGAGCCAATCAGCAGATCCGATGGTCGCGATGGCTGCCGCCACCCACCGACCGTTCGGAGGAAAGGCAGACCGCTGTTCTGTCAGAGTAAAAGATCTTGCGTTTCAGCTAAGCTGAAATACGGATCTCCCCTTTTCCTCCAGTGCATCCACTCCTCCCACAATTAGAAAGAACTCATAGGAAACACACTTAACCCCTTGATCGCCCCTAGTGTTAACCGCCTTCCTGGCCTGTCATTTATACAGTGTCAGTGCATATTTTTTTTTTTTAGCACTGATCACTGTATTGGTGTCACTGGTCCCTAAAGTGTCACTTAGTGTCAGATTTGTCCGCCGCAATCCCGTTGGGGGGAAAAAAAAAAAAAAAAAAAAAATCACAGCCAGATCACCGCCATTACTAGTAAAAAACAATGAAAAATATATAAAAAGTCCCTAAATCTATCTCATAGTTTGTACACGCTATAACCAATCAATATACGCTTAATGGGGTTTTTTTTTACCAAAAATATGTAGCAGAATACATATTGGCCTAAATTGATGAAGAAATTAGATTTAAAAAAAAAAAATTTTTGGGAATGTTTTATAGCAGAAATAAGTGGGGGGGGGGGGGGGGGGGGTTTCAAAATTGTCGGCCTTTTTTGTTTATAGCGCAAAAAATAAAAACCGCAGGTGATTAAATACCACCAAAAGAAAGCCGTCTGTGGGAAAAAAAAGACATCAATTTTATTTGGGTACAGTGTAGCATAACCGCGCAATTGTCAGTTAAAGCAACGCAGTGCTGTATCGCAAAAAATAGCCTGGTCAGGAAGGGGGTAAAACCTTCTGGAGCTGAAGTGGTTAAGGACACACCACACAAAGAATTTATATTTGTATCTTGTGGTGCAATGCACCACAACAGGTATATACAGTGCATTTTGGCGTGTTGTGCTGTGAGTGAGCCCTACAAACCAGACTGTGAATAAGTCATGAAAACACACACACACATCCCAAGTAGTTCTAGGACAATGCAAAGCAAACTTGGTTGTACCCAAGAGTTGATAAATCTACACCACAATTTATCACGCTGTTCCTGTGAGCATTAAAAGCAAAATCATTTCCTGTCTCGGCTGTGATGTAACTTACACTGATCTTGGTCCAGTCCGATAAGGAAGGGGATAGACAGTTTGGCCGGCAGAAGTGCCCCAATAGACAGTCTGTGTCCAGCTTGCAGAGGACAGCCTGACTAACACTTTCCTTGCTTTCTGTGTGAGCTCAGATGAAGAAAATCCTTGTGCAGACCGCTTTCTGGATGGTTTATGTACACTCAGCTAATGAGGTTAAGTTAAATAGCCCCTGAATATTTTACTAGTGAGCTGTGCGTTTTCCTGGATGGGATCAGGTGGTCGCTGCTTTCTGGGTGTTAGAAGTATGACTTCACCTCCTAGGATATGATGGGCGCTTACAAAAAGCCAGCCACACTACAGACTTCTGGAGAGATCATTAGAGGCTGAAATGTTGGTGTCACTTAACCTGAGCTTGCAACAGAGAAAACTATGAAAAATGTTTTCCATACCTAGGCAAGGAATACAGCACAGCTGCAAGTCCAGTAGCACACATGTGCCATGAACAGCTGTATTAACATTGCTTTGAAACGTGTGTTATTGTACTTGTCAACACGCTAATGAATATATGCAGGTTATAAGCGGGTTTGGTTATGAGCTAGTTTCCAATGTACACTGTTACCAATACAAATGTAAGATGATTTAACCACGTGCTTACTGGGCACTTAAACCCCTTCCTACCCAGACCAATTTTGAGCTTTCAGCGCTGTCACACTTTGAATGACGCAGTCATGCTACACTGTACTCAAATTAAATTTTTATCCTTTTTTTCACACAAATGGAGCTTTCTTTTGGTAGTATTTAATCACCACTTGGGTTTTTAATTTCTTGCTAAACAAACAAAAAAAGACAAATTTAAAAAAAAAAAAAAAAAAAAAAAAAAACATGTTTTATAGTTTGTTATAAAATTTTTATAAATTTTATAAAAACTGGTAATTTTTCTCCTTCATTGATATTCGCTGATGAGGCTGCACTGATGGGCACAGATAAGACGGCACTGATGGGTGGCACTGATAGATGGCAATGATAGGCAGCACTGGTGATGAGGCACTGGTTGGTGACATTTATAGTTGGCACTGTGGGCACTGATAGGTGGTGCTGGTGGGCACAGAAGCCTCTACAGAGGCTCTCCACAATCGGGACTGATGTCCCTCTCACAGCCGTCGGTGATCGACTTTTTTTTTCTCCGATTACCGGCTCTGTGTACGTCACATGATCAGCTGTCATTGGCTGACAGCTGATCACATGGTAAGGGGTCGGGATCTCATAAACTCACTGATCACAGAGCGCGCGCCCTGCAGGGGGTGCGCAGGCCGCTTGAGCACGGGAGGACGTCTATGGACGCCATCCCGGAAAATTAGGTCCGCGCTGTTGTCGTCTTTTGGCTATAGCGCGGACGGGAGGTGGTTAAGGAGTTCTGCTTATCCCTATGAATGGAGGCACCACTGGGGCCTATTGCGGTCTTCCACTTAACATGACTGAATTACAGATGTAGAACATGCAAGTTAAAATGGCCGATTCCCCACTCTGTGGCGAAAAGAGAATAGTTGGCAATTACAAAAATATTCCAGCATACTGGAAAAAGTTCTGCATATGATAAGTGATTCTAAGGCCCCATGTACACTGCCCCTGAACTCATCCAATGTTATCTTATGTGTACATGTACACAGGTTCGTTTACTGACGTTTTTAGGCAGTTGCGTTTTTAGGCCTTTTTTTGAAGGCAAAAAAATGAGTTCAGACGCCAAAGTTTCCGACATTTCAGACGCTAAATGCGGTAACCCCCCTTTTGCCGCGTTTCGTTTATGGGCGTTTTTTGTTTTTGGCCATTAAAAAAAAAAATTAAATTTTTTTTTTTAGAAACGCTTCTAAATGCAAACGTGGCAAAACGCCGCTAAGCGCGGCATGTAAACGCGGGTTACTATCTGTCAAGTTAAATTGTTCAGGAGAGGTTGTAAAAATGTCCTGTGTACATGAAGCCTAATGCTTTTAAAGCGTGAACATCCCAAGACTACACACACCTTACAGTGAACACCACTGCAGCAGTCCTACTTCTCAGGCACTTCCAGGGTTATTCATTTGAAAATCAATCAAGAATTGGCTTAAGAGAATTCTTAAATCTGCACCAAAAATTCTTTATTTCCTTCTTTGTACATCTACAATAGCCACAAAAGAACAGTGGGGTTGATTTACTAAAACTGGAAAGTGCAAAACCTGGTGCAGCGCTGTATAGAAACCAATCAGCTTCCAGTTTTTGTTTTTTGGTGAAAGCTTAATTGAGCAAGTTGAAGTTAGAAGCAGATTGGCCACCATAATTGCACCAGATTTTGCACTCTTCAGTTTTAGCAAATCGACCCCAGTGTGTCATGGTCTGCACTCCATACAAATCACTACAATTTCAGGTAAGGCTCGGTTCACACTGACGTGACACAGGATCCAACTTGTGAGACCCCAAATCGGATGACATGTGAAACTCAAGGTTTCCCTAAGAAACCTGTCTTAACTAATACTACACAGGTATGTCTGACTTTAGAAAAGGTTCCTGCACCACTTTGGTCCAACTTTAATGCCACAGAATGTAAAAAGTCACATCAAAGTCTGACTCCAAAGTTGCACTTCAGAGTCAGGCTAGTGTGAACCGAGCCTTATTCGACATCAACAAGCGCTGTTTTCCTAAAGAGGACCTGCATTCTTGAAGCTCTGCCCACATACAGAAAACAGAGGACAAAGAACCAGTGACCAGCATTGCCTGTGGACTCCCTGTAGCTGATCTATTCCCATCACAGATTTACCAAGCCTTGTACCCTGATGACCGATAGAACAATCAATCAGCAGCAGAATGGGCCCAGAAAGCACTTCTCTACAGAGTAAAGCAGCAGCAGGGAGATCCTTGCACAGCAGCTTCTCATGTGCAGCTTTTCCTCCAGCAAGGAGAACAGTGTACAGCACAGCAGTGACATCACAAAATCTCAGAATAAATCTCAAGAGGCTGGCAAATAGGTAAAACAGTTCCCACATTACCTCAACACAAAGTGCAGTGGACTGTTGCACAACAGCTTAGCTGAAAAAAACAAAAAAAAAAACAGTCCCGGGTAGGCAGGGTTTATGCTTTGTAGAGAAGGTTTAAAATACAACTATACTTCCCTGTAAAATCCTGCACCAGCTTCCCCTACCTAGTCCCTAAATCTAATAATTTCATCTAGAACCCCCCTCCACCACACCCATCCTGGTGAATATTTAGGCCTCTGTGGTATCCCCTGGCCATCATGGATGCATTTATTTTTCAGGAAGGGCCCTCTCTAAGCAGTAAATCCTCATAGAAATAATGTTCTACTGAATAAGTCTAAAGGACTGAACGTCAGCAGTGTATCTTACATCACACTTACAACAGTTTAAAATGACAAACTACTG
Organism: Lithobates septentrionalis; assembly: GCA_037952835.1. NCBI lineage: Eukaryota > Metazoa > Chordata > Amphibia > Anura > Ranidae > Lithobates > Lithobates septentrionalis. Next base: position 883,475 of record JBBDGP010003112.1, on the reverse strand, counting down.
CACTAAACCCAATTACATCCCTAGGAGCACAGAATGAAAAACATAGAAAAACAAATCTCATAAAAGAGTGATTAATTGCCTGACTGGTTGAAGTCAATGTATACCATTTATCTAAAGAGTTTATGTGACTGTGAAAAGAAATTGTATATTTTGCAACTATGAATCTACTGGTTTACAGAAAAAAAAAAAAAGGCGTGATGAGCAAACCCAGCAGAATCATTAGCTAGATGGATATTTGCATATTTTCTACATTATATAAACACAACAACTATATTGTTTAGTGGCAAAAGTCTGCGTTCTACTTTTTTTTTTTTTTTTTTTTTTTTTTTTTAGAATATTCAATATAGATTTAAATGTATTTATATAGTCTGCTAAGGCTGACCACCACCTTTAGTGCTTTTCAGGCCTTTGTAATTTGCATGCCCACCACCTTCAGACAGCCTCTTTAGACTGGAATCTCTAGCAGCTGCTCTAGTATCTCCCTGCATAAAAAAAAAAAAAAAAAACATAATATTTGCAAAGTTCTTTCCTTTAAGAAGAAGGAAGGCAACAATTACGATTGATTGTCTACAGTGCGCTTCAACTCCTGAGAACGACGGACCCAGGACCCTTACTAGTTCTCTCTCTCTTTTACTTCTGTTCATTTGTCACTAGTATTCCTTTAGCAGCTACTTTTGGACATCATATAATGCTTTGGGCACTGTTCCTGTGCCTTGCTGAATTCTGACCAGCCATTTGGAGACAGCGTCTGATGGCTTGAGCTTGCGTAGCTAGACTGGTTAATATGCTTCATTTCCTGAACCACTGTTATTTGTTTGCTATATATCTCGGTTAGATGGTTGCTTTATTATGGATTTCATATAATGTCCTTTGGTTTTTATCCTCTTTATTCTTTTGATATGTTGGAGAAAAAAAAATCAATAAAGATCGTTAATTATAAAAAAATAAATAAATTAAAAAAAAAAAAAAGAATAATAAAGAAGGCTTTGAAACTATTGGCTTGAACTGCCCGGGCTTTGTTAGACTTTCTCAACATTTCCGGCTCCATTCACACCTGAACATAGCGATTTATTAGGGTTTTTCAGACGCTTTTTCTAAGCATTTTTTCAGCTTTTTAAAGCGTTTTAGAAGCGTATTATAAACGTTTTACAGCTTCTGGCATTTTTGTTTAGCCAATAGAAAACACCTTGGGGGGAGGAGAGGAAATCAGGGGTGGAGAGCTGCTGTTTGAGCAGAAAACGAGAGACAGAACGCTCAAGTCAGGCATTTCTATTGCAGTCTACTGCAAAAGTTTCTATTGCAAAAACACTTGGAATCTGCCAAAAAGAAGCTCATGTACGTTTTTGAGCGACAGGCATTTTGCTTTAGGGGACAGAACGGTCAGATGTGAAGTGTTTTAGAGCTACCAATTTGAAGCAAAAAAAAAAAAAAAATCGCTCAGGTGTGAACGGGGCCTTTGCAGACAGGAAGTAAATAGATTTTCCAAATGTAACACAAACAGAAAAGAAAACGCTGAGGCTGGGTTCACACTGGAGAATGCAGCGGCACACAGCAGGAGCCCAGTACGTCTACATTTCACCATTTCAGGGCGATTTCGGACCTGAAACTGACCAATAGATGCACAGGGCTCCTGTGCAATTTGCACCAGAGCCGCTCCGGAGATGTGTGAACTGGCACATAGAGAGCCAAAATCTCCTGCTATGTGGATTGGATGCGGGGAAACTCTCATCCAATTCGCAATAGTGTAGTAAGTAGAGGAGAGGGAAGGATAGACAGTGAGATTTTTACCTCATCCTGTATCCTTGTAGCAGATTTTTCTTACTTCTTGTCAGGCTGATCAGGTTTTTTTTTTTCTCCCCCAAACAGGTATAACCTCTTAGTTCTAAAGCTAAAAACAAATAAATATATACATTTGGCTTGACCTACACGTTAAGACCCCTTTCACACTGGCGCCACGGCATCGCTAAAGCATCGCTCGTTTTAGCGGCACTTTTAAGCCAAAAGAAGGGGTTAAAAATGCACGTTTTGCAGCATTTCTGAAGGGCGTTTTGGGAGTGTTGTATACAGCGCTCCCAAACCGCCCCAAAGATGCTGCTTGCAGGACTTTTCTTAACGTCCCGCAAACGCACCGCCCCAGTATGAAAAAAGCCACACTGAAATGAATGGGAGGCGGTTTTCAGGTGCCATTTCTATTTCTCTGAAAACCACCTCAGTGTGAAGCGGATCTAAAGGTTACATGATCACAGCCCGATACAGCCAAAATCTGAATAATTTAGTTTCCATTTAAAACGTTAATACCCCATTCACACTTGGACATCAAAGTCACATGACAAGTCGTACCCAGTGTTTTCCAATGATAAACATTCATACATGTGCAACTTAAAGTCACAGCAACTTCAAAGTAGTTCATGCACTACTTGGTCTGACTTTCATGCAACCTGAGGACCATAGACGTCAATGTTAACCCTCAAAAGCTGCATGACCTTCAGAACTGAAGGTTTTCCATCCAAGAGTGGGTCAGACTTTGCAGAGGGACAACAGTTTATATCCAAGTCGCACCCATTCAAAGTTGTGTCAAAGTTGCACTGCAAAGTTGCACTACTTTGGAGTCGTACAAGTGTAAATGGAGCTTGAATTAGTGTCACTTTAAAGTGGCCGAAATTATACTTTTTAAATAAAAATACCCCTATAATACACAATATTAATGTATTCTAGCAAAGTTAGTCTGTAAACTAAGGTCTGTTTTGTTAGTTTATAGCAGTAGTTTGTTATTTTATAAACTTACAGCAGGCCGTGGCCATCTTAAGTCTGGGCATCTGAAGCCTGACTATTTCTTCCTGGATCTCATCCTTGCAAAACTCGCACATGCTCAGTGCAGCACAAGCAGTGTAATAGGTTTCAGGTCAGGTTTCCATAGCAACGGCAGTGTCAGAGGAAGTTGCCGCCCCTTCCCAGAAGGCATTGCAAACAGGAAATGATGCGATGGGCCGCGGCCAGGGAGGAGGAAGTGAAAAATAAATACAGCAGATATACAGTAAGTGCTGAGAAAAAAAATAGAAAAATATCCAATTCGTTTACAGTGCACAGTTTAGTAAGGGATGCTGAAGAGTTGTAAAAGTGGGTGGAACTCCATTTTAAGGCTCTGCACACAATGGCATTCAGAATAATACAAAAAAGAGAGTTCTCCAATCTTGTCTGTTCATGAGAAAGGTGAAAAGCCATAAAGGTGTTTGATTGAAATTAAAGACCAGAGAATCCTCGCCCTGACTATAAGCACTACAGCCAATTAAAATATTTTCCTTCCTGAACGCTGCTTGTTAGCATAGGCTACTTTGTTTCAAAAGCAGAAATGTTCTTGTAGGTTGGGGTTCTGTAAGGAATTTCCTGATTATTATTAGCAATTTGTTTATTAAAACTGACAGTATTTTTCCATATACCTTAGGCTGGGTTCACACTTATGCGAATCAGATGCGGGTTTCCTGAAACGGTGAACAGGGACACACCGAACGCCCTGCTGTGAGTCTACTAGCTTCGACTCCCCTGTGTCAGTGAGTGGCTGCTGCAGGGGAGAGGAGTGAGAACGCTAACAGCAAATGGCCAGTGGGAGCTGGCAGGCCATGTCAGGGCTCTGGGAATAGACAGCCATTGTCAAGCTGTCTCTAATGCCTAGTACACATGATCAGAAAATTGGACGAAAAATACAGAAGCGATCGTATGAGAATCTGAACGTTAGTACACAGCTTTCGATAACCAATCACGACACTTCATGTGAAATTATCCAAAGAGACAAAAACAAACATTTTTCTTGTACGATACCAGAGGCAACGATTTTCGTTTTATTCAGTATAGTATTTGTCCACAAAAAATATATAAAAATCAGAAGAGCAAGACTACGCATGCTCGGAAACAAAATAATACATTACATCACTCCTGAGGTTGTATTCTGTCGTAAAAGAATTTTCGTAACTTTAGTAACCTATTGGTTTTCGATATAAGACTAGCAGGCAAAAAGAATTTATCTGGAATTCTCATCGTGTGTACCAGGCTTTGCACAGGGGAGCCAGAGCTGCCGAGTCACCTAACCAGACCAGAAAAAAAAAAAGAAAAAAGGTAAGTACACAGATCTTTTTAATACAGGATATGCTGGATAGGTAGGAGGAAGGGAGTGGGGACATTTTTAAGAATAGGGTTAGCCTTTACTAATTATTATTATTATTATTATACAGGATTTATATAGCGCAAACAGTTTGCGCAGTGCTTTACAACATGAGGGCAGACAGTACAGTCCAATACAATTCAATATACAGGAGGGGTCAGAGCTTACAATCTAGAAGACAGGGTCAGGTGAAACAAAAAAGGTAATAACTGTGGGGGGATGAACTGATGGAGAAAATGAAAATGCAGTTGTTAGGTGTGGGTAGGATAGGGTTCTCTGAAGAGGAGGGTTTTCAGGGATAGCCTAAAAGCTAATAGAGTAGGAGATAATTGGACAGGTTGGGGTAAGGAATTCCATAGGATTGGAGAGGCTCTGGAAAAGTCCTGGAGGCAAGCAAAGGAGGAGGGGACGAGGGAGCTATAGAGCAGAAGGTCTTGGGAGGAACGAAGAATCTGCAAATCACAACACTACAATTTCTGGCAATTCTAAAGTCGTGTCAAAACTTTTTATATTAACCCATACTCGATCCAACTGTCACATATGCCATCCAAATCTGACTTGATGCTTGTCTAAATTGCATGATGTATGCTCCGCAGAACGGATTTGACCATAGGTGTGCGCAGCCTATTGCATTAGGGTGTGCACCCCAAAGCTCAAACACACACTACCGATCACTTGCAATGCTCATTCAGAAAGGAAAAGGGCCGGTAAATTACATATTTACCGGCCCCTTCCCCTACTTATCCTAAAACATTCCCCGCAGCAACAGCTGGGGGTAGAAGAGAGGAGAGGAGGGAAGCCGGCGGGGGGAGCCAGGGCAGTAGGGGGAATCTGTGCTGCATAGGGTGATTAGGGTGTGCCTGGGCACACCTGGCACACCTTGTGCGCACGCCTATGGATTTGACACATGTTCACCTTGAGGGTTAAGAAACCCATAAAACAGATTAACAGCCCTGTTCAGCAATCTTCAGGTCTGCAAGACACGGACAGCTAGCGATTACCGTGCTGGGATTAAGAACACTTCCACAAATATTTGCTCCATCATGACAGGTGATAAAACAGCTACCAGAGAAGAAAACATATACTACTCAGAATTATATTTCAGGCTGGCCATTCACTTTTTAAAATCAGAGAGCTATATGAAAGATGGCAAGACATCTACCTGCCCTTAAACGTGCTTGTATTCAATGTGAAGAAGGACAAATACATTTAACCCCCTTTTTCTGTAAAAGAGCAAGAAGCAGCACTTATTGCACAGAAATTTCCAACAAGCTGGAAAATCTATGTGATAATGTATGCTCCTTGTCCCCCCGTTCCTCTCCATGCCCCAATTTCCATATGTCACAGGGAACACTAGAATCACATTATATACAGTACTGCTAGCCTTTCTACTACGTACAGTACAAGTCATACTGTGTGACCACAATGAAACTGTTACCATGACGACCAATCCTTAACAAGGTCCATTTCTTGTATTTATACTGCAACAAACATTAATAAAATGTACATTTGTCTGCTTAGTGTTATACTTAATGTAATGCTCTTTACCCAAGTACATCACTTTCATTGAATTCAGGGCCAAGACAAGTACATTGGGGATAGGATATCTGCATACTTTACAGAATTAGGGGCCCTTTCACACAAACGATCCGATCGTGTCTGCCTGTCCATTTTTCAGGCGGACCCAATCTGAACCTCCATTCTCATCTATGAAGCAGCAGGTGTAAACAGGGCCGCTTACACCTGCCTACATCCAATCTGATTTGCTTAAAACAGATGGGATGGGGATGGATAAGCAGATGGGGACCGATAAGCTGAGCAGACACAGACCTGTCATCTGCCTCCTCAGTGGGGATCAGCGGAATAATCCCCTGCTGAGCAAGGGGATCTCAGGCCGAGTCCACCCCATGTGAAAGGACCTTTAGCCCCCGTTCACATTGGGCCGATTTGACATGCAATTTGACATGTCAAATCGCATGCCAAAATCAGAGCCTATTGCCGGCACTGCACAATCTGAATCAGTGCGACACCGACTTTGTGGCACCGCACCAATTCCCAAAAGTAGTCCCTGCACTAATTTTGGCGACTTTGGGGTCAATTTCAATAGACATCTGTGCATGAACCCACACAGATGTCTTTCAAATCGCCCCCGAACTCGCACTAAAATGTGGGTTGGAAGTCGTGCGAGTTCAGCTGAACTCACTCGATTTCCAACCCGCCCTCAGTGTGAACCTGGGCTTACACACAGAGCAGTCAGTAAATACAGGAATATGTCAAATTATGGGTGGCTGGTAATGCTTAATCCAGTTCTAAACAACCCCCCCACAAAGTCACGCCATTTACTGGGGACCCAAAGATAACTTCCCAATATTTTAAGACACATCATAGCTCTGAGGTGCTACCCAAGATTAGTGATCTATTACGTACTATTCAGTTGCCAATAACTTACAACTAAAGTGATCACAAACACTTGCATCAGCAACAGGAATGCTACACACTGAGATGCAAACTAATCTTCCTTTATAAAAATAACCAACAGGTACAATTCTGGGGGGTTTCCCGCTAGGCACAGCTCTCTCTTTTTATAAAGTGCTGTGCCCAACACTAAACATGTCAGAATATTTTTTTTTCCTGCTATTTTAACAGATTATTTAGCATTTTGGCTTGTGGCTTTTCTGTTGCACTGTTCCCTCTAGGAATTGTGCATTTAGTGTTCTGACCTTGCCCATTGGCAAGTATGGGGTCTCTTACACTAAGGCCCCTCTCACCTTGTGTTTTTTACAATTATCATCATAATAAACATTTATTATGTCCTTCTCCATCTTAGGTACATCGCACACGCATCCACCCCTGAAGAAGCAAGCTGTATCACGCGAAACACGTCGGATATACTCAATGCTTGTGTGTCATTTTACTGTGATTTTATATATGCACTACTATTCTATACTATATGTACCTTTTACTGGCTTGGCATTCAATTTATGCTATCTATGCATGTATGATCTTTTTTAGAATAAATTCTTAGACTGTATTTACTGCTGTTATGTATATTGGCTTAAACTGTGCTCACCTCTCTCAAAGTCCCAGGGCGATTTTCTGTTTTGATGCATATTTCAGGGATGGAGGGGTGTCATTCCACACCTCCATCCCTTTCTCTTTTGTCTATACTGAACCCATTTAGCCCAACCTGGTCTGTTGCCACCTTTGTCATTACATGCACACGCATATATATATTTTACCCATACTTATTTATCAGCGGTTTATTCGTAAACACATAGATTACATCTCAATTCAGGCATATATCCCAGTCCTTTTCTTGTGCTGTTCCTTGCTGGCAGCGGCGGTATTTGTTTTGGTTTGGGAGCTGCGATGTTGTTAAAGGGAGGTTTCTTGTCTCCCGCTGTCTGCACCTGCCCTTTGGACAGGTGGGGCCACCTGCACATCGGTGTCATGTTCATACGCCAATCACGTGACGTCCGCGATCCCTTACAAGCGGAAGCTCTCTGCTGAGAGCCACCATTTATTTATTCACTTAACTCAGGTACACATACTTTCTCCTTTATGGTTCGCCCTGAGCACATACTTTGAGCCTGTCTGGTTTGGTTTTTCACAGGTCTCAATACATTTTTTTACTTCATCTCTCACACGTTTTCCTTTATCCTCTTTTGGGATTGTTTTCACTGACACCTATGTTAGTCCTCATTTTCTTTCCTTCACTTCTCCCTTCAGTCTCAACGTCCATACCATCATTGGCTTAGGCTGATTCATTTACATATATATTAGTATATAATTTACTCTGCTACTCTAGTTTATTCTGACATATATACTTATGTTTACAGCTTACATCTCCAATGGACATTGCAAGACCTTTCGGGACACACATCCCTTATCCGTGCCATGCTCGCCCTCCGTCTGGCCCTTGGTGGGGTCTTGCTTGGTTCCACCGCCTCAGCTCCCAGGCGAGACACTTGTCGCTGCCCTCTGGGAATTGTGCATTTAGTGTTCTGGCCTTGCTCAAGAGTGAGTATGGGGTCTCTTACACCAAGGCCCCTCTCACCAAGTGTTTATACAAATAACATCATGATATACATTTATTTAGTCCTTCTCCATCTTAAGTTTATCTCAAACGCATCTACCCCGAAGAAGCGAGCTGTGTCTTGTGAAACACAGCAGGTATACTAGATGCTTGTGTGTCATTTTATTGTGATTTTATATATGCACTACTTTTCTATACTATATGTACCTCTTACTGGCTTGGCATTCAATTTATGCAATCTATGCATTTGAGATTTTTTTTAAAATTCTTAGACTGTATTTACTGCTGTTATAGTTATTGACTTAAACTGTGCTCACCTCACTCAAAGTCCCAGGGCGATTTTCTGTTTTGCTGATACAGCACCTGAGATGTGTTTGTGAAGTGCTGAGTCTGACCTTACCTGGAGCGACATGTAAAATATTTTACATAGTGATTACAAAGCCTGAGCTTTGTATTAGTTTTCCAACTGCCAGACTAACCACGTATTCAGGGGGGACTGCAGCCTCTGGTTATTCTGTTTTGTGAAACCTTTATCCTGAGAAATAATTCCAGGGGACTAGAGTGGGGGCAGCACAGGAATGAACAATGTATTTTTAGATTACTATGGACCTGTATAATTAGAAGGTACTGACTTGGGATGCGTATAATCCGTGTCTGCAGGGAAAGTCTGATGGGAGGAGTTAGGAATACCCAAAATGCAGAATCACAAGCTAGGGATTAGGTGTTCCCATGCAAAACCAGGATGTAAAACATAAGCTTTAGGTACTTTATAGGCTCATTCACACAGGGAGAGAAAAAAATGCTGCATTTAGATCCATAAAGCATATAGATTTGTACGTATCTAAACACTATATTCTATACACTCTAATTAATGAGCCCATACACACAGCTGCATCTTTATGCAAAAAAGGGGGAGGAGTATAGGTATAATACAGGTGCATCCAGGGCCCCACAGATCTGCAGATTTTATGCATGTCTGCACAAATGAGAGCTCATTCAGACGGGCGCCGACTAGGGTTGCCACCTCATCCCTTGAAAACCGAACACATATTAATTGCACCGGTTCTGTGGCTGATTAAGGTGGTAATTAAACTCATTTGGTGCCTTACCTGTATTAAAATTAGCCTCAGAACCAGTGTAATCCATATGTGTTCGGGTTTAAAGGGATGAGGTGGCAACCCTAGCGCCGACACTTTTGTGTTAAAACTGCCCCGCTAGCAGCCGAATAGCGTCGCTAAAACGACGGTAAAGCGGCGCTAAAAATAGCGCCACTTTACCACTGATGCCCGCTCGCCCCAGTCTGAAAGTAGCCTAAGAATGAGCTCAGGCATGTTCACAAACAGCACGTGCAGAGCCCGCCAAGAAGTCAGCACTGGGGAGCGCTAATCACAAGCAGTGAGACATTTCCCGATCTCTGTAGCCACGCATCGGGACAATGTCTCACTGCTTGTGATTAGCGCTCCACAGTGCCGACTTCCTGGCGAGCTCTGCACGTGCCGTTTGTCTTATTAGACACCTGTGCGAGTGCACGGCCACAAACGCACACGGTCTGCGTGCAGGGCCATGTATTCACACCCGCACAGATGTCGAATTGGGAGTAGCGGCTGCGCCTGTGCAGCTGTTGCATCCCAGTTGACATGAATGGGACTACCTGTCCATCCCCATGTGAGTAAACACGGCCCTCACGTTAAAACAAGGCCTAACTTTGTTTTCACGTATAAAAGCCTGTCCCATAAAGAACGCCTGAGGTTTAAAAAAATAAAAAAATCACGTCAGTACTAGTTTCTCACAACCATCAATCCAATTCAGAACAGACTAGGATTTTTCAGTATTACTGACGATATAGGAAGCAGATAATGAGGATGTACCACACAGTACAAGCTTTAGGAAGTGACCCTGTGAGGTGTTCTCTGCATTCCATCTGCAGGGGATCACACTCACTTCCAATGACGGTACACACAGACATTTCTCATTACTGCACAGTTGCAGGATTCTGCTGGATAACATTAGGAGCTCACATGGTACAGGAACAAATCTTTTAATGACCGTCTTTGAGGAATGCTCTCTATAGTATGAATGATATAGGCTTAAAAAATAACTGATCACATGGTTACTCATGTGTGTCTCACATACCAACTTACAGCTCCATATGTGTGTCACAGGCTAAGAAAGTGGCTGTAATTAGACCCTGTCACTTCAATACGTGACTGGTTCCATCTGTTCTCTTTCCTCCTATGTCCAGTTTTATATGATCTGTGAGGTTAGACAGGGGAAATATAGGGCGTGCCAGGATTGTTCATCTCTCTAGGGAAGAGGAGCCACCTGCTTAAGTAAAAAGCGGATTGGACAGGGATATCTTCTTGCATTTTACACAAGTTCTGTGTCCAGGAGTTTGCAGAATGAAATAAGTCTCAGTGCCACGTTTCCTGCCTTCCCACAAAGGGTTGCCGGAGGAAGCCGCACATTTGTCACTATACCTCCGATTTCCTGGTCTCTAGTAACTACAAACTTAAACTGTATATTACCCCCAACAATGGACTTCTCTTATTTGCTACCATTAGGCCTGCTAAATATACTATTAAAAGTGTTTTAGAACTGTTCGAAAACTGCAAAAAAAAAATATATAAAAATAACAAAACACAACACAAAAAAAAAAAAAAAACCACCCTAATGATCCTGTCTGCAAGCTGAAGGCAGCCAGCACTCTGTTTGTGCCACACTCTTATTAGTTAGCATTGCTTCCAGCTATTTATAAAATAACTAGCATAGTTCCAGTAATCTCTAACTACTAATCTCCAAGTTCACCACTCCCTAGATTTTGGAAAAATTAAGAAGATGAGGTGTTCTGTGGTCCTGTCCTAGGGTGACAATGCTGCTCCTCAGCCACAGTATAGCGAGTGAGCGTTGTCATCTAAAAGACAGGGAGTTTGTTACTGGCAGGATCACCAGGTGAAAATAAAAGGAAGCAACCCTAAAAAAAAATAAAAATTCTGTGGAGCCATGCCAAGCACTGGTAGTATATTTTCTGTATTGGATTTATACCTGACAAAACAGATTCTCCTTTGCAGTTAACTGCACTTACCTCTTTCAAATGACTTGAAACCAGTTGGGTCAAATACACTAATGCCTCGTTTCCACCGAGCGGATCGGTTCGGGTCGGATCGGTTTGGAAGGCCTAGAATGGTCCGGCCTATTCAGGCGAGCGTTTCCACTGCAAGTCGGACCGACAGGGGCCATACGTGGGTTTAGAAAAAATGCCTAGCATGGCGTCACACGTCCACCAATCAGTGGAATGTATCGTAGCTCCGCCCTAACCGAACCGTTCCATTTTCTATGACCCCACATCTGAAGCAGGACCCTGAATGGAACGGTTCGGTTCGGTTGTATGGGCCGCTTTCATAATGGAAACACCCAAAAGAGGGTATCGTACCGAACCGAACCGATCCGCTCAGTGGAAATGAGGCATTAGACACACGGCATTGTAGCACTTAACTGTGGTTAAAATAGTTCTAAAGGCCCAAGGTATTTTACCTTCATGCATTCTATGCAAGAAGGTTAAAAACCTCTGTGCAGCAGCCCCCCCACCCCCAATACTTATCGAAACCAGATCTTCCTCCAGCGATGTGCACGACAGCCTCGACTCTCCATTGGCTCCCACTGCTGTCAATCACAGCCAGTGAGCTAATGCTGAGAAAGAGGGGGCAGGGCTGAAGCGCTGCTGTGCATGTAAATGGACACAGAGCAGCAGCTCGAGAGCGAGCCTGCTTGGGTGCCCCCATAGCAAGCTGCTTGCTCTTGGGGCACTCGACAGGAGCACCAGTGGGGGACCCGAGAAGGGGAGAATCTGGGCTGCTCTGTGCAGTGGTTGACGTTTGTTATTTTAACCACTTGCCAACCACACTATAGCCGAATGACGGCTGCAGCGAATCATGGATCGGGGTAAAGTGCCATTCACAGCGGCCCTTTACCAAGTGATCACTCCTTCCAAAGATGGAGCGATCATTTTTTCAGCAAACCGGTGTCATGTCCGGTTCAACTTTCTCCTCACACCAATACAGCGTGTGTGAGGAGAGGAGGGAGACAGTGCAGCAGTGTGAGATGGCTGCATTTAGTGTGCCCTACAGTGCCATCAGAGTACAAATCAGTGCCCATCATTGCCATCAGAGTGCCACTACAGTCCCAATAGAGCACAGTGCCCATCTGTGCCACCCTATCAGTGGATCCTCATCAGGGTCCATCAGTGCCATAAAAATGTGTAACGAATGCATTTTCTTTCCACATTTTCCAAAAACTTGTGTAAAAAAATAAATTACATGTTCAAAAGACTAATTATGCCTCAGAATATACGTTGGGGTGTTTGCTTTCCAAAATGGGGTAATTTTGTGGCCCATTCCATTGTCCTGGTGATCCAGGGCCTTCAAAAGTGAGATAGGTAGTCAAGAAATTAGATGTATAATTTATGTCCCTAGAAAACCTGATGGTGCTCCTTGCATGTTTGGCCTCTATATGTGGCCAGGCTATGTAAAAGTCTCACACATGGTATCGCCATACTCAGGACGAGTAGCAGAATGTGTTTTGGGGTGTAGTTGCAAGTATGCATATGCCATGTGAGAAAAATAACCTGTTAATTTGACAATTTGGTAAAAGAAAAAAATCTTCATTTTGCAAAGAATTGTGGGGAAAAATTACAACTTGAAAACTCACCATGCCGCCTACTAAATACCCTGGAATGTCTGCTTTCCAAAAAGGGGTAATTTTGGGAGTATTTGTACTTTGCTATTGTGCAAAGTACAAATAGAGTCACAAGCTATGGTACCAATGATTGGCACCATATCTTGTAGACTCTAACCTTCACAAAGACAAAATAATATACACTGATTTTGGTTATTTTTACCAAAGATATGTAGCAGTATAACATTGGCCAAAATCTATGAAGAAAAATGTTATAAACAGAAACGAAGAAACTAGTAATTGTAATTCAAAATGTAAGAACACTGAAAGCTGAAAATTGGCCTGGTTAGGAAGGGGGTCTAAGTGCCCAGTGGTTAATAAAAATTGCCTTTACTATCACTTTAAAATATGTGGGCAATATTTACAATATGCAGGCAATGAACAGGCAATATTGAGAGCATTAAAATCCATTACAGGAGCTCAATCAACCTCCCTCACCCACCTCCAATCCAGGCCTCCTGCTGCTTGCAGGAATTGCCTTCTCCCTGTGGCCACAAACGTCTCCTAATTAGTAAACAGAAGATGTTGAAGATGAAAAGAGCTCACGGCCCTTATCTTGTGCGCTGGCTCGGCGCTGATCTGGCCATTGGGTCACTAGAGTAGTGATCATTTGCACCTCTACACCAGCGACCTAGTTGCTGAAGCAGCAAATGGGGTTTTACACATTTTTTTTTCCTTAAGACAATTTTTTTTTTTTTTTTTGTATCTCTTTCATTAAGCATTTTGAAGCATCAGATATGCAGTTTTTGAACATTTAAATAAATGTCTTAGAGTAGTGTTTCCTTGTTTTTGCCATCTATTGTGTTTCTTTTGTAGAAAGAAAAAAAACAAATTGATGTGAATGCATGGCAAACCCATCTCAAACATGTATCAAACTCGTCACTAATGCATATCTTTTCCCCCCCCAAAACCTTTCAGCCAATAAGATGCTTTAAAATCCAACGTCTGTGTATACTAAAGTTTTTCGGTTATAGCTTTGACACACATATATACAGTTGTGCACCAAAGTTTGCATACCCTGTCAGAATTTATTATTTCTTGGCCATTTTTCAGAGGATATGAATGATAACACAAAAACATTTTTCACTCATGGTTAGTGTTTGGCTGAAGCCATTAATTATCAATCAACTGTGTTTACTCTTTTTAAATCATAATGACAACAGAAACTACCCAAATTACCCTGATCAAAAGTTTACATACCCTGGGATGTTTGGCCTTGGTACAGACACAGAAGGTGGCTCACACAGGCTAAAATGGCAATTGAAAGGTAAAATTTCCCACATTTGTGGCTTTTTAAATCACAATTAGTGTCTGTGCATAAATAGCCAATAAGTGTGTTAGCTCTCACATGAATGCACTAAGCAGGCTAGACACTGAGCCATGAGGAGGTAGAAAAGAACAGTCAAAAGACATGCATAACAAGGTAATGAAACTTTACAAAGATGGAAAAGGATAAAAAGAGATACCCAAAGCCTTGAATATGCCAGTCAGTTCTGTTCAATCACTTAAGTGGAAAACTTGGGGATCTCCTGATACTAAGGCAAGGTCAGGTAGATCAAGAAAGATTTCAGCTACAACTGCCACAGGAAGCCTATCATAGCAGAGGTGTGTTCTGCATTTTTGTGCAAAATAAGACAGAACTTCAGATGTCTCCTGTAAAACTAAACACGTCAGTACAGTCCTAGATCCTACATCATTACACTGCGTTTGTGGTGTGCCCCAGAGCAGGAGGCAGTTGAGGACAAGAAAGCAAAGTAAGACCATGCTCTTGCCAACCATAACATCACCATCAAGATTTCTCTTCTTTCAGAAATTTAAGACAGCCATGAGTAAAAAGTCTGAATAAGAACTATCTCAGGCAGTCTACTGACTGATGGCAACCATTCAAATCTTGTTGAACTGGTGAATAAAGTCTGGGAAAAAGAAAAAACTGTCTTGGAGGCAAAAAAATGAATAACTGTCCAGGACACCTATATATTAGGCCTACTAAAACCCACCATGCTTGTTCCATTTTAGCGAACCATCATATAACTAAAGAGACACATGATAATCTTGCAGCATGCATATTCAAAAGCAGCACAAGCAGTCCCCATTCTTATCATGACATGTGCCTTTTAGAAAAGCCCAATATCTTTTTAGACTATATCAGTGATCTAGAGATTACTAAAAGGTCTTACAGATGGCTGAGGTTCAGAATTCTGTCCATGGGAACAGATTGACACAGCGGTCACAACTATAACTGCTAGGAAGATTTCAAGAGAACGCTATCCTAGGGGAAGGATCTGAGGGCAGAATGCTATAACCTAAATATGCCAGAAAGTTTTACATAATGTTCTGCAATAACAAGAAGTGACATTCGAACAGTGACTAAACACTGGCATGAGAACATGGAACAATTTAATTATGGAATCTGGTGGGTGTGTTAATTTTGGACACAATTACTGTTGAAGAGCTGTATTATGTTTTAAGAGGGTAACAGGCATCATCCTTTAGGAGTCTGTCGGGTATTTACAGGTATATATAGCTATGTCTGCTATGATCACATTACTCACATACACACAGTGAATGAAGTATTCGGTCTTACTAAAAAATAGTGATGACTCAAAGTTCAGTAACCTCTAAAGAAAGAACATTGAGATTTAAAAGAACAATTCTTACTTTCATGTTAGATATACTACATTCAAAATGTGATTTTTTTTTCAAGCAATCACAGTCATTCCCTATCATTTTTTTGTTTGTTTTTTTTGCAGCCAGTACTTGGCCCCAAGTGTGTCCATGCATCATGGCTAACCAATGCCCTTATTTGGACACATAGCAGGAAAAGAAGCCCATCTCAGGCCTCATTCACCCCTCAACGTTTTGTAGGTTGAAGCTCGAAGCTCCAAAACGCTGGGAGGAGAAAAAAAAAAAAAATCTATTTTTATGGAGATGGTTACATCTCTACTATAAAAGTTGCCTGAAGCCAAACACCTAAAGCTCCAAAAATTCTGCAGATTCTTGTGTAGCTAAAATGAGGCAGATTAGTGCGTTTTCAAATAATTTTTTGCTTCATAGAAATGTATGGAAAAGCTTGATTAGCACATTTTTTAGTGTGTTTTGTCTCGAGCTTCTGAGTGTTTTTCTGCTCAAATGCAAATATGAAATAAAAATAAGTAGCAATAAACAAATAAAAATACATAAATATAATGAATAAATAAAAAACAAATGAAAATAAAAAAATGACCAACCCCTAACTAGATAATAAGTAAAAAAAATACAATAAATAAACCTCAAAATCTTTACAAAAAAAAAAAAAAGTATAAATAATAAAAGTGGATGCAAATCTGAAAAACAGCAATAAATTACATTTTTCTCTACTGGCTAATAAAAATGGCAAAGCTCAAAAATACAAACTCATGAAAAAAGAAAAACTCTCAAAAAACATGACGCTTAGGTGTTAATGCAGCCTTAGAGAAATCCTGCTTCCCCCACCATTATCACCAATCTCTGCCCATACCTGCTCAACCTTCACCTTTTGTAAGAACTGCGTGTAACAATAAAATGGTCAGCCAAAGAATTTGGCAAATCCCATCGATTTCAGGACTTCCAAGTCTGTCATTCCTGAGATGAGATATACTGGAACGCTTGGCTATGGAGGGGATGGGAGCAGCCAGCTGAAGCTCTCAGCTTACCACTTGCCTCCAATCCACCAATGTTTAGGTCTTAAAAAAAAAAAAAAAGAAGAAGAAGACTTGGAGGTAGTTAAACGTAAACCGTCCACCTGACCACAAACTACCACTGAGCTTCTGATCAGCTCCACTGGCTGATATGAACAGAATACTCATCTATGTTTCTGATTACATGTCTTTGAATTTAATGCCAGCTTTGCATGTCCTTAAGCGCAAACTGAAGGCATGGTGCAACCTGCTGGGCCATATAAATCTAATTAAAATGAAAGCTTTACCAAAACTTATTTACCTATTATTATGCAACTCCCCTCAGTGGATTCCCAAAACCTTTTTTGCCCAACTCACCAAAATGTCCTCCTTGTAGGGACCTCAATCCCCACAATATTTAATTTGGCATGCTAACCAGACCTCCCATCCAAGAGGGCTTGGATATGCCAGATATTAACAACTATTATTTGGCTTCACAGCTGGTCACGTCTCTCTGGTGGCTATACCATGATATTAACAATTAAGCTATTATATATTGGAGTCAGACATGCTCCATTCACTGGTAGCCCTTCAAGTGCTCCTATTCTGAGGGAAGGCACTATTTCCTCAAACACCATCCATGCATACTACGCTCAAAGCTTGGATCTTGGGGCTTCGGCTTGATTCTGCTTTCCAGCCCTCCCTTTCCCCAAACACTCCCCTATGTAATAATCCATCCCTGCCACATTTCTATTATATTCTATTCCTGATCCATGGGTTTGGAGATAAAACATCCACTACTGATATAGTAGAGGGAGGCCACCTCCTCTTGTTTGCTAATCTCAGTGCAAAGTACGGGCTCCCTTCCCACTACTACTTTAGATATCTGCAGGTTGCACATACATTTAGATCTCAATTCACTCAAAATTGTATTACGATTCTACAATCTGTGCTGAAATCCCTACTTCAGAAAAAGATCGTCTCTCTAAGCCAACCCCTGCATTGTACCAGCTTCTCCTATCCTTCGCCACCCCTGAGCTCTCTAACATCAGACAAAAATGGTAAATGGATATGCCTGACTTGGACCAGAAAGATTGAGAAGAGCTCTTGGACAGGCCATTCAGACAACTTGTCTCCATCAGAGATCGATTAATCCAATTTAAAATAGCGCTATGTTCTTATTTCATACCACACAGCTTCCACAATTTTAGCCCGGTGAACTCTTCCTCCTACTGGCAGTGTGATCATTCACTGGGGGACATCTCACATGTTTTCTGGACTTGCCCAGCATCACTTAATACTGGAACAATGTTGGAGAGGTTATAAAAATGCTGTCACTCACACCACCTTTTTTCCCCCTCACCTAGAATTTGTCTGCCTGGCATAGAGGAAGACCTGGTTTCTAACAACGCAGAACGGACACTCCTCAGTCTTCTATTTTATGCCCGGAAAGCAACCACATTATTTTTGGAAAAAGCCTGCTCCTCCAACTATTCCTTTTGGAAGCACCTGGTGAATTCTGCTTTACCCAAGCAACTCACAGTAATTGCAGTTGCCCAAAAAAATCCACTAAAGTGTGGGCAGGTTGGATTGAGGACTCCTCTACAGCTACTCTCCCTAAAGCTCAATGAAATCCTAAGCTGTGGTTGTGTCACCTTTGATATGATGTACATCTATTTCCCTTTATGTGAGCTTTCATGTAAGAAGACTGTGGTGACTGTTTTATGGGTATGCATTGTCAGTCTATCATTTGCATATATCCTACCAAATTTATGTGAGCTGCACACCAGCTTTTTGATATTCCATGATTTACTATGTTTTACCTGTTGATTTTTGGCAACAAGGTTTCCACTGTGTGCCCTACTCTTGCGAGGGCCTGAGCACACTGCTTTTGTACACGTTTTTTACAAACTCAATAAAAAAAGAAGTTTCAATAAAAAGATATTGCCAATTCTATATTACTGTAAAATACCCTTTAAACACCTTGGAAGTCACCTGGCTATCAAATTTCCACTTAACTTTTCTTTTTCATCTAGAAGGCCAGCAGCAAACATCTATTTAATGTAACAGCAGCTGCATGATTATCTTTCTTCAATTTCTTGTTTTCCACATAGAACAAGCATATTTTAGTCTCTAATAATATCTGCAGAAAAGGCTGAGAGGAAGAATCATTTCTGAGAAATCAAATACACATTGAGCTAGATGGGGTAAGGACCCCAGTAAATTCTCTAGCAGTAGAAGCAGAAAATAAATCAAAGTAATGAGGTTTCCACAGAAACCAATGAAAAGCATATAGATTAAAGGATAGAAGCACATCAAGTATGGCTGTAATAATGTATCCCATCTCTCTAAATACCAAACATACCTTATATAAATAAAAGTTCTTCTAGTCCGATTCTTTAAGTCCTTTAACTCATTTTCTTTTACAGTATAGGTGATGACATGTCAATACAGGAAAGAATGGCTTTTCAGTTCCTCTTGGCTCACATTGCCATAAGCTACAGTATATTGCCAAAAGTATTGTGACGCCTGCCTTTACACACACATGAACTTTAATGGCAACCCAGTCTAATCCATAGAGTTCAATATTGAGTTGGCCCACCCTTTGCAGCTATAGTAGCATCAACCCTCCTGGGAAGGCTGTGCACAAGGTTTAGGAGTGTGTCTATGGGAACATTTGACCATTCTTCCAGAAGCGCATTTGTGAGGTCAGGCACTGATATGGATGAGAAGGCCCGGCTCACAGTCTCCGCTCTAATTCATTCCAAAGATGTTCTATTGGGTTGAGGTCAGGACTCTGTGCAAGCCAGCCAAGTTCCTCCACCCCAAACTCTACCATCCATGTCTTTATGGGCCTTTCTTTGTGCACTGGTCCAAATCATTTATTGGAGGGGGGGGGGGGATTATGGTGTTAAGTTGTTTTTCTGGGATTGGGCTTGGCCCCTTAGTTCCAGTGAAGGGAACTATTAAGGCATCAGCATACCAAGATATTTTGGAAAATTTCATGCTTCAAACCTTGTGGGAACAGTTTGAGGATGGCTGCTTCCTGTATCAACATGAATGCGCACCAGTGCACAAAGCAAGGTCCGTAAAGACATGGATGAGCGAGTTTGAGGTGGTGGAACTTGACTGGCCTGCACAGAGTCCTGACCTCAACCCGACAGAACACCTTTGAGATGATTTAGAGACTGTGAACCAGGCCTTCTTGTTCACATCAGTGCCTGACCTCACAAATGCGCGTCTAGAAAAATGGTCAAACATTCCCATAGACACACTCCTAAACCTTGTGGACAGCCTTCCCAGAAAAGTGGAAGCTGTTATATAACTAAGACTGGAATGCCATTAAAGTGCGTGTAAAGGCAGATGTCCCCATACTTTTGGTGATATACTGTATGTACACTACTTACAGTGACATTATATAATTTAGCATTACATCACATCAAGCTGCACACTACCACATTAAAAAACAAAACAAAAACAAACGTCATTAAAAAAGCATTTACTCTAAAAATACTTTTATTTCCATTCATTAGGTTTCCAAGATATTGCAAGGTGAAAAAATATGAATACAATGCATATCTTGCTATAGACAGTTCAGGGGCATGCAAGAGATCACCTAGTAGGTTCAGTAACACTGAGGACGTGGCACAATACATAACAGAGCATCTGTGCAACAGTTATTTGTACGCCATATGGTTAGCTAACACAAACAATCACTTTCATTCTTGAAAGCATAATTACACACAAGTAAACAAAAACAATAGACATTACAGTAAAATATAGCTACAGAAACAAACACGTGGGTACAAGCAGAAAAACAACATAAACACATGTACTTTGCATAACTCAAGGCTTTCCAGGTTTTCCATCCTGAAGGATACGTTACAAAGCATTCGTGGCTGCTTTCATATTTTTAATACAGGTAGCTAGGACTGAAACAACTAATCGATAACTAATCGATTATTAAATTAATCGATTACTATTTTCATAATCGATTAATCGGCCAGCCGATTCGTTGGCCTGCATACAGAATGCATTCTTTATTTACATATCAGGAAATACAGTGGAACACACATACAGCTCAGTACATCTTCCATACATGTCAGTAAGTGCCTGAGAACTTGTGAATGTATGAGGAGCAATGCCTCATGGGACATGTAGTCCTGGGCAGGAAGTGAGTGGTTCTAAAAGGCAGAAGATTTCTTTACCTTTCTATTGGTGCACTCTATATACTGTACTTAACGCACAGCAAAAGGCAGTGTAAAAACAGATCAAAAGCAAACTGCATAGGTGTGTACCGAGCCTTATGCTGGCCACATGGATCAATTTTCAGACGAGAATATTCATATGAAATATCTTTGTACATTCCCTGAATGAAAGAATGTTGTTTGAAATTTTCACTTGCTTTTAAACATTCTGTTTTAAAATGAATGTAATTTCTGAACGAAAACAACATACACTGTCTGAAAATTCCTTTGACCAAGAAGTTTTCTAAATTTTCCCGTCACTGTGGTTGAAAACGAACGTCGATTTGACCCCCACTAACGATTCGAAAATCAAACAAACGTTCTTAAAATTACATTTTTTTTTTTTTTTTTTTAAGAAAGACATTTTTTTGTATGGCCAGCATATATTAGTTATTAGTTAGTTATGTTTAAAAATCTACAAAACAGTCTTTAACAGTCTTTTTTCTTTAAAAAAGATCTGAGTCTGATGATATTTACCAGATCCAACCTCTAATAGTATATACAGTATATCTCTTCTAATAGCATATACGATATATCTCCTCTATTAGTATATACAGTATAACTCCTCTAATAGTATATACGGTATATCTCCTCTAATAGTATATACAGTATATCTCCTCCGCCTTTTTTTAAAACTTTACATATTAACTAAATTATACACCACACTTTTCTTTAAGGTTATTAACCGATTCATCGAAACAATAATCGTCCAACTAATCGATTATGAAAATAATCGTTAGTTGCAGCCCTACAGGTAGCACAAGGGAACTGGTAGCCAAGGAGATAAAGCGACAAGAACACAACACACATTTGCAAGTATAAAGCAGACTACTACTATATCAAATACAACACACGTAAAAAAAATTGTTCAACACAACCATTTAGCATGAAAAGCTAGGTGTTTTGTATGTATGTGGATTCTCAGCTTAAGGTGGAACTACACTGCATTTGAGCACCATAAACCAAAAAACGCACTTTATTTTGTTTATAATATTTAAAAGATGCTTGAGGTAATTGTAGCTGTAATTGTGCACTTGCACCAAGACCAACATCCAAATTTTTAGGACAAGCTTTTGGGTGTACCCCATTCAAGAATGTTAACCACTTCAGCCCCGGAAGGATTTACCCCCTCTTCCTGACCAGAGCACTTTTTACAATTTGGCACTGTGCTGCTTTAACTGGTAATTGTGCGGTCATGCAATGCTGTACCCAAACGAAATTTGCATCCCTTTTTTCCAACAGAGCTTTCTTTTGGTGGCATTTGAACACCTCTGCAGTTTTTATTTTTTGCAAAATAAATGAAAAAAGGCCAAAAATTTTAAAAAAAAAAAAAAAAAAAAAAAAAAAAAAGATATTTTCTACTTTTTGCTATAAAAAAACAAAAAACAAAAAAACAGTAAACTCAATTTTAGTCATACATTTACGCCAAAAAGCATTCAGCCACGTCTTGGGTAAAAAAAAAAAAATTCAAGCGTATATTTATTGGTTTGCGCAAAAGTTATAGCGTCTACAAACTAGGGTACATTTTCTGGAATTTACACAGCTTTTAGTTTATGACTGCCTATCTCATTTCTTGAGGTGCTAAAATAGCAGGGCAGTACAATACCCCCCCCCCCAAATGTCCCCATTTTGGAAAGTAGACATCCCAATGAGAGGCTTGTTGAGCACATTGAATATTTTATTTTTTTTTGTCACAAAACACTCACCGTGCCTCTTAGCAAATAGAATGGGGTGTCTACTTTCCAAAATGGTGTTATTTGGGGGGGGGTGTCTTGTGCTATCTGGACATTTCAGGGCCTCCGTAACTGTGATCGGTAGTGAGGAAGTGAAATCACAATTTTATGCCCTTAGAAAGCCTGAAGGCGGTGATTGGTTTTTGGGGTCCTGTACACGGCTAGGCTCCCAAAAATTCTCACACATGTGGTATCCCCATACTCAGAAGAAGCAACAGAATGTATTTTGGGGTATATTTCACATAACCATGCCATGTTTGAACAATATATCATTTAGTGACAACTTTGTGTAAAAAAAAATAAATAAATAAAAACAATTTTTAATTTTCCCAAAACTTGTGGCAAAATATAAAATATTCCATGGACTCAACATGCCTATCAGCAAATAGCTTGGGGTGTCTACTTTCCAAAAAGTGGCCATTTGGGGGTGGGGGTTTGACCTGTCCTGTTATTTTATGCACAACATTAGAAGTTTATGCCACACATCACCCACTCTTCTAACCATGCAAAATTATTTTTTTTGTTAAAAAATTTAACCCCCAAACATTATATATTGTTTTAATGCAAAGGTCCTACAGATTAAAATGGTGGGTATTGCAATTTTTTTTTTCAAACAGTATTTGCACAGCGATTTTTTAAACGCAATTTGTTTGGAAAAAAATAAAACTTTGATTTTGAATGCACTAAAACACACCATATTGCCCAAATGATCTTATGCCAAGTTCATGGAAACCAAACACAACATGCTTTAAAATTGCGTACAACTGTGCAGTGGCGACAAACTACATACATTTTTAAAAGCCTTTACAGGTTACCCACTTTAGATTTACTGAGGAGGTCTACTGCTAAAATTACTGCCCTCGATCTGACGTTTGCAGTGATACCTCACATGCATGGTGCAATTGCTGTTTACATATGACACGAGACAGACGCATTCGCATTTGCGCGCGAGGGGGGACGGGTGCTTTTTTTTTTTTCTTAATTATTTATTTTGCTTTTTTATTTTACTTTTATACTGTTCCTTTCTTCTTTTTTTTTTAACATTGTTATGGTTATCATAGAGAATGTAAATATTCCCTATGATAGCAATAGGTAGTGACAGGTACTTTTTTTTTTAAAAAAATGGGTCGATTGGACTCTAGAACCCTCCTCTGCTCTCAAAGCATATGACCACACGATGATCGGTGTGATAAGATGCTTTCCCAATTTCCCAATGGCGCTGTTTATATCCGGTGAAACCGAAGTCATGAAATGCTCGTAGCTTCTGGTTTCTTAGGCCATAGAGATGATTGGAGCCGTTCTGATCTTCAATCAGCTCTATGGTCAGAGCCACCGGCTGCATTATGAAGTTCCCCAGTGGGACAGGAGAGCCAGAGAAAACCAAGTATCATTACAATAGTGGGGGGGCGGATCAGCCCATCACGGAAGGAGGCACTTTGACCACGGTGATCAGGGCGGAGCTGCCCTGGTCATCGTGGTCTGTTTAGAGAGGGCATACAGGAAGTGGTAGGTTTAGGGGGTTTTTTTTACAGTTCAGAGGGGGGCAGATTACATAGCATAGATTTACCAAAACCATATATTATGGAGGTCAAACCTAAACACTTTCAATTTGCATGCAATCAGGGATGACCTTGCACTACATAGAATTTAGTAGAAAGAACAGATGGGACTTTTAAAGTGCCAAAAAACACAACACAAGTATATAAAAATATCAAAATGTACTTAAACATAGTTAAAATCATCATACAATAACCATGCAATTAAAGGAAAAGCAGTAACTCCAGCTCTACATGTGTCACCAAAAACGATGGCTTCTTCAGGAGAAGACTTTTGATGGTTACTGCATGTATAATCACTATAAATTGAGAACACCACATTAGAAAAATAAGCAACTCATAATGAGACCTTAAAAAAAATGTCACAAGTACATAAGTCAATAAATATCTCAAGAATGCACAGGCTGAGAATTAATCCAGGTATTCCCTTACCTGAATAATGAGGAATATCTTAAAAAAAAAAAATCAAAAAACATGGCTCAGATGTCAGGAGGATATTTTTAAGAGATATTTGGTGAAACCAGAGAGGCGGATACAGGGATTCCAAAAATAGGCCTGTCTGAGAGGGAGATATAATATAAATCCACTATTTAGGGGACCAAACAAATGTAAATTTGTATGACTTCATAGATGAAGGTAAATCTAAAGGAAATTGAATAAGAAACTTGTATAACGTATGGCCAGCCTAACAGTAAGAGGTGAGGATGGTCGTAAAGCTGTTGGATAATGATTTAGAAAAACAAAATGTCCACATTTAGTCCATTATCTTGTGTGTCAAATAGAATTATCATTCTTAGTTCAAAAGTTTTTTCCTGGAGTAGTTCTGAAGTTCTCTTTAAGAATCAAAACCTTCAGGCTGGGTTCACATATGAGCTGCATGCAGCTCACAGCAGGGGTCCGGTGCGTCCTGGTACACAGTTTCAGGTCCGATTTCAGCCCGAATTTTGGGCTGAAATCAGACCT
Source organism: Lithobates septentrionalis (assembly GCA_037952835.1). Classification (NCBI taxonomy): domain Eukaryota; kingdom Metazoa; phylum Chordata; class Amphibia; order Anura; family Ranidae; genus Lithobates; species Lithobates septentrionalis. Next base: position 858,418 of record JBBDGP010003112.1, on the reverse strand, counting down.
GAAAACGGACCAAAAGACGCACAGCGTTTTTGTGCAAATTGCACCGGTCCCACCGTGGAGATATGAGAACCGGCTCCATAGAGAGCCGATCAAAATCTCCTGCTATTTGCCCAATGCCAATTCGCAATGGTGTGAACCCAGCCTCATGTCTTCCTTCCATGGTGTGATCTGGTTTTGAGAAATGATGTCCCACAGGTGTGCAGTAATCATCTTCCTTATGTTCCCTTAATGGTGTGCATGTGTAAATTAATTGCAGAAATAGCAAATAAGAATTTGAGAACGTCCCATGACAAAATGTGTAACGGCAGAGCTACAGGAAGGGACATCATCTCGTGCAGTACTCCCGGAAGTGACAGTGCACCCAGAAGTGAGGCTGAACATTGGGAACCAGGCTGGCACAGAAGATAGAGGAGCTGGTCCCTTATAGAGACTATGCTGCTTATACCGTTTTCCAGGGCATTTTATATGATTTTACACTAGGGAGGCTTTCCTTCCTGTATGATATTTGTGGTACGAGATGATCATCTGATGAGTGGGGGAGGCTCTTGATGGTTCAATCCCTGGGGGATGCAAGCAGTTCTTCACCCACTGTAGACCAGGGGGTCATGGAGATCTGGTGAGTTCTCTGGTGTGGAGGTGAAAGATTACACTGGTTATAGCAGGGTGTGGAGTTTAATAGAAGCCAAAATTGTAATGGAGTTTAATAGTGTAAATCGGACGAACTAGAGTGAATAAAGATTTCCTCCACCGAACATCAACACACCGGGCCTCTTACCACAAGCAGTGGACGACTAGATTATAGGAAGTCAAACAGGCAGGGGATATCCACAAGAAGGTCATGTCTCCATCAAAATAACAAGCACCTGGATCTTGTACAGCCCTCACGTATGATAGATCAGCAGGTTCATACATTAAAGGAGAGAAAATGACTCATGGTGTAGTATATCAAGCCAATATGAATTTATTCCATAAGAATTCCAAAATACTCACATTCCAAATGTTAAAAAGGAGCATGTCATGAAGTAAAAACAAATCACATTTCCAACCAACGAGATGGCCGCGGTCTGCATGTATAGCATGACATCAGATCCCAGGCTACACCCTGTGGTCTGATGAGACCAAGATAAACTTATTTGGTGCAGATGGTGTCAAGCGTGCGTGGCGACAACCAGGTAAGAAGTACAAAGACAAGCGTGTCTTGCCTACAGTCAAGGATGGTGGTGGGACTGCATGAGTGCTGCCAGCACTGGGAAGCTACAGTTCATTGAGGGAACCATGAATGCCAACATCTGAGGAGAGTACTCACTTTTGTGAGATACTTGTCTTTGTACTCCTCACCTGGTTGCCGCCACACACTTGACACCATCTGAACCAAATAAGTTCATCTTGGTCTCATCCGACCACAGGACATAGTTTCAGTAATCCTTAGTCTGCTTGTCTTCAGCAAACGGTTTGCGGGCTTTCAAGTGCATCATCTTTAGAAGAGGCTTCCTTCTGGGACGACAGCCATGTGTGCAGCGTATGGTCTGAGCACTGACAGGCCGACACCCCACCCCTTCAACCTCTGTAGCAATGTTGGTAGCACTCGTATGTCTATTTCCCAAAGACAACCTCTGGATATGACGCTGAGAACGTGCACTCAACTTCTTTGTTCTGAGTGGAAACTGTCCTGTTAAACCACTGTATGGTCTTGGCCACCATGCTGCAGCTCAGGTTCAGGGTCTTGGCAATCTTCTTATAGCCTAGGCCAGTGATGGCGAACCTTGGCACCCCAGATGTTTTGGAACTACATTTTCCATGCTGCTCAACTACACTGCAAAGTGCATTAGCATCATGGGAAATGTAATTCCAAAAAATCTGGGGTGCCAAGGTTCGCCATCACCAGCCTAGGCCATCTTTATGTACAGTAACAATTCTTTTTTTCAGATCCTCAGCAAGTTCTTTGCTATGAGGTGCCATGTTGAACTTCCAGTGACCAGTAAGAGAATAAGAGCGATAACACCAAATTTAACACACCTGCTGCCCATTCACACCTGAGACCTTGTAACACTTACGGGTCACATGACACCGGGGAGAGAAAATGGCCAATTGGACCCAATTTGAACATTTCTACTTAGGAATGTATTCACTTTTGTTGCCAGCGGTTTAGACATTAATTGCTGTGTGTTGATTTATTTTGAGGGGACAGCCAATTTACACTGTTATACAAGCTGTACACTCACTACTTTACATTGTAGCAAAGTGTAATTTTCTGTGTTGTCACATGAAAAGATATAGTAAAACATTTCCAAAAATGTGGAGGGGTGTACTCACTTTTTTTGGGGGGGGGGCTCAAAGAAACTGAAAAATTCTGGAAAAAAAAAAAAAAAAAAAAGGAAGGATATATCATCAATTGCAGTCTCACTGTGCCCCATCAAACACAACCACTGTGCCAAACAGTGCCACTGTGCCCCATCAAATGCTGCCACTGTGACCCCCCCCTTGCCCACTCGCCGTCTGCCCGGGACTGTCTTGGTGGCGGGTCAGGCATGCGGGTGACAGTGGCGAGACCTTGCAGCGGGTCAGACAGTAGCTCCTGTGTCCCCCATTCGTCTCCTCCCCTCTTCCTGATAGGCGTCCAATCGAAGCACCTGTCCTTTCAGCCAATCAGGTGACGGGTAACAGACCCGCGCAACTGATTGGCGGAGAGGCGGTTTAGCGTTAGGAAAGTGAATATTCGCTTTTCTAACACACCTGGGTGGGCTCGTAGTGCAATGCTTTGCGCTACGAGTCCACCTTTTTTGTAATCAGGTGCTTCCAACCCCCCCCCCCCCGCTGTAATTCAGGCGCCCAGCGTCTGAAAAGGGGCTGGATGCCTGAATAGGGGGTGGCGGCAGCGGCGATGGACAGATTCATAAATTTACCCATTAGTCATAGGGGGGTGGCTGGAGAGAGGGGGCAGCGCAGTGTGCTCTTAATGAACGCACTGCCACTGATACAGACACAATACAAGGTCAAAAGTATTGCGATGCCTGCCTTTACACTCACATGGACTTTATTGGCATCCCATTTTCCCAGGGATAGAGAGATAAACAGGGCTTTTGTACACAATGTTAATTCTTAGAGAGTCTTCATGGTTTGAATATCCTAAAATCCAGGTTGGCAATGGCTGACTTTAACCTACAGCATGGTTATGCATGAAGTACCAACGCATTGAAACATTGGGATTTTTTTACACAGTGTCCGTTATATTTTTTCAGAGACAGTCGAACTGACTTTAAGACTAAGGCCTCATGCACACTGGACATTTTTTGATGTTTTTACAGCAGCTGTTTTTGGCTGTAGACGTTTTTTTTTTTAGTCATTAAACTCTCAATCATGTTATCCTATGTGTCCATGCACACATAGGCTGTTATCAGCAGTTTTGGGCAGTGGCGTTATTGAGCAGTAAAAAAAAAAAAAAAAAAAAAAAAAAAAAAAAAAAAAAACACCCAAAACTAGTGGGTTCTGAGAGACGTTTTTCAGGTGTAAAAATGCTCTAATGCTGATAAGCGCTCAAAAACATCGCTCACCAGCATTTAACGTTATTGATCCATTGAAAGAAATTTTTTTTTTTTTTTTAAGAAAAAATTAACGCTAAAAAAACGCTAACGCAGAAAAACGCTAAAAACGCTATTGCAAAAACGTTGAAAAAAAGTTGAAAAACTCACTGCAAGGCTCCATGCACACTAGGAGGAGAAAAAACGTCAAAGTTTTTAGCTTAAAAACGTGGCATAAAACACGCAAATTGAAAGCATATTGTACAAAGTTTAGGCGAGTCTGAGAGTTTAAGAGCATTTTAGTTTATAGGCGTTTTTTGCACTACACTCCCCTCAGCAATAGTTTAACTCCCAAAATAAGCATTTCACCGCCTTTTTTTGTTGGGTGCCATTTTGGACAAAAAGAGCAAAGGATATTGTGATTAGAGATTCCGAGCCATCAAGAGCCATGCCGCTCTACTCTTCAATTCTACTCTTCCGAATACTCAGGGTGCTCCAGTTCACGCTATCTACTCCCAGGATGAATATTTTATAATTCTGTCTTTATAATCTGGGTGAGATTTATCCCAGAGGTTGGCATGTCCTTACACAGCTGCAATCAACTGATGTTGCGTGACCTCCCTCCTGGTCATGTCTGAACGTGTTGTGTGTCGTCACATATGGCGACCCATCACATTTGGCTACCCGCTGGAGTGCGCATTCGCGACACCGCAATATGCGTTCCAACACTTTTACGACAAAACAGCACACTAAAACCGTCAGATAGTGTGACGGAACTGACGTTGAACTGCGCTTGCACAGTTATTATGTGGCTCCACCCCTAAGTCCAGGTTCAAGCCCCACCATCCAAGTGGACATAGAGTTAGATTCTAATGATGCCGAGCGAAGCCGGGCCTGAAGCTTGGCGAGTGAAGCGAGCCCGCGAGGGGCCCTGTTGCAAAGTGGTGTCTTACCATCAATAATTATACAGAAGAGCTTGTCTGTAACATCACTTCCGTGACATTATCTCACGGTTTCACTGCTCCGTATTGTCATAAAAACTTTTGGGACGCATATCGGCAAGTTACGCATGCGCAATGCAAAATTTCACAGCAGATCGTCACTTCCATAGCCAAATGTGATGGGTCACCATATGTGACGTTACAGTGGCTCTCTCATAGATGGGGACGATGGACAGGGTCAAAAGATACTTCCCGTAAAGCCAGGAAATATACAGTGACAACACACTTTTTTTTACTAAAAAAAAAAAAAACGTTGAAACTTGACGTTTAGAAGAGATAAGAGGAGTTTAGGAGAGACTGACATTTTTACAGCTCCTAAACTTCTCCGGAAAACGCAATAGAGAAGGGGTTTTCCTGCCTTCCTGACAGAAAACGCCTGTAGTAGTCATAATGTGCAAAGACACATAGAACACAATAAAAAGTACTTCTAGAGGCAGGTGAAAAAAACGTCAAATGCCTGTAGAATCGACGTTTTTTAAGTCCAGTGTGCATTGAACCTAAAGCTACCAACGTTTTTATAACGTTATGTTAACGTCCAGTGTGCATGAGGCCTTAAGTCTACATACAACTAGAAAACAGAGTAGCTCTGAGGGCAAACAGAGCCAATAAATAAGAAAATCAGCAATCCCTGCACAATTATATTTTCAATTTATAAATCAGGCTTGCCTTCCATAACTGCACAAAAGCAAGTATGTTCTTTAAAATGTCCAATCTGATTGTTTAATGGACTGTTAAAATGTGATTTAGTTATTGCTCTCCCTTCCTCCCCTCTGCATGTGTGCCAAAGGTCATCCCTCTGTATAAACTCCAGCACACAAAACCATGCACTGGCAAAACATGGCAACAAATAACTGGCACGCTATGAGCCATTGTTGTACAAATTAATGGAACATTTTTTTTATTAAAACCAACAAGTGAAAGTTAAGTGATCAAACCCATTACAGCATTGTTTGCCCTTTAAGAACGTTTAGAACACCGAACAAACGTATACACAACCAAAAGAACAAAAATGCTCCCCCCTCCATTTTTAAATGGTGATCCGGACACTAACACTCTTCCTTTGCTAAGGTGACGGCATTCACTCACCCTACTGTATGGGGGAGCAGTATTGGGAACACATAACAAATAGAATGGGGTTTCTCATATTTGACTACAAAAAAGTATAGACCTGAATAAAATGTAGACATCGAATATGAGTTGTGGCTGGTTTATCCTCCCAAAACGGCTGTATTTGGAAAATGCGTAAAATCGTCCCCCGCTACAAGACCAGCAAACTTGTCAAGAAACATTTGCATGTTTCGTCAAACTTTTTAACTGACCTATAACACTAAACTCTTTCAGCCTTTGCGTGGGAAAAAAAAAATAAAATGTCCGGAGCATCAACTAGACCTGCTACCATGGTAACACGCTGCCTGCGACAGCAGGCCAGAGGTCACCTCCCTGACATCATGGTTAGAAAAAGGAAAAACATATGTCACTGTAGAGTATCTCCAACAACTTGCAGCTGAACCAGCCAACATATGGAGGGGATAAAGCTAAAACACATGAGCCAAAAATGTACAGCCCAACAGGACAATAATAATAATAATAAAGTGGTATTGTTAAGGAATGAATTAAGAGTTGTTCCTCTTAATTCATTCCTTAACAATACCACTTTATTAAAAAGAGGACTAATGAGAATTTTAGATGACGCAACACGGTTTTCAGAAGTAAGGAATATTATAAAAAAAAAAAAAATGTACTGTATGTAAAAGCAAAAGTGAAGGTGTCAATCAGCAAAAAATCAGACGTTTGTTCCCTTGTGCTAAAACAAGATCCCCCCCCACCATAGCAAGGAAAAAAAAAAAAAAAAAAATAGAGAAAGAAAAAAAAAAAAAACACGCACACACACTTTTCAGGACTTTTAGGTAGATAATGTGCACCCTGTTTATTTCATGCTCCTGTATAGCTAAATATGCACAGGCTTTTATCCAGCTGCCTTGCATTTGATTATCTGATCTCATCAGTGCAAGTTATGGTACAAAGCCATATATGGAATAGACTTTTCACAGATCCATACAGAAGAGTGTAGCCAGGTGGCCTAAAACCAACCAAAAGCGCACCAATATAAGTAAATTACAGCAGTTGGAAGGTGTTTATATCTCAACTACAGAACACCTTGACATGCGTGAATGCACACGTTTTCATGCGCTTACGAGCACAGTAAAACCTTAGATTGCGAGCATAATTTGTTCCGGAAACATGCTTGTAATCCAAAGCACTCTTATATCAAATTTCCCCATAAGTAATAATGGAAACTCAGATGATTCGTTCCACAACTATTTATTCAGAAGTCTTTCAGTTTATAGTCCATATAAAAAAAAGATTATAGCAATGCGATAAGTTGTGTAACCATAAAATGTCCATCCATAATGGGCAACATCCACAAGGGGATTAGAAGCAAAATACAGCAGGAGCTACAGAGTAAAAGGCATCATTCCCACGAGGCGGATATGCTGCCTCGGAGTCCGCCGGCTCAGCAGGAAATCTCTCCACTGAGCCGGCGGATGACAGGTCCCTCTCTGCTCACTGAGCGGGGAGGGGCTTGTCCAGTGCCGCTGCTGCCTATGGAGAGATCGGACAGCGACGGATGCGAACATAGGGGCATCCATCTGCTTTTAGCGGATCAGATGTCAGCGGACATGTCCCCACTGACATCCGTCGCTCCATAGACTAGCTTGGAGCGCCCGTTCAGGTCCGCCATCAAAACTGACAGGCGGACCTGAATGGTCCGACCGTGTGAAAGGGGCCTAAAAGAGAAGAAGAGAGGCTCCTCTAAGTGTAGCAATATGGTTACATTTATTGAAGGTACAACATTTAGCAACTTACATGGTTGATGATTAAAACAGGCACATCTAAGTATGCAGGCATCCGGGGTAAAGCTGTCCACATAGACCATCCTCCGCACCGCCATCTCTCACCGCTGTCAGTCTGCAATCGTGACCGGGAAGACTACCCTGCAGTAGAGCAATCTGAAAGCGAGGCTTGAAGGCGCTCGTGGAGCACATAATCACACACATAGGTTGGACTTGATGGACGTGTGTCTTTTTTCAACCTCACCCACCTACTATGTATGAGCACAGCATTGGAAGGGATGACATCAATGGCGGTGAGGAGGATGGTCTATGTGGACAGCTTTACCCCGGATGCCTGCATACTTAGATGTGCCTGTTTTAATCATGAACCATGCGAGTTGCTAAATGTTGAACCTTCATTAAATGTCACCATATTGCTACAAATTAGAGGTGCCTCTCTTCTCTTTTATACTCTGTTGTGACGCGACGTTACTTGTATAGCAAGATATCACTCGTTTATCAAGTCAAAATTTATAAAAAAAAAAATTTGCTGGTCTTGCAAAACACTCTCAAAGTTACTCTCAACCCAAGGTTTTACTGTATAGTGTTCGACCGCTTATTTCAAATGGATGGTCAAAAAAATTACCAGAAAATTCAGTGTACGCACATCTTTGCATTGTGATGTGCTATTGCACAGGAGCGCTCATTTTAAGATGTATGTGCATTGGTACTCCTAATGGATCACACTACATTAAAACCTACACTTCTATAGAGAAATAGGATAATGCTACTGCTTCTAAAATGACTAGTTCCCAGGATTTCACACAGACATTTAAGCCTTAGTTTTCTGAGTCGATGACCTGAACCAAGTATCCACATGAGGTGGTCTGACTCACCGACCGCTTGCGCTCTGCTATTCTCCCTCCCCTTTACAGGTTCCTGTTGGCAATGGCAGGTAAAATTTGCACAGCAACAGCGCTCCTATTGGGGGCTTTTGACAGGTGTAATTCGCAGGCTAAAGCAGCGGCTGCCGGAGGCTATAAAAATAGCGCAGTTTGCCCCGCTCGCAGTTGCTTGAGGAGAACTTCTAACACAGAAGTGTCAGTCTGCAGCTCCTACCCTACCCTCCCTTTTTGTATATTGTTAATTGTATGTTCATGTAATGGTGTTTAGAGGGGGTTGTCATCCAGTCTAGTTCTGGATGGACATGGTAATTTATTATCTAGAAATAGTTTATGGTCGATCTATGCCTTAATGCAAGATCTATTTTTGCTGCATTTTGATTTAATAAATTATATTAATTGGGTTACCCTTTAAATAAACGCCGTGGCCAATTTAGCCCATTAAATTTATCTGCAGGTCAGTCTCTTTGAGGTTATTATTATTTGGTTTTATGCTCCTTTGTGCTGTCCCATGAGGTTTAGTAATGCCAGGCTGCATTTCTTTATGTACAGGTCAAAAAAAAAAAAAAAAAAATCTAGAACAAAAGGTCCATGCAATAAAAGAGCTTTTATGCACACCTTTCTGGAAGTATATATCTCCCACTTTATCTCCATTCCAGCTCTGCAGCCTCTGTCAGTCTCATGACACTCAACACTTCCAGGAGTGTCGAATGCCTGTGCCCCCCTGCTGCGGCACTGTGGTTCCATCCTCTCACATCACTGTTGATTCCCTTACTGCCAAAGGGGTTGGAGAACGGAGTTACAGTAGTAGACACAGGCATCCAACACTCCCTGAAAAAGTCCAACGCCAAAGAGACTGATGGAGGCTGCAGTACGGGAATGGAAAGATGATAAGTAACACATGCCACTGGAGAGGTGTTTTAAAGCTCTTTTATAGCCGGGATATTAGATCCAGAACTTTTTTTTATTCTTACAATTTAAAAAGAAAAAAAAAAAAAGCAGGTAGAGACCTTTAAATCATTTCTTCTACATTGCTGCCATCAGTTATATATTCAGAATCTTTAGTAATGAAAGTGTCAGACACATGCAGGCGACAGGGGAAGCCACGCTGTCCCTTAATCTGCAAATAACTACACCGACAAATAGCACAGTGAACAACAGACATTTCTGCTTGCTATTGTCTATATCTATATTTGAAATGCAATGTGTCATATGAGCATAGCTTGAATAGTATGATAAGGATAGGCCTACTAGTCAGACACATATTGCCTCATCCAACTGCGTATGTAGACTAAATGCACAGAATTCCGTTATGTGAAATCCTGGGACTGTGCAAGGTTACAGGGATCCAAAACCTCTATTTATAAACTAGTTTATTAAAAATAGAAGCCCAACATTAAAGTCCAAGTGAACCTTAGCTCCTGTCAGGCTGCATATACAGTGCTAAATACTGAACAAGCTGCAGCAAGGGTTAAAATCCTGTGCTGGAAGAACATTTGGGAATTGGACCACTGCTCTCACACACAATGCAGCAGCTTGGGTCTCCAGCCTACCCCCTTAAATACTGATGCAATTACCAGGGCCGCTCAGGGAGCTTGAGAATGTTGAACCCCTGGAAAACCCAAAGTGAAACTATTGACAGCTTTTGCATTAAAATGGGGGTGTCCAACCTGTAGCCCAAGACGGCTATGAATGTGGCTCAACACATTTTTTTGGGTGCAATATTTCGTAAAAATGCGTTTACAGGTAGTGAACACATATGGCTGAAGAAAATTCTGACAGTGTCTCTTTACTGGACTTTTATCTTCCCAAAGAAAAATAATCCCACATCTTCACAATCACTCTTAATTCATGTCATCAGTTTTCGGCAGCACCTATATTTGTGAGCAACTATTTTCAAGGATGAATCACACGAAGGGCAAAATTAGAACCAGAAAATATATCTGAGCACCTTGACAATTCATTGAGAATTGCTACTGCAGTCATCAAACCAAATATTGATGCATTAGATTATCAATAACAAATATCGCACTAGTTTTATGTTGCCGCCCTATTTTTACTTTTATAATAAATAATATTCCAAAAAAAAAAAAAAAATGTACTGATCAGGTACATTATCTAAATCAATGATTGTGAACTGCCTGACTTTCTGCTCATTAGCTATCCTTAGTGTATTTTATGTGTAGCCCAAGACAATTCCTCTTCTTCCAATGTGGCACACGAAGGTCAAAAGGTTGGACACCCCTGCATTACAAGGTCTCTATGATAACTGCACTGGGAGTTTTACCTTTGGTTTTACCTGGGAGTACGAACTCACACTTGAGTTTCTTGAATTTAATGTGAGGTCACCTTTGGGGCCAATGGACTCCCAGGAGAGCAAGCAGTAAAATGAGATGACCTTTCCTGCACAGAGTTGCATGCAGTGGTTATGCCAGCACTGAGCAAGTTGGATAGTTTCATCTGACTGAAAAATTAAGGCTTGAGGTGCCCTCGGCAGAAATTTACAGCACAACAGATAGTCCATCAAGAACGATGGCGGTGGAGGTTCTGGGCGTCTGGGTTAGCATGACAAGTCAGACCATAGGGAGGAGCAACATGTCAAACGAGACTATATCATAGCCTTTATTGTAGCAAAGAAGCTGCGTAGGCCAGCTCTTCTGTAGTGCTCTGCCTACTCATAATATGCACAACATAATGGGGCACTGCCAGGGCAGACTGAGGCATGAGAATAGGCATGGAAAGCCAGGTGGGTCAAAAACATTGACAAAGTTTTCACGTGCAGCACAGCCTTATTGGTCTGTGTGCAAGGTCAGAGAACAATTTCCGAGGGTGCAGTGCAGGGGCTACACCAAATTATGCAGACACCAAGGCAGCACTTAAACACCCTCTCCCTCAGAGCCACGCCAGCCACCGCAGGAGGTCAAGCTATATGTCAGGTTACTCTTCAGAGGTGGCATTTAGAGATACAAAACACAAACTCACTCATTCTCTTGAAAGAAAAGGGAACAGAGGGCACACCCGCCTCAGTTCCTCAGTTTAAACACAGAAAAGCAAAAAAATGTGCCATGTAAAAACATTTGGATGTCATATCAGATTGTGCCAAGTAAAACCCCATCTGCCGAAACCGAGGGTGCACCAGCCTCGCGCTTTACCTTTGTGACACTTTAATATTGTAAAAAGTTTAAAAATATACTCACAAACAAGTGATAAAATCAAGCAAATTGTATGAAGTCCACCATTTGTCCCATCCAACAAGATCTGCTGGCCAGTAACAGTTGTGGGATGTAGAGTTCAAAGAAAGCTGATGTGTTACAATGGGTATCCCCTCTTCCTCAGAGCTTAGGATGGGGCAAATGGTGGCCTTTATACAATTTTCTTGATTTTATCACTTGTTTGTGAGTAGATTTTTAACCACTACACATCCGCGCTATGGCCGAATGACGGCCACAGCGCGGACCTGAATTCCCGGAAGGCCATCATATGACAGCCTCCCCTGTGCACGCTACCTGCGCGCGCCCTGCAATCACTGAGACTCGGCTGATCACCGATCCGAGTAAGGGGCCGGTCCCGGCCCCTTACCATGTGATCAGCTGTCAGCCAATAACAGCTGATCACATGATGTAAACAAAAGATCGGTAATCGTTTTTTTTTTTTTTTTACTCACGCTAAGAGCATGAGAAGAAAAAAAAGCCGATCACCGGCTGAGATGTGAGGGACATTGGTCCCCAAGTGGAAAAGGCACATCTGCCTCATCAGTGCCACCTAATAGTGCCACCTAACACAGTGCCCACAGTGCCACCTATCAATGCCCACAAGTGCCACCTATCAATGCCCACCTGTAGTGCCAATCAGTGCCACCTGGCAGTGCTGCCCATCACTGCCACCCATCAGTGCCCATCACTGCCACCCATCATTGCCCATCACTGCTGCCTCATCAGCGTACATCAATGAAGGAGAAAAATGACCCGTTTTAAAAAATTTTATAACAAAATATAAAAAAAATTTTTTTTTAAATTCATTTTTTTACATTTTCTTAACAAAAAGTAAAAAACTGCAGAGGTGATCAAATACGACCAAAAGAAAGCTCTATTTGTGGTGAAAAAATGATAAAAATTTCATTTGGGTACAGTGTTGTATGACCGCGCAATTGTCATTCAAAGTGCGTCAGCGCTGAAAGCTGAAAATTGGTCTGGATAGGAGGGGGGTTTAAGTGCCCTGTAAGCAAGTGGTTAAACTTTTTACAAAGGTAATGCGCGAGGCTGATGCATCCTCTGTGCCCTTTTCTTTTTTAGAGTCTCTGTTGGGTTTCCCCTGACCTGTTGAAAGGGGCAGCACAGCTGATATGGTGGCTTGATTAGCGAAGACCCATGTCTTCAATCAACTGCGCAGTAATATCTTGAGCACAGGAGCATTTGTTCTTTTATGCTGCCAAACTCATTCAGCAAGAGCATGCAAAGGTAAATCATTATTATACAGGATTTATATAGCACCAACAGTTTGCCTTCATTTTTAAAGTGCTATGCAGACACTTCAGTTGCAATGCAATTTTGTAGGAATCAGAGGGCCCTGCTCATGATATGAACCGTGCAGTAATTTGTGGAAACCAATCAAATTACTATACTCTCATCAGCTAAGAGATGCAAACTAAAATTATGACATTAACATGCATTTTCAAAGGAAACATATCTACACATATAAACACAAGCATGTCTAAAAATTATTTACACAGACAGTTTCCTTGTGTACAGACCAGTTATTTGTTCTACATGATAGACGTAAGCAGATATTCTGGCATCATTGTCTGCCTCCCCTCTTGTCTTCTGATGACGTGCCAAAATGCTCCAAAATAATAAAATACCATTATGCTAATGTTTTTTGTTTTTTTTTTGCTACCGAGTTGTACATAGATTTTATGAATTACAGTTGTGACATTTTTCTTCTCTATGCCATTTCTAGGAATGAGGCAATGATGACAACTCTTCTGAAGAGCAGGACTGTTTACAGAGTATGACCATGGGCATGCAAAGCACCAAGAGCGTTACAAACGCATAAAAACACAGACGCTGCCAGCTCTTGCTGCGCTGGTCTTACACAGATCTAATCCTCAGCTAGCACTTCAATATATCAAGTCAAATGCTTACATACAGTTTATTTTCCTCTGGATTTGGAGTGCAAGGTGAGGATCAGCTTCATACGCAGTGCTTATTCTGGATTGTGTGTGTATGGGCTATGGGCTAGTCACCGATAGGCCCAACTCGTAAAACATTTTATTCACCCAGAAGACATTTTCTCTCGTTGGAATTTATTTCCCAGGGAGAATGTCTAAGGCTTTCCTAGCGGTACCTCCACTACTTTCACACTGAAGCACATTCTAACCAGACCTTCCAGTCTCATGTTGATGAGATCGACTAGGGGGGAAACAGTCTTCTCTGAAGGGCAGTATTTTGGTTCAGGACTGCATGAGGTTTGAAAAGTTCAGTAGATGATCAGTCACATCAAAGCAAGCCATGTAAAAACATTTTCTGCCTTTGGTCTCCTTACTCTACATGCTGAGTACAACATTGATTTAGGTCACCGTGACTCCATAATGAAAAATGTGAGGCTACATTTGATTTTTTTAGTTCATAATCAAGCAGTCAGGCATGGAATCAACTGGTGTATTTTTTCCTAGTAAATTAATCTGTATTAACTTAATCTAAATATATAGCCCTTATAAAGTGGCATGTGATGAGCAAAGGCACATTTTTTTTTATTTCTTGGGAAGCCCAGAATCTTTCTACACCATAATTCCTGGCTATGTAACTTACCACCTTGGAGGTTTGGGTGTTCTTGCCCTGCTGCTGCATTCGACAATAAAAAAAAATAGATTGCAAAAGAATACAATGAAAGCACGGGACAGCCTTATAATAGTGGCAACCTCCTCCAAGACACAAAGAAAAAGGATGGTTTAACTCTTCAGACTCTAACTCCTATTTAAAAAAAATATTAGAAATCACATTTGCAAAGCAAGTTAGCAATAGATGTGCGTGTGTGTGTGCGCGTGTGTATACACACACACAAACATGCATACATGTTCATTAACACACACACACAGAACAGATCTCTTAATGAGAGCAAGAAGCTGAACATTCTCTCTACTTGCTTCTAGTAATCAAAAAGCTGTTATGATTGTTTTTCGTTCTCAGTAACTAAGCAGGATTTACTTCACACGGGTAGCAACAGCAAGCTGAACAGGAAGATGTATCTCGACAAGCTGAGGCCAAGTGGGGCAAGATCAGCACTGAAGCTGAAAGAATTCCAGCTCATGGAGAGAGATCATGTTTCCACGATACCGTTCAGAATTCTTTAGAAACCCTTCAGCGCAACAACGTTCTCTGCGCTGAGATGGCATCCAACAGTACAACTGGTCTTTGGATTCCGTGCCCTAGACTCTGTTGCTGTTATGTATTATTGGTGCCCCATAGATTTCTATGGAGCTTGTCCCAAAGTCAGAGACAAGTGGGAGAGGGTCCCATCAAAGTCAATGGGGCGCAGCCAGGACAGTGAAGACTTGCAGCAAAGGATGTAAACAAACAGTGGAAACGTGGCCATCAGACTGAAGCAAGTATGCATCGGTGGAGGGGGAGAGTGGGTCAGGGGGCAAAAGGGATATGTCCACTTATCTCTTAACTGCATGGAGATCTGTGTGTGATACAGACGTTCTGCTGACACACTAGGGTTGATTTACTAAAACTGGAAAGTGCAAAATCTGGTGCAGCTCTGCATAGAAACCAATCAGCTTCCAGTTTTTTTTTTTTGTTTTTTTTTTCAAAGCTTATTTGAACAAGCTGGAGTAAGAAGCAGATAGGCTACCATAAACAGCTGCACCAGATTTTGCACTCAAGGGTTTTTAGTAAAAGTCCTTTCACATGGGCGGTCCCCGCCCGGCTCTGCCGATTCCCATTGAGTAGGCAGATGACAGGTCCGTTTCCGCTCACTGCGCAGAGACATGTCACCGCTGACATCTTCGGCTCCATAGGAGTGAATGGAGGCTCCAATCAGGTCCGCCTGAAAAATTGACAGGTAGAACTGATCAGACAGCCTGTGTAAAGGGGTCTAAAGCAACCCCAAAGGGTTCCTGCCTGTTCTTTCCCTAAAAGCACTGATAAAATGAACCTTGCCCTGCAATCTGTAGGCCTTGTGCATGTTCATAGTCATAGATAAACAATGCGCTCTGTCAGATTATCGGTACATTCATTGCGTCTTTGGTCACCATAAGGGTTTTTTACAGACCTAACTTCATAAATATTTACCTCTAACATTGCTGAACGTCCAAAAAAAAGGTTTTACCCATTTTCGGTAGAAGGAATACCTGCATCCCTCCAGTACCTAGTAATATGACCAATGTAAAGGTGTTACCTAATATTTCAATTATATTTTTTTGCCACACAGACTAAACATCTTTTCAAAACACCTATACAAAGTGTAGCACATTTAGCACTGAGTTTTTACACCAAAAAAGTAAAGGCATAAATCTGCTAAATTACTTAGTAGCCAAAAAAGGATAGTGTAATGCCCCGTACACACGGGCGGACTTTGTTCGGACATTCCGAAAACAAAATCCTAGGATTTTTTCCAACGGATGTTGGCTCAAACTTGTCTTGCATACACACGGTCACACAAAGTTGTCGGAAAATCCGATCATTTTGAACGCGGTGACATAAAACACGTACGTCGGGACTATAAACGGGGCAGTGGCCAATAGCTTTCATCTCTTTATTTATTCTGAGCATGCGTGGCACTTTGTCCGTCGGATTTGTGTACACACAAACGGAATTTCCCACAACGGATTTTGTTGTCGGAAAATTTTATATCCTGCTCTCCAACTTTGTGTGTCGGAAAATCCGATGGAAAATGTCCGATGGAGCCCACACACGGTCGGAATTTCTGACAACACGCTCCGATCGGACATTTTCCATCGGAAAATCCGACCGTGTGTACGGGGCATTACACTTTAAAAACAGCAACCACCAAACCTAGGCGACTGTTTAAAAGTTAAGGTGGAACTTTGGCCAATACTTGTAAATCCCCTGAAAGAATGCAAGCTGCCAACAAGTAATACGCAGACAACTAGAGTGACCTGCATACAGCATATGTCCCCAGAGGACCTGGGGTAACCAAAAGGCAATCCATCATGGGCAGCACAGTGGCTAAGTGGTTAGCACTTCCCTATAGCAGCACTAGAGTCATTAGTTCGACTCCCAACCACAGTACTACCTGTACAGAATTTGCATGTTCTCCCTGTGACATTGTGGGTTTCCTCCGAGTACTCTGGTTTCCTCCCACAATCCAAAAACATGCTGGTAGGTTAATTAGCTTGTCTAAATTGGCACTAGTATGTATGAATGTGAGTTAGGGGCCTTAGATTGTAAGCTCCTTAAGAGCAGGGACTGATGTAAACATAGGCCAACAACTGAGACCCGATTATGATTTATGATTAAAGCTGTGTTTTTAATAAAGCATATTTACATGTACATAGGCTTTTGGAGATGCATTGGGATTGATTTGCCTATGAGAAATAAAAAAAAAAAGCACAAACAGATCTCAAGCAGACTTTAACTGATTTTAGAAGCTTATGTACAGTAGCCTTAGAGATACTACCTCACAACAATAGAAATGTCACTGGTGTCATCTGACTTAATTTTGAAGTGTTCCAAGATCAAAGCTGAATTCCAGGTATGGTTTGTATTGCACAGTTACATTGGTCCAGCTTGGATTTATGTAAGTATACATATTCCATACTGGTGGGATTGCTGTGGAAAAGGAGAACCACTGTAGTAGTCACCACTACTACAGTGGTTGCCAAGGTTTTCATGGTCCCGGGCCAAGTGAGCAACCTCCTGTGGCAATTATGCAGCAGGGTGGGCTCAGATTGGTCAAGTGGAGAGGCAGGGCAGCGGCATCACTACTTTCACCTTGTCCAATCAAAGAATGCTTTGCATATATTAAGAGTAATGCAAGGAGCTCTATGATGGCAGCCATGCCAAGCGAGCGACTGCTGTTACTATGCAACAGACGCTCGGCACAGGACCTGGAAGACCATGGCAAATGCTGTAGTAGCAGCAACTACCAACGTGATTCTCTGCTTCCACAGCAGTCTTCATCCTTAGTATGAAATATGCTTGCTTACACTGGTCCAAGCTGGACCTATGTAACCATACTTTAAATTTAGCTGTAAACTGATAAAGGTGTACTGAAGGAAAACACTCTTTTGGAACATTTATTATCTTTATATTTTACAGTAATTAGGTACATTTCCCATTATCATTTCCTATCTGCACAACTGGCACCTAAACTTTTATATTTTGTATCATTTCTGCAAATTATCATCTGTGTCATCAGTAAATGCAATTTCTTCTGTGACTTAATTACAAGAAACAAATTAATGATGCACAATTAATTTACTGGAGGTTACTAACCTGAACATTGCAGCATTGTAGGCAGACAAGCCCAGCTTTGCTCCATGGATCAGTCCATCCATTTTTCCAAAGTGCTTTGAAGCTTTGAGGTAGTAAACAGCTTTTCAGAAATCAGAATCTCAACAAGGTGCCTTTAAAAAAATAAGTATTAATATAAAATTAGCAAAAACCTGTAAGCAATGCCTGCTCTATTCCTGTCTAAAAGGCACAGCTTCTAGAGAAAAACTATACATCACAGCAGTTACTCATATTAGCACTACAAAGATAGGAAATTCCCATCACTGACCAGTTAAGAGTCCACATTAAAATGAAAATCTGTGGTGGCTTAGCGATGGCCGGGTAAGGATGTGCGGTGAAGGAGCTCCCGGTCCGACCCGACATATCCCGGCTTAACAATCGACTTACCACATATGGAGCCGCGGCATGAGCACTAACAGACGCTACAGCACCAGGGCATCGACGAAAGGGGCAAGTAATCCAGTCACCCCGCTCGGTATCCGGAGATACTTCAGAGGCAGGCAGGAGCTCTCTCCGGGCGCCATTGTATCGGCTCCACGTGCACTCAGTACACCCCACGCTGCATGCAGTTCCAGCATGTCACAATCCCCTCCACCTTCACCCTCTCTGGAGACAAATCCACATATGGGGACTCCAGCCGTATTCCGGTCGGTGTCGGCAGACCCCCCACACAGCCAATTTTGTTTAGAAGATGACCTCCGCGCCATGCTGCAGGCCCTGCCCACGAGAGCAGACATTGAAAGCCTAATACAGCGAGTGGAAGAAGCTCACAAGAGGGACATACAAGAGGTCAGAACAGAACTAAATATTATCAATACCCGTGTAACCACGGGTGAAAACCTGACCTCCGCCCTGGAAGCCCGGGTGCTATCCCTGGAGCAAGCACGTGAATCCCAAGCTATAGAGGTTCAAGAGATGCAGCTCCACATGGAGGAAATGGAAGACCGCAGCCGCCGCAACAACCTGCGGCTGCGGGGGATCCATGAGGCCACAGGCCCGGAAGACCTTGCGGAAACAGTGACCGCGATATTCCACAGGCTGCTAGAGACACCACCACCCTCCTTAGAAATCGACCGGGTACATCGCACTCTAGGCCCGAGACCTGCGGACCCCGCAAGACCCCGAGACGTACTTTGCCGCCTACATCGGTACGCTCAGAAAGAGATCATCCTCAGAAAAGCTTGGGAAAATGGGGACATTGACTTTGATGGAGCACACATCCAAATACTTCCGGACATCTCCAGAGCTACACTACAACTCCGCGCTATGCTGAAACCAGCACTGGAGGCAGCTAGAAGCCGAGGATGCACTTACAGATGGGGCTACCCACTGGCGGTGATAGTCCGCTCCGACGACTCATCATTCACACTACACTCACCGGCAGATCTCCCAGCCTTTTTCACCTTCATAGGATCTGACCCGGTTCAAGTTCCGAATTGGCTGACGAAGATACCGAGACCGACGGGCCGCACAGGCCTAAATCTGAGCAGACCCAACCAGGCTAACCGCCCTCGGAGTCAAAGGGGCCGCTCTCGAGTCCCTGGTACCAACAGGTCACGTGAGTCATAATTATACTGCCTTTCTAGTTACTTAAGAGTAATATGCAGGAGTTGTTGCCACGACACTTCTATTGACACCCCCCCATGAGCTGACACTCTTCAGAAGACAGTCCCTTCCGGATCTGGCTGAAGCCCACCATACCTTTGCCGTACTCACGGGTCCCGGTAAAAGATAGACACAAATACACGGAAGTAGGCCAGACGCACTATACTTAATGGCTTTCAGGCTCACTCTCCCCGGACTTCCGATATGGGGAAAATATACTGTCACGCCGAATGTGATTGCCTCCCCTGATAGAATACCCGAGGATGGTGGGGCACCATAGGGACCATAGGTTGTTAGTGCTATAACTTTGTCTTTGGCTGTTTGATCGCCTAGTACAATAACGCATGGTGTCAAGATGCAAAGGATGTAATGCTTTATACCCTACTACCATACAGCGGGATATACATAACTACGGAACAGGGGGTCGTCTTACCCTGAGACTTATACCATGTGTCTATACCATTGGCAGATTGAATTAAATCCATGACGGACTACAAGCCTATGTACCCCCATTTTAACGAAGATTGCCTCCCGGGGATAAGTTACAACATGGTGCATAATGGCCGACTATACACCCTAATAATCTGACTTCTCTCCTCCCATAAACTGATGGTCAAGAGAAGATACGTGCAGTTCCTCATCAAGCTGGTCAGCGGGAAACCTCCACCACGTATACTACCGGGTAAACATGGACACTTGTCTTTAGCAAGCTATTATACACTCAGGAGACGTATATATAGAATAAAGTAACAGCAGACTACTATGAGGGGATATATGCTAGACACGCTTACTGGGGGAGACGTTCTAAGGCTATGTTTAACCTGCATATCTCATATTGTTCTATTTGATTACGTTTGATTTCTTAGACCTAAATTTCTGGTTTATACTGTTTGTGCTGGGCAGTTGTAAGGTTTATATCTGACCGTTCTATGTTATAAGTCGCACACTCTTCTAATACACACCACTTGTGCTGTTAGGAAGTTCATGCTTGCACACTCCAACATATATCAGAAGAGCCGGGAGGGACACGGGCGGTAATCGGGAAGCTCCCACGGCCTTCGCTGAACACACTCCCACCTAGGCCCACGCTCGTAACTCAGGCCTCCCTGAGGAGCGTGAAAGCAACGTTTTGCTAATAACGTTAGATTCTATACTAGAGGGCCGACCACCCTCTCTTCTCTCTTTCTTTCTCTCTTCTTGCCTCTAATTTCTACCCCGCCTCTCTCTTGATACCCCACTACTTACCCTCTCCCTATCCCCCCCCCCCCCCCCTCAATACAGGCAGTCAGGGGCGCCACTATAGGGTCCATCACATGGTCTGACCACGCCCCAGTCATGATGAGATATGCTCTGACAGACTTCCACAGGGGACAAAGGAAACCTTGGAGACTTAATGAGAGTCTCCTACAAGACCCAGAGGTATTAGCTGACGTAACGAAAGAAATCACACATTATTTTCAAACTAACACATCCTCAGACAGCGACACTGGACTAGTTTGGGAAGCCCACAAGGCAGTGATCCGGGGTGTTCTCATAAAACATGGGGCGAGACTTAAAAAGATAAGGACTGAACAAATGACTGCACTAATCAACAAGTTACAGACGCTCGAAACCACACATAAGCAAAATCAGACTAGACAAATAGGAGCCGAACTTGACACGATTCGTATGCAGATCAAGGACTTGCTCCACTTTAAAGCTAAAGCGTCATTGCAGATTTCCCGGAAAAAAGTGTATGAATCAGGAAACAAATGCGGTAGAATGTTAGCACAATCCCTCCATACACAAAAGTTAGCATCCTATATACCACAGATAACCTCCCCCGAAGGGCAAAAAAGAAGTCTTCCCCAACAAATTACAAACGAATTCAAATCCTATTACGAGAAACTATATAACCTACCTACGACACCGCAGACACCGGAACAGATAACAGAATACCTAACTAACTCGCTAATGCCTACATTACAGACTGAAACACGAGACATCTTAGAGGAACCTATTACACTTCCAGAGGTACAACTAGCAATTCGTAACACAAAATCGGGGAAAGCTCCAGGCCCAGACGGCCTTACAATTCAATACTACAAAACACTACTACCATCTCTGGGGAATCAATTATTAAAATTGTTTAATAACCAAAGTGAGGGAGACATATTCCATAGTTCCACACTGCAGGCCCAGATATCGGTCATTCCCAAGGAAGGGAAAGACCAGACACAATGTGGGAGTTATCGCCCAATTTCCCTACTCAATACAGACCTCAAGTTGTTCACCAAAATATTGGCAACCAGATTACAATTACACCTACCCCAACTAATACATTTAGACCAGGTGGGATTTGTCCCAACCAGAGAGGCAAGGGACAACATCACTAAGGTCTTGAACCTACTCCACACGGCCAACACCACGAACACTCCAAGCGTCTTCATCAGCACCGACGCTGAAAAGGCGTTTGACCGCGTAAATTGGGCTTTTATGTTCGCAACACTTCGACATGTGGGAATCGGCAATAACATGATGAGATGGATAGAAGCAGCCTATACGACACCGACAGCTAGAGTCAGGGCGAACGGAGTACTATCAGATACGTTCCCAATCACCAATGGGACGAGACAGGGGTGCCCCCTCTCTCCCCTCCTTTTTGCACTATCTATCGAGCCCTTCCTGTGCCACGTTAGACTAAATCCCAATATCTCGGGAATAATGATAAACCAGGCCCAATATAAAGTGTCCGCTTATGCGGACGACCTAATGTTTTCTATCACAAATCCAACAATATCACTCCCGAACCTGCTCAAGGAATTCGATACATATGGTACCCTCTCCAATCTGAGGATCAATCTCACCAAATCAGAAGCCATGGGTGTGAGAATACCACACTCAAGGCTTATACATCTCCAATCTAGCTTCCACCTAAATTGGACCAACACAGCACTAAAATATCTAGGTACCAAGATCCCCCAAACACTTTCGAAGCTATACACATTAAACTTTCCGCCATTATTAAAAACAGTCAAATCACTGTTAAATAATTGGGGCAAGGGTCTACACTCCTGGTTGGGACGCTGTAACATACTAAAAATGTCCATTCTTCCAAAGTTCCTTTACCTCATGCAAGCCCTGCCAGTAAACATACCTACAGCCTATTTCAAGCAAATACAGCCGACATTCACCGAATTCGTATGGGCCAAACAAAGACCACGACTTGCAAACAAAACACTTGTCCTCCCCAAACAATATGGGGGCCTGGCTTTGCCGGATGCCCGTTCTTACTATCAGGCAATTCACTTGGGAAGAATGGTAGACTGGTGCTGTCACCGAGAAACCAAACTATGGGTCCAAATGGAACAAGATCAAAGTACAGTACCTCTCCGGAGGGCCCCATGGTGTTACTCAAACTTGCCATCGGAGACCAAGAAACACCCACTGATAGGTACGACTGCACAAATCTGTGCCAGGCATATCACACGGGCAGCACTAACTTCGCCAAACTCCCCCCTTTATCCAATACTAGGGAACCCATTATTTACACCAGGCTTGAAGGATACGGTCTTTAGATGCTTGACAGAGGCAGGCCTACACCAAGCATCTCACTTTAGCTCCGGAGGCCGCTGGGAAACAGCCACAGAACTCTCAGATCCCTTAGGCCCATACCACCTAGACTTTCTGAGGGCGTCTCAGTTGAGCCATTTCTTGAAATCGCTCCAACCCCCCACGACCACCCAAATTCTCACCACATTAGAAGAACTATGTTCCACCTCGGGGGTAGTAACACACACACTTTCTCTGATATACAACCTGTTAAATACGCCACCGACAGACTTTGTAACGCCGGGCTTACTTAAATGGGAAAGGGCTCTAGACCGCAAGTTTGATATACCCAAGAGACAACAAATCCTCCGTTTCACACACAAGTCCTCTATCTGCGCCAAAACCCAAGAGACAAACTACAAAATTCTTACTCATTGGTACAGAACCCCAGCACTGTTACACAAACTCTTTCCGACGACTTCTGACCTCTGCTGGCGATGCCAGACAGAACCAGGGACATTATTGCATATCTTCTGGTCGTGTCCCAGACTGACGAATTTTTGGCAAATAATACAGGAGACAGTACGTAAATTCACAGACTACAACATCAGAGACGACCCAGCCTTTTTCCTTCTACATGCTTCAGACATTCCGATAAAGACATACAAAAACTCAGTGACCCGACACCTTTTAGACGCAGCTAAAGCCTGCATTCCACTACATTGGAAGTCCACATCACCACCAACCATAGACCTCTGGATGAACAAAGTAGAAGAAATTAAGCTAATGGAAGATCTCATCCACACTGCACAAAACAAACAAGAAAAATTCTCCAAAACATGGCAGCTGTGGAACATGTTCATATACTCCAGTGAAGGCCAAGCTATGAGAGAAGCCTCACTGAATAACTGACCTTTTATACTGACACTACAGACATATCTTTGTTACACCTTAATAACATACTCCATAATCGCGGCGAATGCCTCCCTTTACCCCTTTCTCTACCTCCCCCCCTACCCCTTCCCCCTTCAATCCCCTTCTTTCCTTATCCCTTTCTCTCCCTCTAACTGTAGGATACTCCTACAATTCTTTGGAAAATAGGAAAAAGTAAGAGGAGGGGCTCATGGGACGGTAAAACTGACCTAATGTGACACATAATAGGACGCATATAGGTTCCTTTCCAGGGTGAAGATTCGAATATCGTTAAAGTATTAAGTCTACACCTATTTTTAGTGACTAATGCATATTGATGTGTTATGTGATTGGTTATGTTGAAAATTTCATGTACATTGTACGGTATCGGTCCATGTGGGCCTCCTTTTCTGTTATAAATAAAAAATTTAAAAAAAAAAAATGAAAATCTGTTTTTGAGATGTCTATATGAAACTTTATGAGATCAGTTTTATTGGAAAAAGTGACTAGTAACTGCATATAATAATTTCATAATATCATATTTTTATATTCAAAATTGTATCATTTCCTTTGGGAAAAGTCTATAAAGCAATAATGGACTTGTCATTCTATTGTGTTAGTGGTGAAGTCTAATGTCTTTCCTCAAGTCTTTTGGGAGGTTCAGCAACTCAAATATGTAGAACTGCCAAAACCAATAAGAATTGGAGGCTGTTTTTGTGATAGCTAAAAAACCACCAGCTCCTGCAAAAAGTTAAAAGGGGCTGAACAGTGTATATCAAGACTGCCTAGAAAGCTTACTTTAGAACAAGGTTTATTTTTGCAGATTCACAATTTATTCATTATTCTAATTTAAAATATCATAATAAAATTAAACCATCTTAAAATATGCCTACTTTGCACATAAGTTGTGAAAAAGTAATGTGGATCTATGAAAAAAAAAAATAATAAACATAAAATGACATGTTCTGTGGCTGTTCACAGACGCTCTCCATCCAATCTGACAGAGCTTGAGCGTTTTTGCAAAGAAGAATGGGCATAAATTTCACTCTAGATGTGCAAAGCTGGTAGAGACATCCCCAAAGAGACTTACAGCTGTAATTGCAGCAAAAGGTGGTTCTACAAAGTATTGACCCAAATGCACGCCACACTTTTCACATATTTATTTGTAAACAATTTTTCCATTTTCCTTCTACTTCACAATTATGTGCCACTTTGTGTTGGTCTATCACATAAAATCCCAATAAAATACATTTACGTTTTTTGGTTGCAACATGACAAAATGTGGAAAATTTCAAGGGGTATGAATACTTTTTCAAGGCATTGTAAATGCTATATAAAAAAATACTACTAATAATGATACAAATAATAATTATAAATAACTGTTTCTAGACCGCAATACCTGAAGCTGTGGCCATGCAACAAGAAACTAAACTAGAAGATCATTTAGGTGAAAGAAGACTCTGCCCATATACTTGTCCAGTGTGGAGCATCTGCAGGACCCAATTCCATACACTGGAAAAGATGGCATCATAGGACACTGTTTTTCTTCTGTATTTCCTGGCCCAACCTTCGCCGCCTATGCTGAGCTTGGTCTGATTTCATTCTCTTTTCTCCAACTTCAGGCCAGTCACCTGTGCAATTTATAGAATTACTGTCTGATATACTGTTTATTAGCCAGTCTCCATTCCCTGTTAGTTTTTTCATTCACAATACAGCGTGAAAGGCACTTTTTTTTCTTAGATACAAGGTGGAACTTCACATTACAAAACAAAAAATAAAAAGTAAGCGGAGTATAATCTACAGCGGGGTGTAGAAATCTTATATATTTTAGGCACCGGATGCTGGAATAGCAAAGACATGAAGCATTGGAGCGTTCAACATGTGCTGACCTGTACACACATGGGTGGTAATATGCCCACATCTGAAATACATTAGAGATGAGGTCTACCAAGCCCATGTGCAAAAAAATTAAAAAAAAAAACAAAAAAAAAATGTTGATTAGTGCCAGAGTCCCTGCCCCCGGTGCAGCAAATCCAGTACTCAGGGCCAACTGGCAAAGGATTAAAAGAAGATAAAGATAAGCATAAAATTCACAAACGCTTGTCCTCAGCTCAGCAAAGAACTGAGTCTGACGAAGAACAGAGTTTATTTTTTTGTAATACTGTAAATTAACAGAAAAAGTGTTCATGACACACACTTGAGATGTTTCAGCAAGGTCTGACCTTAATCCATCAACACCCAACAAAGCTAAAGTAACACCATGCTATGCTGATAGGCAAGGGTGACAAGAAGAATTGTTCCATAATGCGAGATATGCACCTGTAGGGTGTAGAAAGCAATTACAGCTAAAATATAAATAAATCATATCTTAGCAAATACACATACATCTATCTATACACACACACACACTATATCTTGATCTATAACTCTCTCTCTTTTACTCTGGGCACCGATTTCTCCAAAAGAAAAATAAAAGAAAATGCTAGAACAGCCAGAACAATTTTCCACCCTAAACTGTGTCTACATCGCTTCACCAACACTTCTCTCTACAGTGCTACTCCTTGAATTCCTGTGTTATTCTGAAAGACATCTTGTGAATACACTCCTGGAATTCTTCTATAAAAAGTAGAAGTTCAGCCAAAAACTAACTCTAAATCTACTCGCAGCCACAATCTAAAACTGATCTATCAAACCCGGTTTAGGGAGTTGTAAACTTTCAAGGTTTTTCACCTTAATGATATCTATGCATTAAGGTGAAAAAACCTTCTGTAGTGAGGCAGGCCCCCAGAGCCCCCCCTTTTACTTATCTGAACCCGATCGTTCCAGCGATTAGGACGAGCACAGCAGCTCCAGTCGCTGTCTTCGGTCCTCATTGGATAGAATAATGCCACTGGCTCCTGCTGCGGTCAATCAAATCCAGTGACAAGGAAGCTAGGGGGCAGGGCAGAGTCCTGCTGTCTGTCAATGGGGAACGTGCCCGCACGAGTGCCCCCATGGAAAGCGTCTCTCCGTGTGGGCACCCGAGAAGAAGAGGAGCCAGGAGCACCACTAAGAGACCCCAGAAGAGGAGAATCGGGGCCACTCTGTGCAAAACCCTTGCACAGAAGAAGAGGCAAGCATAACTTTTTTTTTTTTTTTTTTAAACAAAAAAAAAAAAATGAACCTTTACAACCCCTTTAAGCAAAAAACGCTATACATACCTTTTCTGAAGGTGATCTGGTCCGGTCTCCAGCGGTGGATGCTGTGTGGAAGAGACAGTGGACAACAGCTGGGAAATGCCTGGGAAGTGATGTCACCCATAGAGTTAATAAGGGGCTTCCATTGTTGGCTGCCTCTCCTGCACACCCCTACACACAGAAGCCTGTAGAAATGGCCATGCATCATAGTGGGTGCTGTAGTGACAGATGGCTGGAACTGTGTCCAGTCAAAGCAAAAAATGTCACAAGTACACCAAGGATCTCCAGAGTGGGTCCAAAGTGTGACACATCACATGCCTGATGAAGGGGTCCAGTGAGGCTTCGAAACATTGCAATCCACTGTAACGATGCGATCGGCGATTAAGAAAACTTTGAACCCACTCTGGAGATCCTTGGTGTGCTGGTGAAATTTTTTTGATTTGACTGCACACAGAAGCTGCCTCTGACAGCTCAGCATGGGACTGGACTGGAGCGACTGCAGAAAAGGTATGTATGGCGATTTTTGCTTTCCAGGGCTAGATAGTCTTAGAATGTGGATGCCAGTAGGTTTAGAGTTAGTTTTTGGCTGAACTTACACTTTAACCGCTTATGGACAGCCTGTCATTGTTATACATCGGGACTATGAAGAGGGTTATCGTTATGGCAGCAGTTAGCTGCCATAACCCCAGTATCCTCTTCTTCAGCGGGTGGTCTGCTTTTTGATAAAAGTGGTCTCTGCGCCGGATTCACCACAAGATCACTTTTAGCAGCGGTGAGAGAGGGTAGCGGCGGAGGCGATTGGGTCCTCTTCCGTGTGTGGTATGGGAGACGAGTGAGGGGAAGAAGGCCCCCACCCGTCTCTATACCATTGCAGGTCGGAAGCAAACATTATTTCCACCCATAGCTCTTAACCACTTCAGTATACCGGCGTATAGTCAAATGACGGCCGCAGATGGGATCTCCCATCCTGGGCGGCCGTCATATGGCGTCCTGGGCTTCCCGGCCGCCTAGGGGGCGTGGGTCTGCCGCATTGCTCAGGACCCGGTGCGTGTGCCCGGCGGCCACGATGTCCGCCAGGCACCCGCGATTGCCTGTTAACCGAGCAGGACCGTGGATCTGTGTGTGTAAACACACAGATCCACGTCCTGTCAGGTGAGAGGAGACCGATCTGTGTTCCCAGGAGAGAGGAACACCGATCAGTCCCCTCCCCTTGTGCGTCCCCTCCCCCTACAGTTAGAATCACTCCCCTAGGAAACACATTCAACCCCTCGTGTCCCCCTAGTGGTTAAACCCTTCCTTGCCTGTCACATTTATACATTAATCAATGCAATTATTTTATAGCATTGATCGCTGTATACATGTGAATGGTCCCAAAAATGTGTCAAAAGTGTCCGATGTGTCCACCATAATGTCGCAGTCACGGAAAAAAAAAAAAAAAAAAAAAAAAAAAAAAAAAAAAAAAAAAAATCGCAGATCGCCGCTATTACTAGTAAAAATAATAAATAAATATTTTTTTAAAAATGCCATAAATCTATCCCGTATTTTGTAGACGCTATAACTTTTGCGCAAACCAATCAATAGACGCTTATTGTGATTTTTTTTACCAAAAATATGTAGAAGAATACATATCGGCCTAAACTGAGGAAAAATTGTATTTATTTATTTTTTTTAAATTGGGATATTTATAATAGCAAAAAGTAAAAGTGTTTTTTTTTCCAAAATTGTCGCTCTTTTGTTTATAGCGCAAAAAATAAAAACCGCAGAGGTGATCAAATACCACCAAATGAAAGCTCTATTTGTGGGGAAAAAAGGATGTCAATTTTGTTTAGGTATATCGTCGCACGACCGCGCAATTGTCGTTTAAAGTGTGACAGCGCTGAAGACTAAAAATTGGTCTGGGAAGGAAGGGGGTGAAAATGCCCTGTATTAAACCGGTTAAAGAGACTTCAAATGACGACATTTATTTATTTTTTTTATTGCATTTTAATGTAAATATGAAATCTGAGGTCTTTTTGACCCCAGATCTATTTAAGAGGTCCTGTCATGCTTTTTTTCTATTACAAGTGATGTTTACATTCCTTGTAATAGGAATAAAAGTGACAATTTATTATTTTTTAAATAACAGTGTCAAAATAAAAAAGGTAAAATAAGAAGAAAAAAAAAGTTCAAACATGCCCCGTCCCGCCGAGCTTGCGTGCAGAAGCGAACGCATACGTGAGCAGCGCCCGCATATGAAAACGATGTTCAAACCACACATGTGAGGTATCGCCGTGATCGTTAGAGCGTGAGCAATAATTCTAGCCCTAGAACCCCTCTAACTCTAGACATGTAACCTGTAGAATTTTTTTTTGGCGCAATTTTGAAGCGTGACATGTTGGGTGTCAATTTACTCAGCAAAACATTATCTATCACAATCTTAAAAAAAAAAAGAAAAAAAAGGGCTAACTTTACTGTTGTCCAATTTCTGAATTTTAAAATTTTTTTCATTTTTTCCAAAAAAAGTGCGCTTGTAAGACTGCGGTGTAACAAAGTATTGCAATGACTGTTATTTTATTCTCTAGGGTGTAAGAAAAAAAATATATAATGTTTGGGGGTTCGAAGTTCTTTTCTAGCAAAAATAACTGTTTTTAACTTGTAAACACCAAATCTCAGAAAGATGCTCGGTACTTAAGTGGTTAGGGATACACATGCACAATATTCCATAGGAAACGACTCCAGAAATTAAACAGTCTACATACTAATGTAATTTGTAATGTGTTAATAATCTCATCCTGTCGTTTTTCTAACTTTGGGTTTATTAAACTTTAGTCTGTGGTATACCACCGTCATGGCATTGATTGTGTCTGGGTACTATATCAAATACTGCCCCTATTTACAAATCACAGAGCTCCCTGCAACCCTTATGTACCATCCATCAACCATGACAATTCTCTTCTTCCGTTTGCTTTCTGGGGTCCTTCTTTGGGTGTCCACACGACTGCCTGCTTGATGTGGACATTTCCTATTGGTGAGGCAATACTTGCAGTGGTCAGGTCCTCTATCATAGACTCTAGAGGCAGGAGAACTCACAGGGGTGGTGAAGAGACTAGTGTCCAAGAAAAGAACAAGCAGGGAAAAATGCCTCCAGGGCAGCAAATTAGCTTGGCTCATAGAGGAAACTGCGCGGACACAATCACATGTCAAAATCTGACATGCAGGCAAGAGCAGGTGCATGGATTCGAGCTTCTGCCCGTATGTCAGATTTTGACATGATTGTGTCCATGCAGCTTCTGCAAGTGCATCCACTTCTATGAGCTGCCTGCACACAGCACCAAGGCGGATGCATACGCATCTTTCAGTAGCTCTGCATGGAGGATGGGATTAAAGAAGAGTTTGGGGAAATCTGTGCTAGGAAAACATCCTTCAGCTTACTTCACTGCAGGGCACAGCAGTGACACATAACCCTGCAGGGGACAGGTAAACACATCCAGAAATACAGCGCTACTGGTGCAAAGAGTTGACACGCTGGCAAGTGCTACAATTTCTTCTCTAAAAGGCTCCATTCACACTAATGCATTTTTTCATGCTTTTTACAGAAGTGCAGGACAATATTTTTAACATGGGTTCCTATGGAACATGTTCACATCAATGCATTTTTGTGCCTCCGAATTCTTGGAACGGGTCAGGGACTTTTTTCCCGCACAATGCAGTGTTTTGCATGTAATAGACTGCAAGTACTGCATTTTACAGTGATTTGCAATTTGTGTTTTTTTTTGGCTTTACATTTATTGTATATAGCTGGTTGCTAAGGAGCAGGCCGGGAAGCTGGCAGCCGCGTCCCTAACAACCGATGAGTCATCAGCGGGGTTCCCCGCTGACAGCTGAATGTAAAAAAAAAAAAAAAAAAAAACACAACACACACACACTGCCTGAGGTCCTCCCCCAAAAGTATACCAGACCCTTTGGCGAGCGCCCCCCCCTTCCTAAACTATACCAGACCACATGCCCTCAATATGGGGGGGTGGTCCCCATGTTGATTTGGACAAGGGCCTCTTCCCCACAACCCTGGCTGGTGGTTGTGGGGTCTGCAGGCGGGGGGCTTATCAAAATCTGAAAGCCCCCCTTTAACAGAGGGGCCCCAAGATCCCGGCCTCCTCCTATGTAAATGGAGTATGGGGTACATTGTACCCCTACCAATTCACCCAAAATAAGTAGTGTGACAATAGACTGTTTTTGACTGTTATTAAAAAGGTCTTCTACCTCCGTCTTCTTCTTCCTCCGGTTCTCCTCTTATTCTGGCTCCACCGACTCGCTGAAAATAAAGAAACCGATCCTCCTCGAACGCTGGGTCCTGCCGATCTGTCGGCTCCGATGTTGGATATTTCTTATATAACTATGGGGCGTGGCCATCATAGCGTCATCTGGAGACTCCACCCCTTGTGACGCCATGGACCCATCATGTCCTGGGCGGTGACATCACAAGAGGTGTTGTCAACAGATGACGTCATCCGATGGCCACACCCCATAGTTATAAAAAAATGTGCAACATCAGAGCGGACAGATCAGCGGGACCCAGCATCGGAGGTTTTTTTTATTCTGAGCAGATCAGCGGTTGCAGTGGAGAAAGAAAAAGAAGACCGGAGGAACAACCAAAAGACCCGAGGAACAACCAAAAGACCGGAGGAAGAAGCTGGGGAAGAAGACATTTTTAATAAAAGGCCTTGTCGAAACTGTCTCGTCACACAACACTACTTTTTTTGGTGAATGGGTGGGATCTGAGGGCCCCTTGTTAAAGGGTGCTTTCAAATTCTGATAAGCCCCCCACAACCACTAGCCAGGGGGACATGGGGACCACCCCCCCCCCCCATGTTGAGGGCATGTGGCCTGGTATAGTTTAGGAAGGGGGGGGCCCTTTCCTGGCCTGCCAGGCTGCATGCTCGGATAAGGGTCTGAAATTACTTTTGAGGTGGGGTTTCCCCTCAAAATTTATACCAGACCAACCCCACGCCATTTAATGCGTGAATTTTTTTAGCTGACAAATCTTTTTTACATTCTGCTGTCAGCGGGGAAACCCGCTGACAGCTGATGACTCATCGATTTTCAAGGATGCAGCGGCTGGCTTCCCGGCTCGCTCCTTAGCAACTGGTTATATACAGTGAATGTAAAAGCAAAAAAAAAAAAAACCTCAAATCATGACAAAAAAAAAACGCAGTAAAATCACAGAAAGCACAGTAAAAAGTAGGGTTGTCCCGATACTAGTATCGGTACCGATACCAAGCATTTGCCCAAGTACTTGTACTCGGGCAAATGCTCCCGATGCTTCCGCCGATACCTTGACTGTCAGCGGTGATGGACGTGTGGGGGAGTTACAAGCTTCTCCCCCCCGCGGCTTTCAGCTGCTTAGTGACATACAGCGGTGATCGGTGCTTGTAATTCCCTCACACGCGATCACCGCTGACTGTCACCTCCTCCTCCTTAGTCCTCCTCCGTTCCTCTGTCCCCCTCCGCTGTCCTGCTCCATTGCTGTGTCCCCCTCCGTTCCTCTGTCCCCCCCCCCCGCTGTCCTCCTTCTTTGCTCTGTCCCCCTCCGCTGTCCTCCTCCGTTCCTCTGTCCCCCTCCGCTGTCCCCATCCGTTCCTCTGTCCCCCTCCGCTGTCCCCATGCGTTCCTCTGTCCCCCTCCGCTGTCCCCATGCGTTCCTCTGTCCCCCTCCGCTGTCCCCATCTGTTCCGGCTTTCCGTTGTCCCCCTCTCTCTTCGTCTGTCCCCTCCGTTCTGCTGTCTCTCCGCTGTGTGTATGGAGAGAGTCAGCTGACTCTTTCCATTCACATAACTGAAACATTGTAATCTTCTGTGATTACAATGTGTCAGTTTATGAATGGAGAGAAGCTGCTGTGTTCTCTCCATTCATTCTCAGTGCAGCTGACGCTGCAGAGAAAGGGACTGGGGAATCTCTATCCTCAGTCTATTTCTCTGTCTCAAGGGGGAGATATCAGAGGTCTGTTAAGACCCCTGATATCTCACCAAAGCCCCCCAACAGGGCTGATTAAAAAAAACAAAAAAACACACACATAGTGCAATAAAGAATAAAAAAAAAAAAATTGTAAAAAATAATAAATGTAAATGAAAAAAACCAAAACAAAAACACACACACAGACACCGTTCACTATGCCCCCACCCCCACCCCCACCCCCCTCAAAAAAAAAAAAAAAAAAAAAAAAAAAAACTGTCACGTGACATTAAAAAAAAGTATCGGTAATCGGTATCGGCGAGTACTTGAAAAAAAGTATCGGTACTTGTACTCGGTCCTAAAAAAGTGGTATCGGGACAACCCTAGTAAAAAGCATTGGAGAAACACTCAAAAGCAACATGAATAGATGTGAATAAAGCCTTAGACACTTCTTCAGGCTAAAAGGCCATTTTTTTTTCATTTTTTGGGGGTTTTTTTTTAAGTAATGGTCACTTTTCCCTGTACATAAAGGGGGGAAAAAAAACTATTTTTTGGCCTTTTTTGGAATACAAAATACTACCCAATATGTAACAAGGCAAAGAAAGTTGAGAAGTACAGCTGAAGTCCTAAAAATCTGACTTTCTAGAGTCAATTCAGACTTTAACTCTTATAACATAGGACTGTTAACAGACTGCAGAAAGAGAGAAAGTTCTTTCCAGTAGAGGGGTGTACACTTTTCCATGATGCATATGGCGTTTAGGCACAAAGCAGTCTATCAGCAATGATTGTCTCATTGTTAACTGTTTTCCAAAGTAAACACTGAAGTTGCGAATCTTGAGACATGGAAGTTTGCATGTTGACTGATGATGTCATTCCTGGTCAAGCAGACTCCAGACTGCACACAGCACTCTCTAGAAAGTGATGTAATTGACCTTCATTTACTTTCAATTGCTCCCAGATGACATTAAGATCATATACCTCCAAATATATATATATGTCTTCTACTGGGGGGGGGGCAATTATTCCAGAGGAGAAACAGTCTTGGTCTTTGCAGTCAATAATGCCTACAAGTCTCATAAAGAAAACTCTCAATGAATAACCGAGGCCCTGCAGGATACAAATTGAAATCAGCAAGGTCACGAGCACATCTTATTTCATTGTACATTCACAGTATGAAATATTCCATACATTGTGTAAATCAATGACCCATGACCCCACTTCCTCCGCAGAATTCAATGCTGCTGTAAGAGCAACTGTAAAAAAAGAGGTGAATGGAGAATTCCAAATTCCGCTCAATGTAAAGCCAGACAAATAGCAAGCTAGAGGAATAACTGTATAAATGCATTGTAGTTTTGTACATTACATATCTTCTTGTGGTTTCTTTTATATGGTATGGACTTATACTTTTAAAATTATTTTTATTTCTTCCAGATATTAGAAACAGTGCTCCGTGGATTGTAGAGCTTGCTCTACATTTTTTCCAGGGTATATCAGCAGAACGCACCAGTGTGAACTGCTCCAATTTATGCATTAGCATTATATAGAAAGACAACACAGGCAGCAAAATTTAGCTTCCTCTCTATAAGAACAGATCTTGGAATGCTGCCAACTTTCTTCTACTTTTGTTTTATTGTACAAACTGTAATTACATTTTTCACGATAGCATCAGAACCCTTCAGGTCCCGTTCACATTTTCAAGTGTTTTTATTTTAGAGAGTTTTAGGAGCATTTTTAGAAACGTATTACAAGCATTTTACATGTTTATTCAAGCTTCAGGTGTTTTTTTTTAGCCAATAGAAAGCACTAGGGGGAGGAGATTAGGGGTGGATGTTTGCTTTTTTGCCAGAAAACACGCAAAACGCTCGTAAAATGCTTGTAAAAGATCACGTTGAGCGTTTTTAAGGTGTTCCCATTAAAGTCTATTGGGCAAATCTGCCTAAAAGAAGCTCATGTACTTTTTTGAGCAACAAGCATTTTGCTACAAGCAACAAAACATTCAGATGTGAACAGGGGCCATTTAAATGAATGGGATTTGACTTGAGTGTTATTAGAGCAACAAGCTTCAAGCAGAAAATCGCCCAGGTGTGAATGGGACCTCAATTCTTTATAAAGTAAAGAATAACAAAACAAGATGAAAGACGCAACCGCTGAGGGAGACTCCCTCCAATGAGAAAACTGAGGGTGGCCGCATGGATAGAAATTGTTTTAGACAGGGCTGCCAACTGCATAGGAATTTAGCATTGGCATCACTGAGAAATGCAAGTTTTTCATTTGTCTACCATGTAACCAGATGTTCACCTTGTCGAAGAGAAGAAATGAAGATTGTCCGTTTCAAAGCTATGAAAATATATGAGTTATAAGAATACGTTCCCGCTTTGTGGTGCCTTCTATTGGTTTTTGCAGAAGCACCTCTCAAGAGTCTTTCCGCAGACTGAGATAAAGAATTGTATTGACCCATGTTGTATACCCAAATCCCCAACTGGTTAACTTTGGGACATGTCCACCATATACGCCCAAGAGGGATAAGTAGGAAGGTATTTTGCAATTTTTCCCGGGGTGAATACCACCTAGACATAACTTTAAAACAAGTTCTCCAAGGCAAGCACGTTGAGAGATGCTCTAAATAATGCTGCCCACATTTTATTCTGAGTATTAAGCCCCTTTCACATGGGCGGCTGTTCTACCGCTGTTAAAAGCATGTTTTGTTATTTTGAAATTCAGAGAATCCTGGCACAGCGTTCACTTGCAGTTGTACATTGTGATTAGCTGCGTTTACATGTGGCTGTTTAGCTGCGTTGGAACATTCTTGCCATGTTGCCTGATGTGCTTCCTATTTTTTCTTTCTTTGTTGTCGCTGCTATCTGCAGGAGAAATAGTACACTGCGATTACCTGCAGTTATGTGCAGATAGCTGCAATAAATCGTTCCTGGGCGCAGTTAATTTCATTTTTTCTATCTGCACAAAACCGCATGTAGCGAAACCATTGCTAAATGCAGTGTGTGAATGGGGCCATAAGAAAGCATTGTGTGCATTTAGCTGCGGTAGATAACTTCATCTGTCTGCAGCTAAAAGCACAATTCTATCCACCAGTGTGAAAGTCACACTCACAGTTTGAACAGCAAGGAGTTGCTTACAGAAACATAGAAAAGTGACGTCAGAAAAGAACCAAGTAGTCCATCGAGTCCGCTTTTTTTTTTTTTTTTTTTTTTTTTTTTTTAGAGATTAGATTTAATATAGAGGAATATATTAAAATTAAAAAGAGACAAGACCTCTAGTCGTAGGGCTGCATCTGGTCTCAAATGCCATCGAAGGTTTAGAATTAGACCAATCAGGATTTCTGGTCAGAGACTCCAGTAGGTGGCAGATTTCAAGGCAAAGAAATTTTTCGGATCCTAGAAGGTCATAAAAATCTTTGGGCTGTTGAAAACAGAGGGTACCCCAAGTAGTCAAAAGGTCATGGACCATTGTGAGGCCTTTACTAAGCCACCAGAACTGGCAACTTTCTAATGTAAACACACAGCAGGTGTTTTTAGGCTGTTACAAACCAATTAAAACTCCTTTCTTGAGACCTTTTGAGAATTATTTTACAGTAAAAGCAACTATAGAGGTCTGGGGTGGCTTGTTATAAAGCAGAAATCCAGCAATTAGGCAAAATATTCCCCTCGCAGTAGGCCCCCCCCCCCCCCCCCCCGCGCTACAAAGGTTAATGCTTGTCCATGGGTACAGGAATGAGGTGTATTTATTAAGAGCCCTTTCACACTGCTCTGCTGAAAAAACACAGTAAAATCCCATATACATTCTTTTAATTGGTTTGCAATGCGTTTTTGGTGCGTTTTCTAGATTCCAACCTCCCTGCATGCACCTGGGAAACCTGGACATGCGACAAAAAAAAAATTTGCACCAAAAACGCACTATAGGTGTGTTTTTGATGCGTTTCAATTAGGGATGCACCGAATAGGTTTTTTGGTGCAGAAACCGATACCGAAAATAAATCTGCCTTGATCCCGAAACACCGATACCGAAAGTGACTGTTTTAAAAAAAAATTTTATACGGAAGATGGTCAGAGACCGGGGACATGGTACAGGAGATGGTCAGAGACCGGGGACATGGTACAGGAGATGGTCAGAGATCGCGGACATGGTACAGGAGATGGTCAGAGATCGCGGACATGGTACAGGAGATGGTCAGAGACTGCGGACATGGTACAGGAGATGGTCAGAGACTGCGGACATGGTACAGGAGATGGTCAGAGACTGCGGACATGGTACAGGAGATGGTCAGAGACTGCGGACATGGTACAGGAGATGGTCAGAGACTGCGGACATGGTACAGGAGATGGTCAGAGACTGCGGACATGGTACAGGAGATGGTCAGAGACTGCGGACATGGTACAGGAGATGGTCAGAGACTGCGGACATGGTACAGGAGATGGTCAGAGACTGCGGACATGGTACAAGAGATGGTCAGAGACTGCGGACATGGTACAGGAGATGGTCAGAGACTGCGGACATGGTACAGGAGATGGTCAGAGACTGCGGACATGGTACAGGAGATGGTCAGAGACTGCGGACATGGTACAAGAGATGGTCAGAGACTGCGGACATGGTACAAGAGATGGTCAGAGACTGCGGACATGGTACAAGAGATGGTCAGAGACTGCGGACATGGTACAAGAGATGGTCAGAGACTGCGGACATGGTACAGGAGATGGTCAGAGACTGCGGACATGGTACAGGAGATGGTCAGAGACTGCGGACATGGTACAGGAGATGGTCAGAGACTGCGGACATGGTAAAGTCGGTGATGTTCCCGGTGCTGTAATCAAAACAGGCGGTGGTGGCGGCTCTCCCCTCTTTCAACAATATAGGAAGCCCCCCCTGATAGATGGCACCAGGGGCAGGGGCGGAGCCCCGCCCCCGCCCAGGCCCCACCACATTTTCGGCGCCAGTATCGTCAAAAATTCTCTTTCTGCATTTAGCCGAAAGGGCCATTTTCGGCCGATATGTTTCGGTGGCCGAAATTTCGGTGCATCCCTAGTTTCAATTCATTTCAATGGGAAGGTGAGTTTTGAAGCACTTTTTAAACCTGCAGCAAAAATGCAGCATGCAGGACTTTTAAAAACACACCACACTCACAGCACATTGGTGTAAAGAGTTCCATAGGATATAAAAGGATACATTTTTCATGCAGTTTTTTCAGATTTTTAAACACCAAAAGCGCATGATAAACGGATTAGCGTGAAAGGGCCCCTAGGTGGACTGATTGGGTCTGCCTGTCAGTTTTCCAAGAAGACCAGATTGGATCCTCCATTATCCTCTATGGAGCGGCAGATGTAAACGGACATGTGTCACAGTTTACATCCGCCGATATCCAATCTGATCTGCTAAAAACAGACGGACGGGGACCTGTACCCCATCTGTCTAGCAGATCGGATGGCAGTCAGGTCTAAACGGACAGGCGGTCCGTGTACATCTGACCGCTCATAGAGGAGAGTGCGCTGTGTCCGTTTGCTCTGCATAAGCTGAATGGACATGGACCAGTCATCTGCCTGCTCAGCAGAGCTCAGAAGACAGATTCCCCGCTGAGCAGGTGGACTCCTGACAGAGTCTGCCCCGTATGGAGGGGGCCTTACCCTTTCCCTTGATCTGGCAGGCTACAGCATTGTTCTCTTCTGCCCGAAACTCCAAGCTGTGGGTGGTCCTCTTTACGCACAGTGAAGAGATTTTGACACTCCAGTGACAATGGGTGCTTCCCATTTGTATGCCAGAATTAAAACAAAATTACTAGTCTGATGGCGCATGACCCGTCCAAATGTATGTGGAGTCAAGCAATGCAACGAAGCGCTCTAGAGAGACGGTGGTGCTGGACCCGTCACAAGAATGGAGGGAGCCTGCAGTAGCAAGGATAAAAGTATTAGGTCTTAACCCTGCACCCTCTACACTGAATAGGCATTTAAGCCTTGAAGGACAGGAAAGGAAGGGTGTCCACTGCAGTGGCAGATTTTATCTAGTTCCCGGGGTTCCGTCTTAAAAGTTTTTATTGCTTTTTAAGAATATGTAAATCATTTAGGCCTGGTTCACCTATGCATTTTTTAGTGCATTTTTAGTTTTGCAGAAACATACTACAGTCCATTTAACATGGTTTCCTATGGATGTAGTTCACATCTGTGCATTTTATGGAAAGAGCCAAGGAATTGTTTCTGGTTCCATAGACTTCAAAGGATCAAAAATGTGTATTGAAAAACGCAAAATGTATCTGGAAAATGCAAACTGCAACCTGCATAGGTGTGAATCGGGCCTCAAGGTCCATAATCTGGGCACAATTACATAACTGCATGAGGCTGAATATCTTTGAATCATTACAATGCTTACCTATCAGAAATTACTTCACTATTTTACCTACGTTTGGTCAGGGGCAAAATTACTAGTATGTAAAACTCATGTCTAGGCTCAGTACCCATAATAAACAACAAAAAAAATAAAAATAATAATAAAACTGCCATAGAACAAACGATGGTTAAGAACACAAAAAAAAATAAAGGCTTTGTTGACAGACAAGCTGAATGGTTAAACAAACAGATTCCTCTAAGTGCCTGTTCACACTAGGGGTGGCACGACTTGCAGGTCGCCTCACCGAGGCAACCTGCACACGACTGCCACGGCGACTTGCAAAACGACTTCTGTATAGAAGTCTATGCAAGTCGCCTCAAGTCGCCCCAAAAGAAGTATAGGAACCTTTTTCTAAGTCGGAGCGACGACGGTTCCATTGTACAGAATGGGAGGCGACTTGTCAGGCGACCAGGTCATCTGACAAGTCATCCCAGTGTGAACCGGCTCTAACTAGGCTATACAGCGTGGATGGAGGAATCCTCCCTGCTAGCAGAATACCTGAACAGCAACTGTATCAGATTGGATGCAGCTGCTGTCTGGACATCAATTTTCCACCCAGCTCCTTTGATTTTTCAATATTAGAATGTTGGGTTGACAGGGCTACCCACTAAGCTAATTTAGATTGATTCATTAGGAACTGGATGAAATTTGAACAGTGCTTTAGGAGTAGGCTTATACTACTTTCTAAAGAATCTTAAAGCAGAGTTCCACAGACATATTCCATTTTTTTTTTTTTAAAGCCATCTGCTGTTATAATCCTAATGTAATGCAGCATACACTATTCTCATCAATAGTGTCGCTATCATTATTATTTTATTTTAAAAACTAACCTCAGATTTCTATGTCTTGAGCATTTCCATCTTGCTAGTGGGCATGTGAAGCCCACTAGGATAGTCTTCCGGGATACGGTGCTGCTAAATAACCAGCATGCACCACCTGTTCTTGCGCATTCTAACAAACTCGCAGGGCAGGAAACTTCTATGGTTGCCATCACAACGGCTTTGTATTATCGCAATGAGAATAGCCGATGCCCACTGACTCCTTGGAATTATGACAAAACATCTCCCAGGAGCCAGTGTGCAGCCGGATATTGCGCACTTAGCTGCAGATGAGAGAGACAGGAAGTGGAGCAGAATGCTTTCTAAATAAGGTAAAGAAAAAGCTGGAAAAAAAAATGTCCATTGAAGAAAATATGTCAGGGTCTGAAGCGGATAATGTGGAGTTCAAAAAGTGGGTGAAACTCCACTTTAAAAACTCCATAGGATTAGACACCTACAGAGGGACCTGCTTGCATCCTTGGGGCTTTCAAATAAGGAAAACAATTGACCACAGCTGCCTCAGCTCTGGCTTGCCTTCTCCTAGGATTTCCATTAAGCCCATTGGGCAGCCTCAGTAGCTAGTAAGGTTTCCACCTTACAATTCCCCATTTCTGACACTCCAGAGACAATGGGTCTAGCCCAGTTGTATGCAAGAATTAATCCAAAAGGACTTGTCTGATGGCGCATGACCTGTGCACTGGTGAGACACTCACTGCTCAGGTGGCATTTTATTAAATGTTTAAGGCCAGCTTCAAACCCTAATAAACTAGATTTACATTTGAACGACATTTAGAGGAAAAAAAAACAACCATTTATGGTAGGTTACACCTAGCACATTTTGCAAAGTCATACATAAGCACCTCATTGACGGGTCAGATGTTAAAGAGTCTGGCAAGTCCAAAGTAAACATTAGCAACTCTCGGCACACAGTACTCCAGCTGAGTGTGAGAATGAGAAGGCAGCACGATTCCTGGAAGTTACATAAGACAGCCATAGGGCGCTTACTATAGGCTAGCTGGTTTCATTGCTCTCCCCCCCTCTACCTCCATCCCAATTTCCCTCCCATGCCATGCCTGGCATCTGCTGCAACAAAGGGGGCAATGTGTGAACCGCACTCTGGTTCCCCCCTCATTCATTCACAGAACAAAGGGGACCTGTGTTGTAAAGTAACATTTCCTCTGATAAGTCCGCCCTCACATTATTACATGCTGCTTTGGCAGGCTGTGGACATCTCAAATGCTGCTATGAATGCCTTATGAGCTTTTATCCATGAGGGGGGAATACAAGAGATTACAGGACCGCGTACTTTCACAACCTAAAGGCAACTTCAAAGACATTAATAAACCCATAGGGAACAACAGATCTTTATGTCGTATGGAAAAACTTTTCCAAGCAATAACATAATTGATCTACAAAGGACATTCTGTAATATCAAAAGACTTTGGTTAGCAAGAGGCTGGGGGAAATCTGTGCCTCCCCTGGTATTTTACAGTTACATTTTCCCGCATCAGCAACTTAGCTTGCAACTGCACTGAGCCTTTTCCTCTGTCCGTAATCTTTTCCTAACCAGATTTCTGCCACAAGACTGGTGACATGGCCCAGAAGCGTCCTTATAAAATAGTGATGCCGTTTACATACTGAAAAAATGAAAGATCGGGGGGGGGGGGACGGGACACACATTCAATCATAATAGGATGAATCCCAATTGTCAGTTCATTTTAATTATTTTTTATAAAATATGTATTTTCTTCTTAATTCAAGTCACCTTGTTGCAATTCTGAAGTAGCTAAATATTTGCCTAATGACAATCCTTCCCTCACTTCAAGGGCACTGCTGCTGTTAGACACTTCCCAGTTTCCCCTACTGGGTCCTGTGGTTGCTCATGCTGACCCCTCAACATCACTAGAGACAAGGTACAAATATAGGAGTCAGTGGGAGGAGCTAAAAGTGCCCATTGGGAGACATACTATCCAACAGACCTTAAACTGTCAGATAGCCGTGCCGCCTGTAACTGTTGTAGTAAGCAAAGATTCCCTTGCTAAACCCTAAACAGGGTAAGGGTCCTTTCACAAGGGCTTTCCATCTGTCTTCTGATGATGGATGAAAAATGGACAGCAATGCACTCCTATGGTCAAATGGATGTAAACGGATGATCATCCATTTATAAAACACTCCTCCTATACCCCTGGATGATGTTCCGTTGGATGAACATTTCGGGTTAAGATACAGCAGTGATGGAATCATACCTGCTAGGGTGATGACTGTGCCGATTTATCTACTTTCTTGATTTTATCTGCCATGTGTGAGTAATATTCTTTATTAACCGCTTTCCGACCGCTGCACGTCGATATACGTCAGCAGAATGGTATGGGTGGGCACAGGTAC
The DNA here is from genome assembly GCA_037952835.1 of Lithobates septentrionalis. Lineage (NCBI taxonomy): Eukaryota > Metazoa > Chordata > Amphibia > Anura > Ranidae > Lithobates > Lithobates septentrionalis. Next base: position 815,942 of record JBBDGP010003112.1, on the reverse strand, counting down.
ATCCCCTTTAAGCAGCATTGCGGGCACACCGGGTTCTTCGTGACCACGGGTCCCTCGGACTTGATGTCCGCGATCGTGTCATGGAAAGGTGGAACAGGGAGATGTCTTTGTAAACAAAGCATTTCCCCGTTCTGCCTTGTGTCATGACAGAGATCACTGCTCTTTGTCATCGAAAGCAGTGATCGCCATCATGTGTGTTGTAGCCCACCCCCCCACCCCACAGTTAGAATCACTCCCTAGGACACAAATAACCCCATTCATCGCCCCCTAGTGGTTAACCCCTTCACTGCCATTTACACAGTAATCGGTGCATTTTTATAGCACTGATCGCTGTATAAATGACAATGGTCCCAAAATATTGTCAAAAGTGTCCGATGTGTCTGCCATAATCTCGCAGTCACCATAAAAATGGCAGATTTCCGCCATTACTAATAATTTAAAAAAATGTATTAATAAAAATGCCATAAAACTATCCCCTATTTTGTAGACGCTATAAAATTTTGCGCAAACCAAGCAATATACGCGTATTGTGAATTTTTTTTACCAAAAATATGTAGAAGAATACATATTGGCCTAAACTGAGGAAAAAAAAGTTTTTTTTATATTTTTTTGTGGGGTATTATAGCAAAAAGTAAAAAATATTGCTTTTTTTTTTCAAAATTGTCTTTTTTTTTGTTTATAGCGCAAAAAATAAAAAACGCAGAGGCGATCAAATATCACCAAAAGAAAGCTCTATTTGTGTGGGGGGGGGGGGGGGGGGGGATGTCAAGTCAAGTCAATTGTCAGTTAAAGTGACGCAGTGCTCTGGTCAGGAAAGGGCAAATCCTTCCGGGGCTGAAATGGTTAATAAACTGGTGAAGTTTTATACTACTACCCTATGGGGTCGATTTACTAAAGCTGGTGCAGCGCTGTATTGAAACCAATCGGCTTTCAGGTTTATTTGTCAAATCTTAGTTGAGCAAGCTGAAGTTAGAATAGGCTATCATGCACTCTCAAGTTTTAGTAAATCAACCCCTACGAGTTCCTTCCTTATCTCTATATTCCCTGAGCTTCTTCTGCCTTGTGTTCTGGGAGTCCTTATTCCGTGTCCTGAAGTGTGCCATCCATCCAACCTAGCAGGGATCTCTCCTAAAAAGTGGGGCCAGGCCTCCATAGCTGAGGTCTTACCTGTCAGTAAGCGGTTTGTGAGTTGGGTGCGCACCTGGGTGTGGCGCAGCATATTGTTACATAAGAAGATTGGAGCGATATACACATTTACATTACAAGAATTTTCTTGCACTGTTCACTTTTTATTTGGACTGTTTTTGCACTTTATTGGATTATCTTTGGACACTTTTTGATGAATTGATTTTCACGTGATAAATTTTTATGCAACATGCCTATGCTTATGGGTTGTAGTATTAATGCATTAGCACTTTGATAACGCAACACAATTAGTTTGTTTATTCATTTATAACAGTTTATATCTGCATCCCTTCACATCAGATCAAGCTTCTATCCATCTATTTTTTATGAAATATAAAGGAAGAAGAAGCGCACCCAAAATAATGTAAGCAGACAGTCAGTTTTTGCATTGGTTGTTAGCAGCAGCAACCACCGGCGTCCTAACAACCAGTGACTCATCTCTGCCGTCAGTGGGGGATTTCCTGCTGACAGCAGAATGCAGACAAAACAAAAAAAATAAAATAAAATGCCAGACTGAAAGCAGCTATGGGGGGCAGTGTGTGCAAAGAGGGGTGCAGGGTTTACAGTGAGGGCAGAGTGTATATACAGGCTCCCTCACTTGCTAACTCTGAATGTCATTGCTGGCCCATTTGTTTACTTTACAGCCGGAAATTGATTCAAACCCCCCCCACTAAAGACAAGACATTTTCCTCCTTCATACGCGCCTGCCACTGTTAATCAAATCCTGAGAGGACGGGACTGGGTGAGGCCGAGCTACTCTGTGTGACCATGGACTCCTGCACAGCCCGGCTCAGGAACAAGCCCGCAGATGTGCCCCCATAGCATGTGGCTTGCTATGGGGACACACATAGAAAAGGAGGAACCAAAAGCACCAAGGGAGACTCTAGAAGGGGGCTCGGGGGCCGCTCTGTGAAAACACCATTGCACAGAGCAGGCAAGTACACCTTGTTTATTATTTTAGGGGAAAAAAAATAAGCCTGTACAACCAATTTAACCACTTGCTGCCCGCTAACAATACATATACTGCTAGCAGGCGGCACAGCCAGGCCAGGCAACGTACTGTTATGTTTTCCGGCACATACGCACCAGAGTGCCCCTTGGGGCATATAGTGGTTCAATCGCTGTGTCCACCACGGCGCTCAGTACCCGGCCACTGTGAGCAGCTGGGGTGACATGCGATCAATAAAATTGGTCAAAGAAATAAAAAAAAGAAGGTGTATCTTTGCGCTGTGGTGGGGCGGCAGCTGACAGAGATAAGCAATATACCAAACTTATAAAGAATCTTTAAAAAAGTGTGTAATGCCAGGAGTAAATGAACAGCAATGAAATGTGAATACTGTGTTATAAATTGGCAGCACATTGAAATAAAGTCCAAAAAAGTGCTGAAGTGAAAAATACATAGAAGTCCAATCTTGAATGAAAAACAACAATAAAAAACAAAACGAAAAAAATTTAAATGCGCAGTCCCATGATAGGATCAGCAATATAAACGTATTGGTGAAAGCACAAAGTTCAGTGCAAAAAAGTTGGTGGTGACTTGAAAAGTGAAGAGGTGATCCAAAATCATCCACCGCACCCCTGTGAAATGGACACTCACCGGAAAAGCTGGCTGCTGTTACAACAGCAAACACACAAGCAGTGTAGATCCGCCATCTGTTGTGGGAAAGGCTGCAACTCACAACATCCAGATGTAGCTGTGGTAAATAAATCTCACCGGGAGCTAGATGAAGTCTCCAGTGTAGTATTTATTGGATTTATATGTTAAAAGACAAAATAAAATAAATCATAAAAACATGACAATGGGTGCCACTGCTGACCCTGAATCAGACAGACAGTGGGCCTGACATCTGCACTAGTCTCTCCTCCCCGATGCGTTTCATCCAATAGGACGTCATCAAGGGGTCCTCTAGTGTCAAATGTCAAATTAGTTTATATAGCCTCTCAAAACTGCTCAAATCACGGTGTCTCCTTAGAGAAATTGCAAACCGGAAGTGATCCGTCTGTCATTTTGCCAAATTGGTCATAGCGATCACATGATTACAATGTAAACAGTCATGAATGGTTTCCATTCTTGACAGCTTGCTTAGTGAGCATCACTGTAATAAGCAAAAACAGTGTAAAAAATAAATCCCCACCCCCAGAGTGACACTGAACTACTCTGATGAAAGTGAAAAAAAAAAAAAATGAATAAAATATGGATTTACATTTTTTTCCCCCATCCACTGTCACCAGCCAGCATTTCTGATACTCACCGCCACACCAGTCATATGAGGACGCTGTACTGCATTGTTGTCAGTATGGAAAAAATAAAAAGGTATTTAATTTCATTTTTCAAAAAATTGTGACAAAAAAATTACAGCTTCAAAAAAACTCACTATAAAAAAACTCACTATACCTCTTTCTAATTCCCAAAAAGGGGTCATGGGCAGGTGTCCAGTCCTGGCATTTTAAGGGCCTCAGGAAATTAGACAGGCCGTAAGTACCATAGTTTGTAGACTTATGCCGCGTACACACGGTCGGACTTTCCGGCATACTTGGTCCGGCGGACCAGAGTGTGCCGGACAATCCGCCTGTGTGTGGGCGGCGGCAGACTTTTCCGGCGGACCTCTTCCCAAAAGCCCGCCGGACCTAGATTTGAAAAAAGTTTTAAATCTTTCCGTCGGACTCAGTTTCGGGCGGAAAGTCCGCTCGTGTGTGTGCTGGTCCGACGGAAAGCCTGCTCGTGTGTATGCTGGTCCGACGGACCAGATACGACACGAGGGCAGGGTATTGCATCTCGCGCTCGCTGCAATAGGAAAAACAAAATTTTCCTATTGCGGCGAGCGCGGGTCATACCAGGCCCTTAGGTCTGGTATGGATTATAAAGGGAACCCCGCTTCGCCGAAAAAACGGCGTGGGGTCCCCCCTAAAATCCATACCAGACCCCGATCCGAGCACGCAGCCTGGCCGGTCAGGAAAGGGGGTGGGGGCGAGCGCCCCCCCCTCCTGAACCGTACCAGGCCGCATGCCCTCAACATGGGGGGTGGGTGCTTTGGGGAGGGGGGTGCCCTGCGAGGCCCCCCCCACCCCAAAGCACCTTGTCCCCATGTTGATGAGGACAAGGGCCTCTTCCCGACAACCCTGGCCGTTGGTTGTCGGGGTCTGCGGGCGGGGGGCTTATCGGAATCTGGGAGCCCCTTTTAATAAGGGGGCCCCCAGATCCTGGCCCCCCACCCTATGTGAATAAGTATGGGGTACATGGTACCCCTACCCATTCACCTAGGGAAAAAGTGTAAGTAATAAAACACACTACACAGGTTTTTAAAATATTTTATTAAACAGCTCCGGGGGGGGGGGGGGGGGATCTTCCTCCGGCTTCGGGGGTCCCTCCGCTTCATCTTCTCCCGGCGTCCGGTTGGTTCTTCTCCGCTCTCTTCTCTCGGTGTTCCAGTTCTTCGGCCGGCTCCTCTGCTGTCTTCAGGTAGCTCTCTTGCCAGCAGAGGTCCGGACTTCTGGGCTTCTTGTCTTCTCTTCCCCAGATGTTGACAAGACGCTCTCTCCGGCTGGACTGCTCTCCGAGGGCTGCGTTGTGACTTATATTAGGCGGAGACCCCGCCCCCTTTTGATGTCACAGTCCCTGGGCATGCTGGGACTGTGACGTTTTGGGGGCGTGGTCACTGGGTGATGTTGACCACGCCCCTAAAACGTCACAGTCCCAGCATGCCCAGGGACTGTGACATCAAAAGGGGCGGGGTCTCCGCCTATATAAGTCACAACGCAGCCCTCGGAGAGCAGTCCAGCCGGAGAGAGCGTCGTGTCAACATCTGGGGAAGAGAAGACAAGAAGCCCAGAAGTCCGGACCTCTGCTGGCAAGAGAGCTACCTGAAGACAGCAGAGGAGCCGGCCGAAGAACTGGAACACCGGGAGAAGAGAGCGGAGAAGAACCAACCGGACGCCGGGAGAAGATGAAGCGGAGGGACCCCCGAAGCCGGAAGAAGACCCCCGAAGCCGGAGGAAGATTCCCCCCCCAGGGCTGTTTAATAAAATATTTTAAAAACCTGTGTAGTGTGTTTTATTACTTACACTTTTTCCCTAGGTGAATGGGTAGGGGTACCATGTACCCCATACTTATTCACATAGGGTGGGGGGCCGGGATCTGGGGGCCCCCTTATTAAAAGGGGCTCCCAGATTCCGATAAGCCCCCCGCCCGCAGACCCCGACAATCAACGGCCAGGGTTGTCGGGAAGAGGCCCTTGTCCTCATCAACATGGGGACAAGGTGCTTTGGGGTGGGGGGGCCTCGCAGGGCGCCCCCCTCCCCAAAGCACCCACCCCCCATGTTGAGGGCATGCGGCCTGGTACGGTTCAGGAGGGGGGGGCGCTCGCTCGTCCCCACCCCCTTTCCTGACCGGCCAGGCTGCGTGCTCGGATCGGGGTCTGGTATGGATTTTAGGGGGGACCCCACGCCGTTTTTTCGGCGTAGCGGGGTTCCCTTTATAATCCATACCAGACCTAAGGGCCTGGTATGACCCGCGACGGGGCTCGCAAGGTGTCAATCTCGCCGATAAAAGCGGCAAGATTGAGATCCTTTGCTAGTCCCGTCGCACCTGAGTCACGTTCAAAATGAACGGACTTGTCCGTGTGTGGGCAAGTCCGTTCATTATGAAAGTCCGTCGGAAAGACGGGCGGACTTAGCCCGCCGGAAAGTCCGGTCATGTGTGGGCAAGTCCGTCCGTTTTAAAGTCCGGCGCACCTGGCGGACAAAGTCCGTCGGAAAGTGTGCCGGACTAAGTAGTATAGAAAGTCCGACCGTGTGTACGTGGCATAACTTTCACACAGACTAAATAATGTATACTGATTTGGGTTCTTTTTACCAAAGAAATTTTGTATAAAAAAAAAAAAAAAAAATTTGCCCAAATTCATGAAGAATTATTATTTGCAAAACTCTCCCCCCCCCCCCCCCACAGTATTTTTCCTTTACATGGAAAAAAATGTAAGACCCAGTGGTGATTAAATACCACCAAAAGAAAGCTCTATTTCTGTAAAAAAAAAAAAAAAAAAGATATAAAAATGTTAAATACGAATAGCAAAAAATGCCCTGATCATGAAAAGGGGGGGTTTAGAATCTTCCTGGCGGTCAGGTGGTTATATAGTATACAAAAAGGAATAAACAGAAAAACTGATTGTCCTAGGCACAAATAAACGAGATCCTAGGCATCGTTCTCAGCAAGGTAGGGATCAACCAATCTAAACTCCAGTTCTTTTCGTCAATAGAGATTGTATGGATATCCAGCCATTCGTCAGTCAACACACTTTGTGGCTTCTGTTACCATTTAGGAGTTTAATGAAGCAGAGTGGCTTTGAGTCCTGGCTTATGTCCCTTACTACATATCTTGAGTAAAAAATTGATAAAAAAACAATAATGATGGTCATAATTTACAAGGTTGTCTCATCAATCTACACATTGTGTACTTACAGGTAATTAGTTATGTGAAGTGACAGTGGAAGGGTTATCTACCATAATATTCTAGCTGATTGCACTCAGGAGCTGGCTGTGAAGTGGCTGTAAAGCACATGACTCATACTCCGAGAAGTCAATAGACCAGTCTAAGCACACGTGCTGCCCTAAGGTAAGAGTGCATGAAAAACACAACAAAGAATTAAGGGAACTTGTCCAAAGCTGTTTCCTGCCATCAACGGTTTTGTCCTTGAAAACAGAGGGATCTGATCATTCAGAAACAAAATTATTATTTAAACTCAACTAAACAGTTGGGATATACAATACAAAATGGGATATTTTTAACAAACCCCAAAACATTTGCAATGAAAACATTTTTCACTCTACGCATGGATATTAACCCAAAGCCAGAACAGCTTGTTAAAGTATATTTGGTCACAGTCCGCAAGAATATATTCTACTCCGCGGCCACTTTATTTAGGTACACCTTGCTAGTACCAGGTTGGACCCCCTTTTGCCTTAAGAAATGCCTTAATTCTTCGTCCCACATAGACTCAACAAGTTGTTGGAAACATTCCTCAGATTTTGGTCCATATGACATGATAGCATCACACAGTTGCTGCAGATTTGTCAGCTGCACATCCATGATGCAAATCTCACGTTCCCCCAAATCCCAAAGGTACTCTATTGGATTGGGATCTGGTGACTGTGGAGGCCATTGGAGTACAGAGAACTCACTGTCATGTTCAAGAAACCAGTGGTGAGATGATTTGAGCTTTGTGACATGGTGCATTATGCTGCTGAAAATAGCCATCAGAAGATGGGTACACTGTAGTCATAAAGGAATGGACATGGGCAGCAACAATACTGAGGTAGGCCGTGGCGCTTAAATGATGCTCAATTGGTACTAAGTGTGCCAAGAAAATATCCCCCACACAATTACACCACCACCACCAGCCTGAACTGTTGATACAAGGCAGGATGGATCCATGCTTTCATGTTGTTTACACCAAATTCTGACCCATCCATCTGAATGTTGCAGCTAAAACTGAGAATGATCAGACCAGGCAATATTTTTCCACTCTTGTATTGTCCATTTTTGGTGAGCCTGTGCGAATTGTAGCCTCAGTTTCCTGTACTTAGCTGACAGGAGTTAGCACGTGATGTGGTCTTCCGCTTCAAGGTTCGATGTGTTGGACTTTCAGAGATGGTATTCTGCATACCTTGGTTGTAACAAGTGGTTGAGTTACTGTTGTCTATCATCTCGAACCAGTCTGCCCATTCTCCTCTGACAGCGACAAGGCATTTTCGTCCAAACTCCTGCTCACTGGATATTTTCTCTTTTTCGGACCATTCTCTGTAAACCCTAGAGATGGTTGTGTGTGAAAATCCCAGTAGATCAGCAGTTTTTTTTTTTAAATATTTAGACCAGCCCATCAGGCACCAACAACCATTCAAAGTCACTTTAATCCCCCTTTTTTCCCCATTCTGATGCTCAGTTTAAACTTCAGCAACTCATCTTCACCACATCTAGATGCCTAAATGCATTGAGTTGCTGCCTCGTGAATGGCCGATTAGTGTTACCTAGCAATTAAACAGGTGTATAAAGTGGCCGGTGAGTATATAGCAAGCATCAAGAAAAAACAGAAAGAGCTGGTTCAGTCAAATAGATTCCCCTGGGTGCTGGAAATCTTTCGCAATTGATGTGATCTATTTCCATGGGGAAAGAGAATATTTCTCAAAAATAGTGAACGTTCTGCAAGGCAGCACAGAACGCAGTACAAATTATTTTAGAATATCGCGTTTACCCAGGATGGGATCCTAGAGATAGGATGGTCATTATAAAGCCATGTACAAGATGCAGGCACACTATAAAAAAATAAAAAATAAAATAAAAACCTTTTCTAGTGATGTGCCCAGGCTACATCAGTGATGCTTAAGTATTTAACAAATGAGGTATGTGCAAACAACAAAAGCAATCACAGCTAACCCCCATAAAAGTAGTACCAATTATAAATGTGGAAAGCACAGTAACCATTTCAGTTCAGTTTGCTGTGGCACAGTAAACTTTGTATGGTAATCTTTGCTTTACTGAATGAGCCCTACAGTGTCTATCCAGCATGCTGAAATGTTTTCTGTGATATTTAAAGACATGAAATATGAACAAATCATATCACTCTATAGTGTGCATTTGTCTCAATCCAGAGTACTGTGTGTCATTTCTGTCTGCTGCATTGTTCCTCTGCTATAAGCATGGAAAAAGAGGGCGGTCTGGATACTGCCTCTTAGGACACAACTCCATCCCGAAACATATACTACAAAGAGAAGGTTAGCCCATGGGACTTTAAATGAGTTGATCATAGAGGTCATAACAAGTGAGTGGAGTAAATAAACTAGAATGTATTGAAATGCCAACAGTATAATCATAAATGAGCATAAAAAACATGAAGCATACAACTGGTGACCATAAATATGTTCAACACAATACTGGAAATATATGATATACATCTTTTGTACTTGACGCGTTTCGCGAGGAGGCTTCCTCAGGAGTTGATGTATGTACAAGATAGTTAAAAAATAGTAAATATCAGTAAGATATAGCATTCATGATGGTTGGGTTTTTTTTGCATTTAACCCAGACATTGAACGAAAAAAAAAAAGAGAAAAAAAAAAGGAAAAAAACCTATTAGTGGGTACCAAGCTTAAAGTATCATAAGTCTTAAAAAAAAAAAAAAAAAAAAAAAAAAAAAAAGTAGAAAGTCTTTCAGCATGTATCCGACATAAAGAGCAGCACAATGCAGGGTTTTATACGTTTGGTGTTCAGTTTTTTCGAATTCTAGGTGCTTTCCCCTGAAAGAGAAATGCTTTAATATGGTAAGCCTACAGTACCCAGATGCAACATATGATTATTACCCTTTCGTTTATTAAAACAAAAATTGTAACTGCTGACTTTTAATAAAACAGACACTCCTGTTCCACTGAGCCTCGCTCCTCTCCGCAGCGCTTCCAATGAAACTGTGGGCACCCAGCTGTGACAGCTTTCAGCTTCACGGCCATGCTCTACGAGTGGACAGGCAATGTTCTGGGACCTGTGGCGTGTGCCAGACGATTGCTGGGAGGGACCGCCTAAGCAGCCCGTAGTAGGAAGCCCCACTCAAAAAGCAATCTCTCTCTCTCGTACTGAATGCCCATCTCATTTCTTGAGACCCTAACAAGCCAGGGAAGTACAAATACCCCCCAAATGACCCATTTTTGAAAGTAGACATTCCAAGGTATTTAGTAAGAGGCACGGTGAGTTTTTTGCATTCATAATTTTTTTCCACATTTCTTGGGGAAATTAGTTTTTTTTTTTAACACAAAATTGTCATAACAAATTTTCTCTGACACAGCACATGCTTACTTGCAATGACATCCCAAAATACATTCTGCTACTCCTCCTGAGTATAGCGATACCACATGTGACACAACCTGGCCACATACAGAGGCCCAACATCCAAGTAGCACCTCCACCTCCTAGGAACATAAATTACACAACTAATTTGATGACGACCTATCACACTTTTGAAGGCCCTGGATCACCAGGACAATGGAAACGCCCACAAATGGACCCCATTTTGTATAATCTATGAGGCATAATGAGTCTTTTGAATAGTTCATTTTTTCCAGAAGTTTATGGAGAACGTGGCAGGGGGGGGAGCCAAAAAATGAAAGAAAAAAAAAAAACGCTTTTTTTTTTTTTAAATACACAAAGTTGTCCATTTATAAAAGATATTCCGCTAGTATGGCGATACCACATGTGTGAGACTTTTACACAGCCTGGCCACATACAGAGGCCCAACATCCAAGTAGCATCTGTAAGCGATCTAGGAGCATAAATTACACATAAATTCCTGTCAACCTATCACATTGTTGAAGGCCCTACATATTTCTAACACATAGCATGTACTGTACATACCAATTACAAACCAAAATACATTCTGCTGAGCAAAGGGTAAAGAAAAGATTACCTGCAGTTTTAGTAGTGCAGTGGGCCACAGAGGAGAGCATCGGTCCAGGCAGCAGGCAGGAACGTAGACAGCGACAGCAAAACAGGCAGCAGGCAGGAATACTGTCCATAGTTAGTACAGGTAGAGATGTTGTCAGCACAGCCAAAGCATTGGTCCAGGTAGAAGGCAGGGATGTGGTCAGCAGCAGCAAAAGGATTGTCCATGCAGCAGGCAGGCATACTGTGCATAGTTATTACAGACAGCAGGCAGAGATATGGTCAGTACAGTCAAAGTATTGGTCCAGGTAACAGGCACATGGTCCATAAAGTCCTGGGTCAGTGCAGGCAGATATATCGTCAGCACAGCCAAAGTATTTGTCCAGGCAGCAGGCAGGACCATCAAGCTTAGGGCCTCGGTCAGGAAAGAATGAGGACAGGGGTAGAGGCTTCTCCCACCCAAATCTTTGAAGCCTCCGGACAACCAGACCCTATTCTGGGAACACAGAAAACCAAAAACTGGTTTTCTCAACTCAGAACACTCTTCTGGAGCCCCTCACATATGTGAGACCCCTGTGTAGCAGGGTGAAAGATCAGTCCAAGGGGCAGGCAAAAACATAGTCAACAGGCCGAGGTCAGTGCAGGTAATAGGCAGAAATAGACGGTAGGCAGAGGTGTAGTCGATAGTCCAGGGTCAGTTCACGTGAAAGGTAGAAACATGGAGGATAAACAATGCAGACGGCAGGCAGAGGCATAGTCGATAAACAGGCCAGGGTCAGTTCACATGGAAAGCAATTATATGGTTGGTTGAGGCACCAGGGAAATATTCAGGACAAAATTTGAAAATGGGGAAATGGCAGTCTATTAGAAATATGAGCTAATAGTTTACGAGAGTGCAATAGCGTCCAAAGCATTCCATGATGCAAAGGCCTGGTTGGGAGGGACATTGGAGACAATGGAAACTGGTATCTTTTCTAACTCCTTTTTTGGTGCACACCCGACATTTTTTGGGGCGCCTTCTTCTGGTTGCCGAATATTGTCAGGAAAATGGCGCTTATGTAGTCTGCTGACACAATCTGAGTGAATGCTTTTTTTGGGGGAATCCTTGTTGATAGATCAGGGCAATGACAATGTCTTCAATAAACTTTAGGAAGGTGTTGGGTGTTTACGTCGATTTTTGATAGGCGGCGAAAGCGTTGTAAATGGCCAAATTAAAAAAGTAAATTGCGACTGTTTCATACCAGAAGAGGGATGTTCATATTGATAGATATGGCTGCAACATTTGATAATTTAAATTCCCCCCCATTAATTTATTGTACTTGTGGAAACAGGAAGGCTTTCGAACGGGACCGCGTCTTCTGCGAAGTTCCATTGAGGTGTCATCATGGATGGTGGACATGATTTATACATCTTTCCTATGCCTCCACTTCACAGCCAACATTTCCTCGTTCCTCAAGCTTGTCGATTTCCCCCCCTTTGTAGTCTTGTGGTGACTAGGTGTGAAGCCCTTTGTTTTTTCTTGCTGTACCGCAGGCCAAAGTATTCTTCAGGTATAGGTGGCGGAAAAGTGGCAAACTAGTGTAATAATTGTCCATATAAATGTGATACCCCTTTTGCAAGAGTGGGAATGACAACTCCCAGACAATTTTCCAGCTTATTCCCATGTACGGTGGACACTCAAGGGGCAGGAGCTGGGAGTCTTTGCCTTCGTACATGCGGAAGGCATGCACATATCCGGTGGAGCTTTCACAGAGCTTGTTGAGCTTCAATCCGTACCTCACCCCCTTACTGGGGATATACTGCTCGATTCCCAGCCAGCCTGAGAAATGGACCAGGAATTCGTCCACAGAGATGTTCTGGTCAGGGATATAAAGTTTGGCAAACCTCTTGGAGAAAAAAAAAAAATCAATTAGGAGTGCAAATTTTATTTTATAATTTATCAAAGTCGGGATGATTTCGGGGAGGGGGGGAGGCACTGCGAGTTATCACTGAAATGCAGGAAGCGCATTATAAATTTCATATCGGGACCTGGACATGACAGATAAAAAAAAAAAAAAAAAAAAAAAAATCGGTATGTGGGGGATAGGGTTGGTAGATCAATATGCATGCACTTCATTTTCTTTGTAAGCCCCATGTTGAGCATAAGGCCTAAAAATAATTTAAGTTGCTCCACTGTTAGGAGTCTCCATTCAAAAGAGCGGGCATAGCTTTAGCTTGGGTTGTTTTCTATGAATGGACGGGCAAAAAGATTGGTTTGGTCCACGATGCCCTGAACCAATTCATCAGGGAAAAATACATTTAAAAAAAAAAATTTAAAAAAAAAAATCGATTTTAGAAAAATCTTCAGTGTTGACCTGCACACCTGGCGGTGATGTGAAAGGGGGGGGATTGTGTCTGACCCTGTGCTAGAAGACAGCCACAATGGGTTTGCCAAGGTATCCGGAAGCTGGGTTTGGGCCCTAATTCTTTGGCGTGAAATTCCAGCACTTGTACTAGGTCTCTCTTCCTGGGGTCTAGCGCCGTTGGCATTTGCCGGCTGGTGCTGCTGGTAGCTGCCTGGTCTTCATACGTCTTCTTTTTGGACGGACTACTTCCTCCTCTGTTGGGCTCATATTCAGAAAACAGAATCTGAATCAGAACTGTAACTGGGTGGTGGGAGCTCCCCACTGCTCTCATTGGTCAGACTCAGTATTTGATATGGATCGGTGTGTGAGGAGGAGAACCCAGTAACCCGCGGTGTGTTTACATTTGTGACGGGCTGTGATTGGACACAGCCGGTCATGTGGTAAAGAGCCACGGCAAAAAGAGGACGACTCCATATGATGCCTGCCCAGGATGGGAGATCCCATTTGCGGATGTCATTTGACAATACGCGGGTATTGAATCGGTTAATGCGAGATCTGGGGTCAAAAAGACCTCAGATCGCACATTTACACTTAAATGCAATTAAAAACAAAAATTCACATCGCTCCCATCATCCAATGGCATAGAGTCGAGGGGGGGGGGCCATCATTCCCTCACTCAACTTCCTGCCTCTCAAGGAACAGCATCGGATCATCTACTGATGGATTCAGTAAGTGACGGAGATGACCGGGATGCAGTGGGAGGGAGGTGGGCACATCTCCCGCCACCAATAAAAGGGATCTCGTGGAAAATCCACCGGAGACCACTTTTAATCAAAGCGGACCACTCGGTGTTGAAGAAAATACCGGGGTTATGGCAGCTAACAACAGTATTTAACGTCAAAGTAACAACGTTAATCCACAGTGGGCAGTCCGGAAGTGGTTAACTGAGCCCCATCTCTGTCCAGTAATGTCCGAGACTCTACCTCCTGATTGGCTGAGACACAGTAGCGGTGCCATGGGCTCCCGCAGCAGTCAAAGTCAGTTAGCCAATCAGGAGAGAGGGGGCGGGGACGGTCTCCAGCTCCATGTCTAAATGGACACAGAGCTGTGACTTGGCTCAGGTGCCCTCATGGCAAGCGGCTTGCTGTGGGTTCACTCAACAGGAGGGGAGGAGCCAGGAGCACCGAAGAGGGACCCGAGAAGAGGATCAGGGCGTTGCTCTGTGCAAATCCACTGCACAGGGCAGGTAAGTATAACTTTTTTTTTTCTATAGAAATAACAAAACGAGACTTTACAAATCACTAAGCTGGCCAAACATGGATCGAAATTCAGCCAGCTCAACAGGGACCACATAAACTTCGATCCAAGTGTGAATAGCTTGGTTGTACAGAATCTACTGATTGACTTTGGTTCAACAAGCATGTTGGATAAATATCACTCGATCAGTGCTGCCAGCAAAACCCAGCAGCACTACTCAATGTGTTCTGACAGCGGGGACGTCTCCCTGTAGTCAGAACACAATAGCTCAGTGGGAGTGATTTCCCGAAAACCCCCCCCATCTACTTACAATGTGTGGAGGAGGCAACCAGGTCAGTTTTTTTCATTTAACCTTCTGATTGAATGGAAAAACTGTATGGTATATGGGCTCCCTAACTATCAGACCATCTGAAGCCTATAGTAGGTTTAAAGTGTACCACTTATTTTGCAGCAAATTATATATTACAAGTGGGTAATGTAAAGACTCCACCGTTTTTGTTTATGTTTTTCTTTAAGCTATGTTGCCAACACCCACTACAAATTTAAACATTAGGTGGTTAGGTTGTGGAGGAATTCTGTGGCACTGTAATATTCAGAGAAGCTCAGATGATAAGAGCCAAATATGTCACACTCAAAGCAGATTTCTGGCCAAAATATGACTTTTAACCACTTGCCGACCGCCTAACGCAGATATACTGCGGCAGAATGGCACGGGCAGGCAGAATCACGTTCCCATACGTGATCTGCCTCCCGCGGGCGGGGGGGTCCGATCGAACACCCCCCCCCCGGTGCCAGCGGCGGTCGGCTTTTCACTGGGAGCGTTGGGAGGCGAGGGGGAGACCATCCGATCGTGGCCCCCCCCTCGCGATCGCTCCCAGCCAATCGGAATCCTCCCCTGCCTGTGTGTAGTTTCACACAGGCAGGGGATGTGATGTCATCTCTCCTCGGCTTGGCAGTTTCCGTTCCAGCGCCGAGGAGAGAAGACATGTAAGTGCACACAACACAAACACACACAGTAGAACATGCCAGGCACATAAAACACCCCCGACCCCCCCCCCCCCGATCGCCCCCAATCACCCCCCCCCCCTGTCACAAACTGACACCAAGCAGTATTTTTTTTTTTTCTGATTACTGATTGGTGTCAGTTTGTGACAGTTACAGTGTTAGGGCAGTGAGTATTACCCCCCTTTAGGTCTAGGTTACCCCCCTAACCCCCCCTAATAAAGTTTTAACCCCTTGATCACCCCCTGTCACCAGTGTCACTAAGCGATCATTTTTCTGATCGCTGTATTAGTGTCGCTGGTGACGCTAGTTAGGGAGGTAAATATTTAGGTTCGCCGTCAGCGTTTTATAGCGTCAGGGACCACCATATACTATCTAATAAATGTTTTAACCCCTTGATTGCCCCCTAGTTAACCCTTTCACCACTGATCACCGTATAACCGTTACGGGTGACGCTGGTTAGTTCGTTTATTTTTTATAGTGTCAGGGCACCCGCCGTTTATTACCGAATAAAGGTTTAGCCCCCTGATCGCCCGGCAGTGATATGCGTCGCCCCAGGCAGCGTCAGATTAGCGCCAGTACCGCTAACAC
Organism: Lithobates septentrionalis; assembly: GCA_037952835.1. Classification (NCBI taxonomy): domain Eukaryota; kingdom Metazoa; phylum Chordata; class Amphibia; order Anura; family Ranidae; genus Lithobates; species Lithobates septentrionalis. The sequence continues at coordinate 800,144 of JBBDGP010003112.1, read as the reverse complement.
CCACGCACGCAGCATACGCCTCCCTTAGTGGTATAGTATCTGATCGGATCAATATCTGATCCGATCAGATCTATACTAGCGTCCCCAGCAGTTTAGGGTTCCCAAAAACGCAGTGTTAGCGGGATCAGCCCAGATACCCGCTAGCACCTGCGTTTTTCCCCTCCGCCCGGCCCAGCCCAGCCCACCCAAGTGCAGTATCGATCGATCACTGTCCCTTACAAAACACTAAACGCATAACTGCAGCGTTCGCAGAGTCAGGCCTGATCCCTGCGATCGGTAACAGTTTTCTTGGTAGCGTTTTGGTGAACTGGCAAGCACCAGCCCCAGGCAGCGTCAGGTTAGCGCCAGTACCGCTAACACCCACGCACGCACCGTACACCTCCCTTAGTGGTATAGTATCTGAACGGATCAATATCTGATCCGATCAGATCTATACTGGCGTCCCCAGCAGTTTAGGGTTCCCAAACACGCAGTGTTAGCGGGATCAGCCCAGATACCTGCTAGCACCTGCGTTTTGCCCCTCCGCCCGGCCCAGCCCACCCAAGTGCAGTATCGATCGATCACTGACACTTACAAAACACTACACGCATAACTGCAGCGTTCGCAGAGTCAGGCCTGATCCCTGCGATCGCTAACAGTTTTTTTGGTAGCGTTTTGGTGAACTGGCCAGCACCAGTGGCCTAGTACACCCCGGTCATAGTCAAACCAGCTCTGCAGTAACACTTGGTGACATGGCGAGTCCCATAAGTGCAGTTCAAGCTGGTGAGGTGGCAAGCACAAGTAGTGTCCCACTGCCACCAAAAAGACAAACACAGGCCCGTCGTGCCCATAGTGCCCTTCCTGCTGCATTCGCCAATCCTAATTGGGAACCCACCACTTCTGCAGCGCCCGTACTTCCCCCATTCACATCCCCAACCAAATGCAGTCGGCTGCATGAGAGGCATTTTCTTCATGTCCTCCCGAGTACCCCTACCCAACGAACCCCCCCAAAAAAGATGTCGTGTCTGCAGCAAGCGCGGATATAGGCGTGACACCCGCTATTATTGTCCCTCCTGTCCTGACAATCCTGGTCTTTGCATTGGTGAATGTTTTGAACGCTACCATTCACTAGTTGAGTATTAGCATAGGGTACAGCATTGCACAGACTAGGCACACTTTCACAGGGTCTCCCAAGATGCCATCGCATTTTGAGAGACCCGAACCTGGAACCGGTTACAGTTATAAAAGTTAGTTACAAAAAAAAGTGTAAAAAAAAAAAAAAAAAAAAAAAAAAAAAAAACACATACAAAAATATAAAATAAAAAAAAATAGTTGTCGTTTTATTGTTCTCTCTCTATTCTCTCTATTGTTCTGCTCTTTTTTACTGTATTCTATTCTGCAATGTTTTATTAAGTGTTCTTGCATAGCAAGACCACTTACTGTTATCTCACATATATATTTAAGTGTTCTTGCATAGCAAGACCACTTATTGTTATCTCACATATATATTATTATTATTATAGCCAAATTTACCACCCTAACTCCTCCCACAGTTTTTACACTACATAGACAAGTAATATACCGAAACGTGCGGATTGTTCCCGAATGGTGTGCTATTACTTTGTGGAACATTTCGCCGAATGGTTCACGAAATATCGTCATTTTTGCGGCAAAATTGGTCCCATAGGAATGAATGGGGAAACTAGAGTGGGAGATGACAAAAGCTGGAAAATCAGAACATGATTTCTAAACTGCCGCCACTCCCTCATTTTCAAGCCCACCTACACAAATCTTATATCAAAACGTTCAGCTATCCCTGCTGCCACTAAACATGTCCACGGCTAAGCCATAGTCCTGATAGTTTTCACAATATGACCATTTGTTTGCAACTCACGCCGTCCATTGACATTCATTGAAACTACACTCTAGCCCCTTCAAATTTGAAGGGCAATTTCTAAACTGCGACCGTGCCTTCAATTTTAATATTTCAGAGACATACTATGTATCAAAATCTAGGTCTGGGTCTTGTGATTCTCACAATATAAAGATCTTCGCTGTAGGATGTATAGTTTTTAAAATACGGCCATTTGTTTAGAGGTCATTTCAGGAAATTTTAGCCATTAATCAGAGTGTACTGTTAGTGTTTGTTTTGTTGCCATGGTTACCAAAGCTTCTGTTATACACAGGGGGGAAGGTGGCTGGAGCATCTCAGCTGATTACAGAGCCCGGGGGAGGGGACAGACACACCATGTACTGATTTATAATAGAGGAATATGATGGGGCAGTTTTGATGGGGTAATTCTGATGGGGCAGTTTTGATGAAGTAGTATTTGGGAAGCATAAACAGGGCATGAGCGTTGCTAGGAAACAGTGGTTGTAAACACAAGATGCTGAGACATCCCAAATGCATGTGACTTCATCTGCTAGACTTGATAATGCTTGTAGACTCCTCCCACAGTTTTTACACTACAGAGACAAATAATATACCGAAACGAGCGGATTGTTCCCGATTGGTGTGTTATTACTTTGTGGAATGTTTCGCCGAATGGTCCACGAAATGACGTTTTTGCGGCGAAATTGGTCCCATAGGAAAGAATGGCGAAATGTTCAAAACTAGAGTGGGAGGTGACAAAAGCTGACAACCCCATGATCAGCCAAAACATTATGACCACCCCATGATCAGCCAAAACATTATGACCGCCCCGTGTAAAAAAAAAAAATATTTTTAAAAAAAAAAAAAAAATTTTTGAAAAAAAAAAAATTTTTGAAAAAAAAATTACTTTTTGAAAAAAAAATTACTTTTAAAAAAAAAAAAAATATTTTTGAAAAAAAAATATTTGAAAAAAAAATTATTTTTGAAATAAAAAAATTCATTTTTGAAAAAAAAAATTACCTTTGAAAAAAAAAAAATTACTTTTGAAAAGAAAAATCATTTTTGAAGAAAAAAAAATTATTTTTGAAGAAAAAAAAATTATTTTTGAATAAAAAAAATTCATTTTTGAATAAAAAAAATTCATTTTTGAATAAAAAAAATTACTTTTGAAAAAAATGTTCAGCTCTTTCAGCGAATGATGGAACTTTTTTACTACTATTTATACTTTTTAAAATATTAAGCTTTTTAACACTTTTCACAGGAGCTCCAGCCACTCCAACCACACAACAGTTACTCAAGCCACTCCACCCAGTTACTCCGCCCACTCCAGTTGTAGAGGCAAGAACACTTTCACAATTTCCCCAGAAATTGTACCTTTTCTAGTATTAAGTGTTCTTGCATAGCAAGACCACTTACTGTTATCTCACATATATATTATTCTTATTATTATAGCCAAATTTACCACCCTAACTCCTCCCACAGTTTTTACACTACATAGACAAGTAATATACCGAAACGTGCGGATTGTTCCCGAATGGTGTGCTATTACTTTGTGGAACGTTTCGCCGAATGGTTCACGAAATATCGTCGTTTTTGCGGCGAAATTGGTCCCATAGGAATGAATGGGGAAACTAGAGTGGGAGATGACAAAAGCTGGAAAATCAGAACATGATTTCTAAACTGCCGCCACTCCCTCATTTTCAAGCCCACCTACACAAATCTTATATCAAAACGTTCAGCTATCCCTGCTGCCACTAAACATGTCCACGGCTAAGCCATAGTCCTGATAGTTTTCACAATATGACCATTTGTTTGCAACTCACGCCGTCCATTGACATTCATTGAAACTACACTCTAGCCCCCTCCAAATTTGAAGGGCAATTTCTAAACTGCGACTGTGCCTTCATTTTTAATATTTCAGAGACATACTATACATCAAAATCTAGGTCTGGGTCTTGTGATTTTAACAATATAAAGATCTTCGCTGTAGGATGTATAGTTTTTAAAATACGGCCATTTGTTTAGAGGTCATTTCAGGAAATTTTAGCCATCAGAGTGTACTGTTAGTGTTTGTTTTGTTGCCATGGTTACCAAAGCTTCTGTTATACACAGGGGGGAAGGTGGCTGGAGCATCTCAGCTGATTACAGAGCCCGGGGGAGGGGACAGACACACCATGTACTGATTTATAATAGAGGAATATGATGGGGCAGTTTTGATGGGGTAATTCTGATGGGGCAGTTTTGATGAAGCAGTATTTGGGAAGCATAAACAGGGCATGAGCGTTGCTAGGAAACAGTGGTTGTAAACACAAGATGCTGAGACACTCCAAATGCATGTGACTTCATCTGCTAGACTTGATAATGCTTGTAGACTCCTCCCACAGTTTTCACACTACAGAGACAAATAATATACCGAAACGAGCGGATTGTTCCCGATTGGTGTGTTATTACTTTGTGGAATGTTTTGCCGAATGGTCCACGAAATGACGTTTTTGCGGCGAAATTGGTCCCATAGGAATGAATGGCGAAATGTTCAAAACTAGAGTGGGAGGTGACAAAAGCTGACAACCCCATGATCAGCCAAAACATTATGACCACCCCATGATCAGCCAAAACATTATGACCGCCCCATGTAAAAAAAAAAATATTTTTGAAAAAAAAAATAATTTTTGAAAAAAAAAAAATTACTTTAAAAAAAATAATAATTTCGAAAAAAAAATTATTTTTGAAATAAAAAATTACCTTTGAAAAAAAAAAATCATTTTTGAAGAAAAAAAAATCTTTTGATTAAAAAAAATTCATTTTTGAAAAAAAAAATTACTTTTGAAAAAAATGTTCAGCTCTTTCAGCGAATGATGGAACTTTTTTACTACTATTTATACTTTTTAAAATATTAAGCTTTTTAACACTTTTCACAGTTACTCAAGCCACTCCACCCCACCCAGTTACTCCGCCCACTCCAGTTGTAGAGGCAAGAACACTTTTCACAATTTCCCCAGAAATTGTACCTTTTCTAGTTGTTATTATGTTTTATCATGTTTGCTTTTCAGGTATGCAATTTTTTATACTTTACCGTTTACTGTGCTTTATTGTTAACCATTTTTTTGTCTTCAGGAACGCCATTCACGACTTTGAGTGGTTATACCAGAATGATGCCTGCAGGTTTAGGTATCATCTTGGTATCATTCTTTTCAGCCAGCGGTCGGCTTTCATGTAAAAGCAATACTAGCGGCTAATTAGTAAAAGCAGTGGGAGGGAATGCCCCCCCAACGTCTTCCGTGTTTTTCTCTGGCTCTCCTGTCTCAACAGGGAACCTGAAAATGCAGCCGGTGATTCAGCCAGCTGACCATAGAGCTGATCAGAGACCAGAGTGGCTCCAAACATCTCTATGGCCTAAGAAACCGGAAGCTACGAGCATTTTATGACTTAGATTTCGCCGGATGTAAACAGCGCCATTGGGAAATTGGGAAAGCATTTTATCACACCGATCTTGGTGTGGTCAGATGCTTTGAGGGCAGAGGAGAGATCTAGGGTCTAATAGACCCCAATTTTTGCAAAAAAGAGTACCTGTCACTACCTATTGCTAAGATAGGGGATATTTACATTCCCTGAGATAACAAAAATGATTTAAAAAAAAATAACAATGAAAGGAACAGTTTAGAAATAAGATAAAAAAAATAATAATAATAAAGAAAAAAATAAAAAAATAAAAAGCACCCCTGTCCCCCCTGCTCTCGCGCTAAGGCGAACGCAAGCGTCGGTCTGGCGTCAAATGTAAACAGCAATTGCACCATGCATGTGAGGTATCACCGCGAACGTCAAATCGAGGGCAGTAATTTTAGCAGTAAACCTCCTCTGTAAATCTAAAGTGGTAACCTGTAAAGGCTTTTAAAGGCTTTTAAAAATGTATTTAGTTTGTCGCCACTGCACGTTTGTGCGCAATTTTAAAGCATGTCATGTTTGGTATCCATGTACTCGGCCTAAGATCATCTTTTTTATTTCATCAAACATTTGGGCAATATAGTGTGTTTTAGTGCATTAAAATTTAAAAAAGTGTGTTTTTTCCCCAAAAAATGCGTTTGAAAAAAAATCACTGCGCAAATACTGTGTGAAAAAAAAAAATGAAACACCCACCATTTTAATCTGTAGGGCATTTGCTTTTAAAAAATATATAATGTTTGGGGGTTCAAAGTAATTTTCTTGCAAAAAAAAAATATTTTTTTATGTAATCAAAAAGTGTCAGAAAGGGCTTTGTCTTCAAGTGGTTAGAAGAGTGGGTGATGTGTGACATAAGCTTCTAAATGTTGTGCATAAAATGCCAGGACAGTTCAAAACCCCCCCAAATGACCCCATTTTGGAAAGTAGACACCCCAAGCTATTTGCTGAGAGGCATGTCGAGTCCATGGAATATTTTATATTGTGACACAAGTTGCGGGAAAGAGACAATTTTTTACTTTTTTTATTTTTTTTTGCGCAAAGTTGTCACTAAATGATATATTGCTCAAACAGGCCATGGGAATATGTGAAATTACACCCCAAAATACATTCTGTTGCTTCTCCTGAGTACCGGGATACCACATGTGTGAGACTTTTTGGGAGCCTAGCCGCGTACGGGACCCCGAAAACCAAGCACCGCCTTCAGGCTTTCTAAGGCCGTAAATTTTTGATTTCACTCTTCACTCCCTATCACAGTTTCGGAGGCCATGGAATGCCCAGGTGGCAAAAAAAAAAACCCCAAATGACCCCATTTTGAAAAGTAGACACCCCAAGCTATTTAATGAGAGGTATAGTGAGTATTTTGCAGACCTCACTTTTTGTCACAAAGTTTTGAAAATTGAAAAAAAAAATTTTTTTTTCTCGTCTTTCTTTATTTTCAAAAACAAATGAGAGCTGCAAAATACTCACCATGCCTCTCAGCAAATAGCTTGGGGTGTCTACTTTCCAAAATGGGGTCATTTGTGGGGGTTTTGTACTGCCCTGCCATTTTAGCACCTCAAGAAACGACATAGGCAGTCATAAATTAAAGGCTGTGTAAATTCCAGAAAATGTACCCTAGTTTGTAGGCGCTATAACTTTTGCGCAAACCAATAAATATACACTTATTGACATTTTTTTTTACCAAAGACATGTGGCCGAATACATTTTGGCCTAAATGTATGACTAAAATTGAGTTTATTGGATTTTTTTTAGATCAAAAAGTAGAAAATATCATTTTTTTTTCAAAATTTTCCGTGTATAGCACAAAAAATAAAAACGGCAGAGGTGATCAAATACCATCAAAAGAAAGCTCTATTTGTGGGAAGAAAAGGACGCAAATTTTGTTTGGGTACAGCATTGCATGACCGCGCAATTAGCAGTTAAAGCGACGCAGTGCCGAATTGTAAAAAGTGCTCTGGTCAGGAAGGGGGTAAAACCTTCCGGGGCTGAAGTGGTTAAGATAAAAATAACCCTAGAATTACTCATGTCTCGGGTAACAAAGGTATGATGTAAACTATGCCCAGTTTTCTATTTGTGCGGGATCGTTTTCTTACTTTGTGAAGTTCCTGCACAGCGCAGCCCTCTCCAGTGTGGGCATCTGAAGCCACAGTGTCCTCCTTCCTGGATTCCGTCCCAGCATGCACCTGCCGATCTCACACATGTGCAGTGCGGTGCAATCTTGGTCAGCTTGACATGGCACAGCCATGCCAAGCTGACCAAGATTTTCCATAGATGTCCATTTTAAAGTTTACGGGAGCAGTGCCATGCCAACCTGACCAAGATCTCCCAAGAGCCAATGCAAAACCGTAAATGACGTACGGCGCAGCGGCCGCTAAAGGAGGAAGTAAAATTAGATATAGGCATAAATCAGGTAAGTAAAAATAAATTGCCAATTCATTTTAACCACTTACCGACCGGCTCCTGTACATATATGTCGGCAATTTGAAGAGGGATATCTCGGCAACGGCAGCAGCTGCTGCCACGACCGAGGCATCCATCTTTACAGGAGCCGGTCGTGTTTCCGATAATGGTGGTCTCCGCGGTGGATTCGCCACGAGATCAACGTGATCGGCGACAGGAGAGGTGCCACCCCCCTCCCGCACCCTCCCTCCTGCTTACCGGAGCAGTCGGTAGCGGCGAAGGAGATCGGAACCAGTCAGTTCCTCAGTCTGGAGACGAGTGAGGCTAAGATGGGCCCATCCGTCTCCATACCATAGGACGGCGGAAGCAACGTAATAACGTCAGCTCCGCCCATATGTCTTAAAGGCATATTTTTTTTGTCTTTTTTTTTTTTGCATTTTAGTGTAAATATGAGATCTGAGGACTTTTTGACCCCAGATCTCATATTTAAGAAGACCTGTCATACTTTTTTCTATTACGAGGGATGTTTACATTCCTTGTAATAGGAATAAAAGTGATCCAAATTTTTTTTTTTTTTAAAAACTGAAAAAAATAATTAAAATAAAGTAAAATAAATAAGAAAAAAAAATTTTTTTTTAAAAGCGCCCTGTCCCGACGAGCTCGCGCGCAGAAGCGAAGCATACGTGAGTAGCACCCGCATATGAAAACAGTGGTCAAACCACACATGTAAGGTATTGCCGCGTGACCGGTAGAGTGAGAGCAATAATTCTAGCCCTAGACCTCCTCTAACGCAAAACATGCAACCTGCAGAATTTTTTAAACGTCGCCTATGGAGATTTTTAAGGGTAAAAGCTTGACGCCATTCCAGGAGTGGGCGCAATTTTGAAGCGTGACATGTTGGGTATCAATTTACTTGGCGTAACATTATATTTCACAATATAAAAAGAAAAAATTGGGTTAACTTTACTGTTGTCTTATTTTTTTATTCAAAAAAGTGAATTTTTTCCAAAAAAATTGCGCTTAGAAGACGGCTGTGCAAATACGGTGCAAAAAAAGTATTGCAATGACCGCCATTTTATTCTCTAGGGTGTTAGAAAAAAAAAAACAATATATAAGGTTTGGGGGTTCTAAGTTTTTTTCTAGCAAAAAAACCTGTTTTAAACATGTAAACACCTAAAATCCAAAACGAGGCTAGTCCTTAAAGCGGGGTTCCACTCAAAATTTTTAACTTAATCTTACCCCCTTCAGTTAATTGCATAGATGTTCAAATGCCGCACGAAAAAATTTTTTATCGCTGTAATTACCTTTTATATTGTACTTTATTGCGGCACTTCCTGTCTCTCCTCCCATGGGAGTAGGCATGTTTATTGCCTTTCCCCGGCGCCGCACTGTCTCCTGGGAGCTTAGTGTCAGGCTTCCCAAGATTCAGTGCGGAAACAATGATCATGCTTGTGAACAAGCTGTGAATGAACAGCATTCACCGCATCCAGGAAATCAATGCTTGTGGGCTTCACATGCCCACAAGCAAGATGGAAACAGCCAGCATCACATTTTTTAAGTTATTCTTCAGTATGAAAACAGACAGAGGGGGAAATATAACACCTAAACTGTGAGTATTATTTTGGGGTTAGCAAAGTGTCTCAATGACCTTAAAAAAAAAAAAAAAAAAAAAAAAAAAAAAAAGGATTGGTCGTCGGACTCCCGCTTTAAAAAATGTAAGTAAACCCTCCTGTTTTCAGCCAAGGAAGCTGCCATCTTTGCCTCTGTTTAATCTACAACTGCCATGATGCTGCACATGTGATCAATTATGACACCAGCCATTGGATGGTTTGACAGTTTGGTTGAGAGCACAACCAATGGGAGTGCTGCATTTCCGGCACGTGCCGGAAATTAAACTGTTTTATGGCTGGGTTTACTACTGCTTTAAGTGGTTAAGGATGTATGTTAGTGCTGCATGGTGAGGAGTGAAAAATGTGGGTGGAACTCTGCTTTAACTCCCCCCAATCATCTTCCACAGTAACATATCCTTTTAATTGTATCTCCAGCCAAACAATAAAATGTACCGGTAATATATTGCAGTTCACCAGTCCTTACACGTTTTGGCTTTATTAGTTTCCTTTTTCAGGTCAAGGACATTTTTCAGGAAGCACAGAAAAATACTGATTCATCTTGCCAAAAAATGCCTTTAGCTGTCCTTTAGCTGAACTAAAAAAAAAAAAAAGAAACAAACAAAACCCCAAACTACTAAATGTCCCAACTCCCATTAACATGTTTAAAGTCCAGATCGGGTGACAACTGTGGCTGCCACTACAGACACGGTGGAGTGAATGTGGTCACCCAGGGACAGAAACTGTTATTTGCTGGATCAGCAGGTGAAAATAAAACCACATCCAAGGACAAGTAAGCTGAATTATTAATATTGGTATTTTTTTTAGATATGCTTTAAAAAAGGACTAGAAGTAGGCTTTATAAAAATGACTCACCCAGAGTTTAAAATAGAAAAACTACCCACTCGCTTCACAGTATTTTGTTTACTAAAATATTAAAAGGTGTACTATAATCATGACATGTACTGTGCCACTGGCTCATTACCCTGCTCTTCAGAAGTCCCATGCTTACAGTGGTAATACTGATCAGAAATAGGTTTCAACATGATGTGATGCTCTTCCCTTTTATTATACATCTGACAGATTATTTTATGTACTTCATAACTGGCTGCAGGCAAACAGCGCAAAAATTCTAGGCTAAACCCAGCTTCGTGAAATCAAATAAAGCAATGAAAAGGGGCCATTTACATTTCAGCTGACTTCCCTATAATTTAGTTAATTGCAGTACAAGTTCAAAGAGAAACTCAATGCAATAAAGTATACACATCAAGTTTATTAACGATCTATTTAGATCAAGATCATTCCAGTGAACTCAGCATTACTCTGTAAATCTGCCAGGTCAATTACAATCTTACTTACTTTGCGCAACGGTTGATTTCCAGTGCCTGCATTATGTTAAAAACTTTGACCAACTAAATTGTATAGGTTGAAGTCCTATTGTTAGAATGGGTTTACATTCTGCTAACGCCACCAATGTAATAACTAAGTCATTTGGCAGTAAAAGGGTTATGCTGGCCATACACGGTTCGAATTTTGTAAGAATTTTCTTTCGAAAATCTTATGAAAGAATTTTCGTATGAATTTCGCACCATTAGTGGGCTGCAACAACGGCCGATTTTCGTGCGGCAATCAAATTTTAGGATTTGGACATGTTGCAAATTTTTAGAAAAACGAACCATTTTCTAATCAATGATGGGAGAATCGTGTGAGAAATGTAATAAGGAAAGAAAATTTACGGAGAGAAAAGAAGATTCCCAGCCACGAAAATTCTTTTCTGTAGCAACATGCGGTGAAATTGAAGGCTTGGTAGGCCAAATTTCGAAAATCAATGATGGCATTATCGGGTCACAAAAAAAAAACAAAAAAAAAAAAAAACGAACATTCTGATTTTGAAAAGAAAATTTGTTCGAAATTTGACCATGTATGGCCTGCATTAAACGACATTCAGGTTTTAGTGTTTTTGGTTCCAGATGTGATTCTATGCAACCACATTCTAATGCTGGCCATGCACTATACGAAAAATCGGCCGAACCCATTTTCGAAAAATGAACATTCGGCCACGAGAGCAAACGATAGTGCCATCATGTAATAACCGATAAATCGTTCAGTGAACATAAATGAATCAATTTTTTGTTCGTTTTTTTAACTAAAAACCTAGTGCAAACAGTTCGGACGGTAAGCACATTAACCTTTCAATTTATCGTTTTCTTCAGCAGAAAATTTCCAAACTTGTCCTTAGTTTTTTCGGTTCAAAAACGTCCCAACGATTTTTGATTATGTGCCCATTAACTGACCGAAAAACGAACGAACTGGCCAAATGACCAAATTTCGGCCGATTTTTCGTATAGTGTATAGCCAGCATTAAGCTTCAATTCACGTAAGCAATGTTGGTACACAACAGGGTAGTTGCTTTTTAGAAGATGGCAGTATCATCAGCTATAGGAACTTTGGTAGCCATGTACCCAGATGTACAAGACAAATGAAAGTGAGCACTATATGAAAGGTAACCTCTTTTTCCCCTAAGAAAAGGGTAGGAGGTAGATTGCATGCCTGACTTCCCATCTACCAGAGCAGTGGTCTCCAAACTGCGGCCCAGGGGCCGGATGTGGCCCTTTACTTGCCTTTATCCGGCCCTAGGGGCACTATTCTCCCACTGATACGAGACACTATTCTGCCAGCTGACATCCACAATGGGACACCATTTCTCCCGCTGACAACAATGGGGCACTATTTATCCCAATGATACCAACGATGGGGCACTATTCCGCCACCCAATACCAAATGTGGTGAGGTTTACTCCCACCGATGCCAGAAAAATATTTCAACTCCCGCTAGCCACAGTCCGGCCCTCCTACATTTTGAAGGACAAACTGGCCCTTTAGAGAGTTTGGAGACCCCTGTACTATAGCAACAGCAGACAGAAGCCTGGCACTTGGATGCGGCTCAGACAACAGACACCAATCTGCACTGTACTTCCTGGTTGTACTGAGAAATTCTTAAGCCATAGGCACATTACTCTGGATTTGAAAACACACAGCACACAGAGGAGAGGGGGCAGAGAGAGGAGTGCTAGCTACTGCTGCTTCACAGGAATGCCCATAAATTGGACTTCAGCTTAGGGTGGAGCTAGAGAGTCAGCAGTAACAGAAACAATGTTTTTATTGCACAACCACAGCTCAGATCAGAATGGGACCAAGTGCTAACTGCGGGGAGCAGGGTAGAGCCGCACTCTCTGTCTTATGAGCACAGAGAGCTGTTTCGGGAGCGAGCTCGCACTAGTGCCCCCATAGCAAGCGGGGGCACTCGGCGAGGGGGAGGAGCCCAGAATGCGAACGGGGGACCCAAGAATAGGAGGACTGGGGCTGCTCTGTGCAAAACCACTGCACAGAGCAAATAAGTATAACATTTTTGTTTTGTTTTTTTACTTGCTTTACAAGCACTTTAAGTTGTGACGACAGATCTTCTTTAAAGAAAACAAAGTTTGAGGACCATTTCACAACGGTATAACAGTAACTACACACTTAAAAACTGTCCCAATATTGCACATTGTTTAGTGGATGCACGATTCGCTTTACGTGAGAACAAAAATTCTGTTGAATTCATTTAATGGCAAATTATAGTACTGTATGCCCCCCTAATTCTCACAGTCACAGACATTGTGGGGCAGGAAAGGTCAGCCGTCACATCCTCTCTTCCAATTTTCTCAGACGCACATCTTCTTTCATGCAGAAAATGCTCTTGCTCTAGATTAAAGCAGACCTCACATGTAAGGGCTGATCTGACTTTGATACTTAGTAACTCTTGTTCAGCAGGCTGCAGTAACAGTAAAAAGGTAGCATAACATACACAGTATCTCACAAAAGTGAGTACACCCCTCACATTTTTGTAAATATTTTATTATATCTTTTCATGTGACAACACTGAAGAAATGACACTTTGCTACAATGTAAAGCAATGAGTGTACAGCTTGTTTAACAGTGTAAATTTTGTTGTCCCCTCGAAATAACTCAGCACACAGCCATTAATGTCTAAACTGCTGGCAACAAAAGTGAGTACACTCCTAAGTGAAAATTTCCAAATTGGGCCCAATTAGCCATTTTCCCTCCCCGGTGTCATGTGACTCGTTAGTGTTGCAAGGTCTCAGGTGGTCACTAGAAGTTGAACATGGCACCTCATGGCAAAGAACTCTGAGGATCTAAAAAAAAGAATAGTTGTTCTACATAAAGATAGCCTAGGCCAGTGATGGCGAACCTTAGCACCCCAGACGTTTTGGAACTACATTTCCCATGATGCTCATGCACACTGCAGTGTAGTTGAGCATCATGGGAAATGTAGTTCCAAAACATCTGGGGTGCCAAGGTTCGCCATCACTGGCCTAGGCTATAAGAAGACTGCGAAGACCCTGAAACTAAGCTGCAGCAAGGTGGCCAAGACCATACAGCGGTTTAGCAGGACAGGTTCCACTCAGAACAGCCTCCCATTGTCGACCAAAGAGGTTGAGTGCACATGCTCAGTGTCATATCCAGAGGTTGTCTTTGAGAAATAGACGTATAAGTGCTGCCAGCATTGCTGCAGAGGTTGAAGGGGTGGGGGTGGTCAGCCTGTTTGTGCTCAGACCATACGCTACAAACTGCATCAAATTGGTCTGCATGGCTGTCATCCCAGAAGGAATCCTCTTCCAAAGATGATGCACAAGAAAGCCCGCAAACAGTTTGCTGAAGACAAACAAACAGACTAAGGACATGGATTACTGGAACCATGTCCTGTGGTCTGATGGGACCAAGATAAACTTATTTGGTTCAGATGCTGTCAAGAGTGTGTGGCGGCAACCAGGTGAGGAGTACAAAAGACAAGTGTGTCTTGCCTACACTCATGCACGGTGGTGGGAGTGTCAAGGTCTGGGGCTGCATGAGTGCTGCTGGCACTACAGTTCATTGAGGGAACCATGAATGCCAACATGTACTGTGACATACTAGAGCAAAGCATGATCCCCTTCCCTTCGTAGTCTGGGCTGCAGGGCAGTATTCCAACATCATAACGACCCCAAACACACCTCCAAGACCACCAGTACCTCGCTAAAGAAGCTGAGGGTAAAGGTGATGGACTGGCCAAGCATGGCACCAGACCTAAACCCTATTGAGCATCTGTATGGCATCCTCAAAACGGAAGATGGAGGAGCGCAAGGTCTCTAACATCCACCAGCTCCGTAATGTCGTCATGGAGGAATGGAAGAGGACTCCAGTGGCAACCTGTAAAGCTCTGGTGAACAGGGAAAATAAGGGAAAAAGGAGGGCGCACCGACCTTGTGCATTACCAATGACAAATTTTTATTTAAAAAACATAAAAACAATGTTTATACCCACAAACAGAAGTTAAGGCTTGTCAAATAATATAACAGCACCTCTGAACACCGGCAAACCAGACCTGATGTTATAAGGATCAGACGATATCCTAAATTGCTGACGCATTTCAAGGGTTTACCCCTTTCCTGAGAGCCTAAACGCTAAAGGGAGGTAGAGAGACTTACCATATTGAATCCTCCTCTGGACCACACCATCAGATATATGCTCCAGTTCACTACGTGACCTGCATTTTGGATGCTTATGGGTTCAACCTACAACCTGTTGAGTCTATACTACCAAATTACAGTGTGTGAGGGAGGTAGAGCATTGCTTATATGGTCTTCAGAGTCCTCCTCTAGACCATATTGTATATTATGCCCTACAACAGTGAACTTTACCCTAAAGATCTGTTATTCCGTTTCACTTTCCTTACCTGGATAGGATTTGCTGCTTAACATAAACTTCCAGTTTCACACCTGATTTGAAATGGACATGCAGTACATATGGAAAACGCATGTTCCATGTATTAGTAAAATCATGCTTGTTAGACATGGGACATGTGTTTTTTCCGTATGTGCTGTATGCCCATTTCAAAGTGCAGTCATTCACGTGTCTACCTCTTTTTGATACAACCAATTAGTACTGTATACTATACAAAGGGATTGTTCTATCAATGAATTCATGAAAAAGAACTGTACCAATTATAGAAGTATCTTTAGCGAGATAAAGCTGCTTTGTGAACCGACAGCAATATATTTGATATGAGATTATACAGGGTTTGTCAGGGCATCTATATTTCGTCTGAGTAATATGGAGGCCATTTTAGATTAGAATTTTAATGTTTGTATACAATAAAGTGGATTGATCCAACGCTTTGGCTGAAAATATATATTATATATACACACACACACACACACACACACACACACACACAGGCCACTTTATTTTGGTACACGGGTTGGACCCCCTTTTGCCATCAGAACTGTCTTAATTTGTGGCATAGATTCAACAAGGTGTTTGAAACATTCCTCAGAGATTTAGACATATTGATATGATAGCATCACGCAGTTGCTGCAGATTTGTCAGCTGCCCATCTATGGCGCAAATCTCCCATTGCACCACACCCCAAAGATGCTCTGTTGCACTGAGATCTGGTGAACTCTGAACTCATTGTCATGTTTAAGAAACCAGTGGTGAGATGATTTGAGCTTTGTGACATGCTGCATTATCCTGCTGGAAGTAGCCATCAGAAGATGGGTACACTGTAGTCATAAAGGGATGGACATGGTCAGCAACAATATTATTATTATTATTATTATACAGTATTTATATAGCGCCAACAGTTTACGTAGCGCTTTACAACTTGAGGGTAGACAGTACAAATACAATACAATTTGATACATTAGGAATCAGAGGGCCCTGCTCCTTAGAGCTTACAATCTAAGAACAGTATTTATATAGCGCCAACAGTTTACGTAGCGCTTTACAACTTGAGGGTAGACAGTACAAATACAATACAATTTGATACATTAGGAATCAGAGGGCCCTGCTCCTTAGAGCACAATACCCAGGTAGGCTGTGATGTTTAAACGATGCTCAATTGGTACTAAGGGGCACAAAGTGTGCCAAGAGAATATCCCCCACACAATTACACCACCACCTCCAGCCTGAATTGTTGATACAAGACAGGATGGATCCATGCTTTCATGTGTATGCCAAATTCTGACCCTACCATCTGAATGTCACAACTGAAATCGAGACTCAGACCAGACAATGTTTTTCCAAAATTCTATTGTCCAAATTTAGCGAGCCTGTGCAAATTGTAGCCTCAGTTTTCTGTACTTAGCTGACAGGAGCGGCACCCAGTGTGGTTGTGTGCTGGGGTAGCCCATCTGATTCAAGGTTCGATGTGTTATGCATTCAGAGATGGAATTCTGCATACCTTGGTTGTAGCGACTGGTTATTTGAGTTACTGTTGCCTATCATCTCAAACCAGTCTGTCCATTCTCTGACAAACAAGGCATTGTCGTCCACACAACTTCCACTCACTGGATAGTTTCTCTTTTTTGGAACATTCTCTGTAAACCCTAGAGATGGTTGTGCTTGGAAATCCCAGTAGATCAGCAGTTTTTGAAATACTCAGACCAGCCCGTCTGCCACCAACAACCATGCCACATTCAAAGTCACTTATATCACCTTTCTTCCGCATTCCCATGCTCGGTTTGAACTTCAGCAAGTCGCCCTCACTACGTCTAGATGTCTAAATGTGATTGGCTGATTAGCAATTTGTGTTACCAAGCAACTGAACAGGTGTACCCAATAAAGTGGCCGATGAGCTGTATACATTTGGGTCGTCCATAACTAGTGTTTTCATATAGGAATGCCTAGGGACTCCCAGATTATTTTTGCAAAGATTTAATATTAAGTTTTGAGAAGGGCCTTGAGGCCAGCCTTTGTTGTATTAGAAGAAAAAAAAAAAGCGTTCCAGCAAATCTTGCATTTTTTTATGTAATAGAGATGTACAAATAACTAAGAACTGAGTCACTGGTGTGGTATTGACACCCACGTCTCCCTTGGGGCAGGAATAGAATGAAGAGGTGAGGTTGGGTAGGGTTTCCATCACTATGCTTCAGTTCCACCATGGTAATTGGCATCATCGCTCAGTTTGATAAAGAGGAATATGGGGAAGCAATTGTTATTAATTTATATGGTACGGCATATGTGTAATAGTCAGAGCACAAAACTATATTCCTCACTATATCAAGTTATGCTGTATGGACAGCACAATGGCACAAAGTGGTTAGTACTCTTAACTTGCAGTCCTAGTTTTGAAACCCAAAAAAAAAAAAAATGCAGATTCTCGCTACTAAGTTAACTGGCTTATATCAAACTGGTCCTGACCCATGCAAGTATGGCAGGGACACCAGACTGAGCTCCTTCTGCTGTGAACGGTTCTATGAGTTCTGCAAAGCACCAATGCTATAGAAGAGAAATACTTTGGTTACAATGCAACAATTTGACATAACACAGAATGAGAAAAACACAACCTAATGGTTCAGTGGTAAGGGTAAGCAGTATGGGTCACACATTAATCATACACAGTGGTGTACTGTTATGCATTCACATATGCTGGATTTACGCACAAGATGCAAATTCCTTTCAGCACGGAATAGGAGATAAAACATTTACAAGCAGGCGTTCCCAGTCCCCTAAGCATTTTCATGGGCTTTGCCTCTTTACAGCAGCCAAAGATGCAAACCATCTGCATGAACTCTGCACAAACCAGAGGACAGACCATTTTACTACATTTTATCCAGGGGAGCAGCACAACAGAAGCCATGCTATACTATAGAACCCAGCTTGTGGGGGGGGGGGGATCAACTGTGCATCATCAATTAAGTTAGATGCCCATCCTGTCAGCACCCCAATGGGGACTTTTCCTTCCTTTAACCACTAGTTGACCGCGCTATAGCAGATTTACTGCTACAGGGCAGCCGCGCTGTGCAAAAATCACACATATACACGCGATTGTGCACCTCCGGGTTTTGGGCACAAGTTCGTGCCGCCGGCGGCTTGCTCCCGCTATTATTTTACACAGCAGGAGCTCATCAGCGGGTCCCACGGACCAGATGTCCGCCAACACCCGCTAATCATTTAGTACACTGACAGAATGCCACTCTGCCTATTAAACAAAGCAGATTGTTATTCTGTCAGTACAGAAGACATGGAACTGTGTTTCTGTAAAGCAGAAACACAGATCCATGTCTTCCACTAGTAAAAGAACCTCCAACACTAATAAAGCGCTGGTCAGGCACACAATTAACCCTTTGCTCGCCATGTCAATCCTGCCAGTGTCATTAGTACAGTGACAGCGCATACTTTTAGCTGCCTTACTGTCACTGGTCCGAAAAAATTTTTTTTTTTAAAAAGTGGTGAATAGGGGTCCGATTTGTCCGCCGCAAAATCGCAGTCCCGCTATAAGTCGCTGATGGACACCATTACTAGAGAGATAGAAAAAATATAATATATATATATATATATATATATATATTTATTATATATATATATATATATATATATACACACATATACATACACATACACACACACACACACACACACACACACACACACACACACACACACACACACACACACAATAGTTTGTATAGGCTATAACATTTGCGCAAACCAATCAATATACACCAATTGGGATTTTTTTTTTTTTTTTTTACCTTTTTTTTTTAACAAAAATATGTAGCAGAATACATATTGGCCTAAATTGATGAAGAAAGTTGATTCTTTATATTTTTTTTATTAGATGTGTTAGAGCAGAAGGTCAGAAATATGGCTTTTTTTTTTTTCAAAATCATCGGTCGTTCTGTGTTTCTAGTGCAAAAAATTAACACGAGGTGATCAAATACCACCAAAAGAAAGCTTTATTTGTGGGGAAAAAAAAGGAGCACATACATTTTTATTTGGGTACAGGGTCTCATAACTGCGCAATTGTCAGTTAAACCTTCTGGAGATGAAGAGGTTAAGCAGCTGGCTGCATTAGAGGCAGTTTAGGGCCTCATGCACAATGCTGCTGCTAAACTCAAGTTTTTTGAGAGTTTAGGCAGGTTTATTTTTTTTTTCTACCCTTAAACTCCCCTAATGTTATCCTATGTGTTCATGTACTGTACATATGGGAGTGCTTCTAATGCCCCGTACACACGGTCGGACATTGATCAGACATTCCGACAACAAAATCCATGGATTTTTTCCGACGGATTATGGCTCAAACTTGTCTTGCATACACACGGTCACACAAAGTTGTCGGAAAATCCGATCGTTCTGAACGCGGTGACGTAAAACACGTACGTCGGGACTATAAACGGGGCAGTAGCCAATAGCTTTCGTCTCTTAATTTATTCTGAGCATGTGTGGCACTTTGTGCGTCGGATTTGTGTACACACGATCGGAATTTCCGACAACGGATTTTGTTGTCGGAAAATTTTATAGCAAGCTCTCAAACTTTGTGCGTCGGAAAATCCGATGGAAAATGTGTGATGGAGCCTACACACGGTTGGAATTTCCGACAACAAGGTCCTATCACACATTTTCCATCGGAAAATCCGACCGTGTGTACGGGGCATGACAGTTTAGTAGCAGGGGGGTTTAGAGGATTTTTTTGAACGACCTAAAATTGCGTTCAGGAGAGGGAAATTTGACCACAAAAAACATGGAACACTTAAAACGCACCTAAACACTAGGAGCATTTAGCACTTAAGCATTTATTAAAATTCTGGCCAATGAAATAAATGCCCAAAATCCAAACACTGCTAAAGTCACCCAAACTGGTATGAAAACATGCAGCTTAGCTGAGAGTTTATAAACGCTGATTTTCTCTGATCAGGATGAACAGCGTTTACAGGAAACCAGTATGCATGAGGCCTAAAGCAGTGACCCTGACCCACCTTCTAAACTTTTGCAGTGTAAACACAGATTTTTGGAGCATAGTGTCAAGCAGCTTTCAGCAATAGAACCGAAACCTCAAATTTCAAAACGCGCTGCTAAAAATGACAAATTGCACAACGCTCATTTCAGATGTCATTAGTTTTAATGGCACCTAAATACAAGGTATAAATCGCGCTGCAATCATGGTAAACCACATAGCGCAAGGCTTGCCGCCCAAAAAAACGATCAGGAGCTTCCATTCCAGCAACAAGGTTTGCGCGATTGCAGCGCAATTTATCGTACGACAATTGCTGCAGAACCGCACTGCATTTTTAGATGCCATTAAAATGAATGACATCTGAAATGTGTTGTTGGATTTGTCATTTTAGCACAGTGTTTTGAAATCGTGGGCAGAATCGAAGTGATTCTGACCCAATTCAAGATGCCCAGGTGTAAATGCAGCCTTTCACACGCAGCAGAAGCAGGCAGCCATTCCTACCCTTATCCAAAAAAATGCATCTTTCCTGTTTGTCTCTGGCTTACATTCTACTTTCATAGTCACTGACCTGAAACAAGCATGGAGACTAGAATGTCCTAATGAAGTCAGAACTCGGGGTCTGCATACTTGCAGTGGAGAAAATAATTATTTGATCTCCTGTAGAAGTTTGCCCACTTACAAAGAAATGAAGGGTCTATAATTTTTATCAAATGTGTATTTTAACCACTTAAGGACCGAGCCCTTTTTTGAGATGCGTTTACAAGTTAAAAAAATATTTTTTTTCTAACACCCTAGAGAATAAAATGGCGATTGTTGCAATACTTTGTCACACTGTATTAGCGCAGCTGTCTTACAAGCGCACTTTTTTTGGAAAAAAAAAAATACACTTTTTTTGAATTAAAAAAATAAGACAACAGTAAATTTAGTCCATTTTTTTTATATTGTGAAAGATAACGTTACGCCAAGTAAATTGATACGCAACATGTCACACTTCAAAATTGCGCCTGCCCGTGGAATGGCAACAAACTTTTCCTCTTAAAAATCTCCATAGGCGTCGTTTTAAAAAAATTCTACAGGTTGCATGTTTTAAGTTACAGAGGAGGTCTAGTTAGAATTATTGCTCTCGCTCTACCAATCGTGGCGATAAATCACATGTGTGGTTTGAACACCAGTTTCATATGCGGGCGCTACTCACGTATGCGTTCGCTTCTGCACGCAATCTCGGCGGGACGAGGATCGTTTAAAAAAAAATTTTTCTTCTTTTTTTTTATTTGTTTTACCTTTTATATTTTTTATTTTTACACTGTTTAAAAAAAAAAAAAAAAAAAAAAAAGGGAAAAGAAAAAAGAGCTATGGCTATGGGCGGAAGTGACGTTTTGACGTTGCTTCCGCCCTGCAATGTTATGGAGACTGATGGGGGCCATCTTCCCCTCACTCGTCTCCATACCCAGCTAGTGTCAGCATCCGATCGCCTCCGCTGCTGCTGACGGCTCCAGTAATCGGCGGAGGGCACCCGGAGCGTGGCAGAGGGGGCCCTCTCTCCCCCGCCACCGATAAAAGTGATCTCGCGGCAAATCCGGCGCAGGGACCACTCTTATCGGAAACCGGACAAAGAAGAGAATACCGGGGTTATGGCAGATAGCTGCTGCCATAACAACGATATCCCCCTTCAAAGTAAGGACGTATATCATCTTGCGGCAGTCCGGAAGTGGTTAAATGACAGACAGACTATCAACCAAAAACCCAGAAAAAAACTCACGATACACACAATGTTGTAAATGGAGTTGCAGTTTAGTGAGTAAAATGAGTATTTGATCCCCAAGCAAAACATGACTTCATACTTGGTGGAGAAACCCTTGTTGGCAAGCACACAGGTAAGACGTTTCTTGTAGTTGGTGACCAGGTTTGCACACAGGAGGGATTTTGGTCCACTCTTTAACAGATCTTCTCTAAATACTTAAAAAGGGATTGTAAATATGTAGACTTACCTGAACTGTACAGTGGATTTGCACAGAGCAGCCCAGATCCTCCTCTTCTCGGGTCCCTCCTCGTTGCTCCTGGCCCCTTCCTCTTGTCCATCTCTGTGCTTGACTGTAGGGATGGCGTTTAGGGTCATAGTCAGCATTTTTCTTTCTCCAAACAGAGAGTCGAGTTAATGCCAAAGAGCTCAATTTTGGTCTCATCTGACCACAGAACTTTCTCCCAATCCTTCTCTGAATCATTCAGATGTTCATTGGCAAATTTCAGACGGGCCTGTACATGTGCCTTTTTGAGGAGGGGGAGCTTGCAGGCGCTGTTGAATTTCAATCCATGGTGGCATATTGTGTTACCAATGGTTTGTTTTGGGACGGTGGTCCCAACTGCCTTGAGATCATTCACAAGCTCCTTTGTAGTTCTGGGCTGATCCCTCACGTTTGTCATGATCATTCTTGCCCCATGAGGCAAAATCTTGCATGGAGCTCCAGACCGAGGGCGATTGATGGTTATTTTGGACTTCTTCCATTTGCAAATAAATCCTCAAACAGTTGTCTCCTTCTCACCAAGCTTCTTGCTGATGGTCTTGTAGCCCATTCCAGCCTTGTGCAGGTCTACAATCTTACCCCTGAAGTCCTTTGACAGCTCTTTGGTCTTGCCCATGATGTTGAGGTTTGAATGGAAGAAAGATTCCGAGGACAGTCTTTTAGACACATAATGAGTTGTCATTAGGAGCACCTTCTTAAAAATTTACAGGACTAACCTGTGTACCACATGAGCACATCCCAGTCCATGGGAGCCAGAATAATTGTTGGTTGGTAGGGGATCAAATAACTTATTTACCTACCTGAACTGTAACTCAATTTATGACATTTGTATCGTGTTTTTTTCTGGATTTTTGGTTGATATTCTGTCTCCATCATTTAAAATAGACCTATGATAGCAACAATTATAGACCTTTTGTTTCTTTGAAAGTGGGCAAACTTACAAAATCTGCAGGGGATCAAAAAATAAAAATTTTCCCTCACTGTACCTAATCCAGGTCACCGACTCAGAAAGTACAAAGGCTACTAGATTAGCATGAAAGCCAAAGAAATAGTATTTTTCAAAAGGGAACTCAACAAAGAAAGTCTTCATTGGTATAGCTTTCCAGTAGGAGACTTCAGAAAACCTGTGTTGATGGCATCAGTATGACATCGCTTTGAGATGCTTCTGAGATCATTCAGTATTCATTGACAGGTGCACTTGACCTGCAGTTGACTTCCTTCTGACCTACTTCAAGTGGATTTTGCATTCCCATAAACTTGTATGGGAATGGGAACGCAAAATCCACTTGAAGCGAACAAAAGCCCTTGGACACACGTCCTTACTGCTTTGCCATGGTGTGTTATCTACGTGAAACCTCCTATGCTTTGGTTTACTATATGCACTGCTATTTATTTAGTTTTGTGATGTTAGTTTCTGCATTGTGCCAAAACATATATTTATAAACATGTGTTGATATTACCTTTTATATATCCTATATATGTATCCTTACTAAATAGAATGCATTATTAAGCAATACATTGAGTGCATTGTGTACTATTAGTACTAGACCCAGCCTGTTCACGCACAAGCATGTAACATGGAGAAAGCTACAAAACCAGCCTATTAATTTGTGGCCGCCAATTCCTGCACATTGTCCCAACCTCAGAGTTCCAGTACAGATCTTTGGGGAAAGATTAAGAGGTATTATTAATAAATTCTGATTACTACCAAGGAAAAACTTGGAGAATATTTACCTATAGTAACATAATCACAAGTGATGTTTTTTCAATCTTGTAGGATTAACAGTTTACAAGATGGTTTCAAAATACTGCTGTCTGTTCTGTGGTGAGTTCCGCATGTTAACAGACAAGCGCAAAGTAAAATAATCTTCATATCCGAGAAAATAAGAATTCAGAGAAATCTAAAGCATATGGGAAAGTAATAAAGACTTCCAGTGGTTTATTTTTCCACCAAAATTTTATTAATCAACGTAAAAGGTGGTATGAGTTACACATACTAGAATTAGCACTATATTTCACAGACACATGTTCATATAGGGTGGATAAAAATCAATGATTTAAAAAAAAATATATATAATAAATCATATTTTTTATTTTTATTTTTTATCAGATTTTCTTGATTTTTATAAAATGTATTTTAGTAAAAATCTAACTAAAAAAAACAGTTTTCTATTCAAGATACATTAATAATTTAGTTTGTTCAGCATGAAATTGAGCTTAGTTATGTAGCATGAGGCTGTATATTCTGCAATATTTAAATTTTTTGGTAAACTCCTTCAATTAATCCAAGCTCTGCAAGCTGAGACAACATGCACTGCGCATTGATGCATTCACACCATTTTGGCCGGCTTCTGTTGGACGATCATGCTGGAAAACCAGTAGCCGACCGGCTTCTGGCGTTGTCCGCTGTCCCTTCCCTCTACTTTGCGATTCACAATGTACAGCTGCACACCATCACACACTGTTCTTTGTGAATGGGAAAGCAGACAGAGGGAGCAAAGGCACCACACCAGAACCAATTTTTATCATAGGAAATGTTCCAAAGCTTCCACCATACTTTCTGGAAGCAGTTCAGTGGAGCTTAGAGAAAGCACTTTAAGGCCCCATCCCAGGACCAGCAGCGGGGTCCTCTCAGAATTCAGAGGAGAAGAAGGTCATCACAGGGAACCAGTGATCTCAGGAGGGCATTGCAGCACTCAATCAGCAGTCCCCTCAACCAGAACCAATGTCTATCTGGTGAGTAGTCATATGTAGGAGACTACATCTTGCATTGTGTAAAAAGGCTGTTTGATCTCGTCTTCTCTGATCCTCCCCTTCTTTCACTGTCCCCAATACATCTTCTGATAGTACGGAGCCTTGGGGGCACTCTGCACATGCTTAGTTTGGTGTGTGTTGCTAGAGAGCTTTTTTTTTTTTTGATGGGTGCATGTAATTAGCAAAGGGCCAGTCAGCACTGTCCAGACAGAGGGTCAGGGGTCCTACAGCCTCATAGTACAGTCAAAGTAGAATGAAAACTTCTCCTACAAGCTTTAAACCAGACACTGGTAGAAGTCACAAGACTGCTATATACTGTTGATGAGAAAGGGTATTTAGTAGGGGTGCACCGAATGGGTTTTTTTGGTGCCGAAACTGATACCGAAAATGAAAAATACACTAGGCCGAAAACTGAATCCGATACCGAAACGTATTTTTAAAAAAATATTTTTTTGTACAGGAGATGGTCAGAGACTGGGGACATGGTACAGGAGATCAATGCAGCCTCACCAGTGCCCGTCAGATGCAGCCAGCGTCCCCAGTGCAGCCAGCGTGTGCAGGGGAAGAGAGAGGAGACCCGTCGCCACCTTGTTGATTTGAGCGCCAGGAACATCGCAGCTTTCATTTCAATAGCTGTGTATTCCACGCTGCACGCCATCACATACAGCCCCTCCTCTTTGTCCGGGCACTTTGATAGACAGATCACCCGTCCAATCCTGGGACGGGTGGTCTATCAAAGTTCCCTGGACAAGGGGGAGGGGCTGAATGTGACGGCGCGCAGCGGGGAACACACAGCTATTGATATCAAATCAACAAGGCGGTGGTGGCTCTCCTCTCGTGAGATATAGGACACCCCTATGACGGGCGGCACCAGGTGCGGAGCCCTGCCCAATTTTTAGCTCCATTATCGGCCGTTTTTCTCTTTCTGCAAATTGCCGAAAAGGCCATTTTCAGCCAATATGTTTCGATGCATCCCTAGTATTTAGTAGTACATAGAACATGAAAATGCAATTATTTTAGAAACTGTGTACTGTGGGAGACCAGATATAGTGAATGCAGGGACCTGGGTTTAGTAACACTAAGTAAAAAATAATGTTACATTTACCAGACATTATCAAAAAGATAAAAATGTGTAATATATATATATATATATATATATATATATATATATATATATATATATATATATATATATATATATATATATATATATATATATATATATAAAATTTTACTTAGAAATGAACTGACATTTCGGCAGGCGGAACTTATCACCCAAAAATGATGTTGATAATGGTGCCAAAAACTATTTTAACTGTGCTCATGGTGTGTTTTTCATAGGTCGTGCGACTCAAAAACATAAAAATGGGTGCATTATTAATGCGTTCTTCCTGCATTTTCAATACATTTCAATGGGAGGTGCGTTTTTGGTGTGTTTTTTTTTTTTAACTGACCAAAAATGCAGCAAACAGTATTTTAACACCATAACAGAAGCACAAGGGACCAGTGTGAAGACATACATAGAATTTAAAAGGGATGCATTTTTCTTGAGCTTTTCTTGCGCTAAATGTGCCGATAATGGCCAACAAATTCATATTCATTTAAATTCATGATAATAAAAAAAGTCAAATTATATATAAAAATACACTTTTTTTTCTACAAACGGACATTTGCGGTTTTGGCCAAGTACATCCTGAATTCTGGATACCAAAATTTCCATTCGGTGCACCTCTAAAATAAATCTAACACACCCACCATTCACATTTCATGGTCCCTGTCTATCCACCCCCGTGCTAGTGCTATATGCATAGTAAGTCTACAGGAACGAAGGGGAAAGCATGAAAAAAAAAAAAAAAAAAAAAAAAAAAGTTGTGTGCATATCTGAGCCACAGAAACCCAATTTGTAAAAAACTGTTAAACAAAAATAAAGACATTACAATGCACATCCCTGTACACTGAGCTGTCTAGTTATCAAAGCGGGAGTTCACCTAAAAAAAAATAAAAAAATAATAATATACAAATACAGCTGCTGACTTTTAATAAATGGACACTTACCTGTCTCAGGGTCCAGCGATGTCGGCAGCCGACGATGATCACTCGCTCGACTCTCGGGAGCTGCTGCCGCCATCCTAGGTGAGGGATTCAGGAAGTGAGGTGTTGCGGCTTCACTTCCCAGTTCCCTACTGCACATGCGCGAGTCACGCTGTGCATCGTAACTGGTCCCTGCTATCTCCTGGGACCTGTGCGTTTCCCAGGAGACAGCGCGGGGGGACGGGAAGAGGCGTAGACTCCCACGAGAGTATATGCCAGGAAGTGGGTGCAAATACCTGTATTAGACAGGTATCTGCACCCCCCTCCCCCCTGAAAGGTGCCAAATGTGACACCGGAGGGGGGGGCCCAAAAGCGGAAGTTCCATTTTTGTGTAGAACTACGCTTTAACATCAAAGGCACATAAAAACTCATGCAATAACTTTCACAATAATAATGCTTATAGGTCTAAATGAGTCTCTGTTAAGTTTCCTGACTAAACAAAATGTCTTGATGGTCCCCTCTTTCTATTGTGTTTCCCATTACCATGGTAATAGAAAGGTTTTTAATTTGGATCTGTCAACGTGGCCAAGAAAAGCTCCACACGTAACCCAGAGAATCTGCATGTTTGCTGTTCTGACGTATCGCAATTCTTTCCTTAGAAATCACTGTCAGTCTCCGAGAGCCAACATCTTCCGACAAATACACATGTACACATGACAGGCCCAGACTTTCCCTTACAGCTCCCACTAATGAGCACAAATTACTGGGAACCTTCCCGTTGTGGCTCTATGAGCCATATGATGGAAGAAAACCATTTCTGGAAGTCATTTAGAAGGAAGTTCTGTGCATCTTCAATACGGAGAGGCTAGGGGAAGCTGACAGCTATTTGCATTACCTCTGAACGGTTCTATAGAAATGAAGTCATTGCTATATAACTAGAGAAAGACCACAAATGTACTGCCCTCTGGAAAGATTAGACATGAATCATGGTGAGCTGTACGTCTCCCTCTAAACCACAAGCTAAGTGAATCAGCCTCCTTAGGAATCATATATTGGGCATGCAGCAACCGCCTGAGCAGCAGGTACTATAGAGTTTCAATGAAGCGCTAATCATTGTATGTGCTGTGAAGCATACTAGACCATTAGAGACCTATTAAAATGTATAGTTTTTGCAGCCGTTTTACAAATACAGTAAAGCCTTGGTTTGAGAGCGTTTTGCAAGACAAGCTAAATTTTTTAATTAATTTTGACTTGATATACAAGCAATGTCTTGATATACAAGTAGCGTCACGTCACAACTGAGTATAAAAAAAAAAAAAAAAAAAAAGAAGAGGCGCTTCTAAGTGTAGCAATATGGTTACATTTAATGAAGGTACAACATTTAGCAACATCTAGTTAGCACCTCGCTTCTCTTTTATACTCTGTAGCTCCTGCTGGATTTTGCTTCTAATCGCCTTGTGGATGGACATTTTATGATTGCACAACCTGTTCACATTGCTATAATCTTTTTATGTGGACTATAAACAAATGGTTGTGGAACGAATCATTTGTGTTTCCATTATTTTTTTTGGGGAAATTTGTTTTGATATACAAGTGCTTTGGATTACAAGCATATTTCTGGAACTAATTATGCTCTCAATCCAAGGTTTTACTGTGCAGAATACAATTTATAGACTCTTTCAATGGACAGTGGGCTCCGTTCACATTTTGGCATATGGGGGCGACAATCATGGTAAAAATCACGCAAATAGAAACGGGGGACACCCATCGCCCAAAAGACGCTCATATACTTCTTTTGGGCGATAGGCGCCCCGCGATTGTACCGTGATTGTTGGCCGACGAATCTCAGGAAAATCGCAGCGCGTTTAGGGTGCTATTGAAACTGACTGGCAACGCACGGGCGTTCCGCAATTTGCCACCGATGTGAACGGAGCCTAAACATACTACAGATTACATGATTTTCTTTTCCTTTGCTTTTTGGCCTGCAGACATCGCAGGAAATTACAGGAAATCTCTCCAAAGTGTGGGAAATCCCTTCTTCAGCCAACCATCACCAGTCGAAGATTTCCCTTCTAACCCTGTTCAGGTGATGACACATAACTTTGGAGTTTCCCTTACTTTCTGTCTCTATTTAAATGATCACCAGGAGGAGAGTGCTGTAATGGGCACTTGCATGTCTACATGTTCCCTACACAACAAAAGAAGATGGGAACAGATCCCAGCAAATAAAAAGGCAATGAAAACAATCACTTAAGATGGCCATAGACTGAATATTAGCAGGAACTGTCTGAGATTCGAACCATGTATGTGCAGGCTGAATGTACCCAAGTGGATTGATCAACTTAGGAACAACCAGCCTGCCGGATTTGACATGCAATTATTGCAAGCGATTGTTATAGCCGCTAGCAATAATCACTGTCCTCTCCCAACTGGGACGGCTTTCCCTGCCAGGAATGGAGACATTGGCTCGGCAGTTTGAATTCACACATCAACACAGACTGTGTTGATGGGGAAATAAAGTGATATTCTTTCCTGCAACTCTCGTTATTGCATCTTGAACTGCACCCAAAACATGGAGAGACTTCTTCACCTGAACAGTTTATAAAACATTTTTAAAACAATTCTGTTTAATGCACTTTAGCCGTTTCATGGGAACAGCTAATCACATAGTACAGATGGGCTGTAATTGGCCCTGTCTGTACCATGTGATCACTGACCAATCACAGCTAGCAACACAATTGTACACACTGGATGGCATGAAAGGAAGCCATCTATTGTTTACAATTGTCAGATGATCTGCGATTGGCCACAGCGATCACATGGTACCGGCAGCATGCCGGTACAGTGATCTGTCATCGGCTGTGTCCGGTGGAGACAGATAATGCCTGTAGTGTGGCTGCACACAAGGCGCGTTCCAGGAAAAAAAAAAAATCACAGGACGTCCACCCAGAACGACAAAAGTCCCGCCGGTCGTCATTTTGCAATAGCTCCGATGGGAAGTGGTTAAAGCAGACCTTGCATTAAAAAAAGGCAAGGGACAGTATATACTGTCCAAGCCCCAGCCCCCTGTAGAAATAACCCAATGTTATTGGGCACAAAATGTACTATACCTGTAAATAAAAAAAGGTTAGATTTTATAATCTACATTACCATCTTCCACTCGCAGTGCCTAAGCAAGGGTGATGCCACACTCCTTCCAGTGAGATCCTGGGGAAATCTAGAGCATCTCAAACCTCACAAGAAATCCAACTGCAGGTGAACGAGGCGCTGGGTACAGATATTTAGCTGGTATTGAAGATATTTTGGTTTACGTTGGATAGCCTAGGTTCAGCAACTCTTTACAAAAAAAGCCCCCCCCCCCCCTCCTCATACCAGAGATATGGGACACCTAGCTTAAGAAATCTATACTGTATATAGTTGAGCCAGAAGGAGCGTCACGCATATTGAGAGTCTTGAGATTAAAAGTAACAATAAAAAGGTTACATACTTTCCCTTTAAAAAAACAAACATTATAGTTACCTGCTCTGTGCAATGGTTTTGCACAGAGCAGCCGCGATCCTCTTCTGGGGTCCCCTGCCGGTGCTCCTGGCTCCTCCTCTTTGGCAATGCCCCCAGAGGAAGCCGTTTCCTATGGGGGAAACTCATGTGGGCTCGCTCCTGAGGTGCCATGTCTGCATTAACACAAGCAGGGCAGCTCAGCCTCACCCCCCACTGCTTTGTCACAGAATTTGATTGACAGCAGCGGGAACCAATGGCTGCCGCTGCTATCAATCTGTACAGTGAGTAGGGATGGAGCCAGGAGAGCCGATGCGCTCATGCACATGGCTGGATCGGGATCAGGTGCAGCACAGAAGGTAAAAAAAAAAAACTTAAAAATGTGTTACTAAACCCACAACAGTAAAATCCGTCTGTATATGCAGCACAGCATACTTGTTATACTCACTGTGGAACTTAAGGGGTTAAACCTCTGCATTGTGTAAAAAGGCTGTTTTATCCTGTATGCACAGATCCTCCCCTCCTGCACTGTCTATTTGGGGAAGGCCAGCTAACACAGGCAGAGTAGCCGACCTGCACATGCTCAGTTGTGGCTTATGCTGGAGAGAACATTTACTTGTTCTCAGAGATATCCAGGTCACATGATATTGACATCACACATGTGGGCGTGTATACAGGCTGCAGTGGAAATCTCCTCCTACCTGAACACTAAGCACTGGAGAAACTGTGCAGTTTATCATGTAACCGTATACAGATCATCCAAAAAAGGTATATATAGTGGCAATATTTTAATGTAAAAAGAAGATTTATAAGCTGTGAGCACTGGGGGGGGGGGGGGGGGGGGGACTATTTTTCCATTACTGGGTTTAGTAACACTTTACATTTTCTTGATTCCACAAATGGCCAAAAGAAAACAAATGACAGCCAATATGACAAGCTCTTACCACAGAGATTCTTATTTCTGGTAGACATAGCAAGAAGTATATATGTGAGCAAAGGTGTGGCTGGCACAGCATTGAGAACGTTGCTCGGGGACAACTGGACATAATGCAGCAGCATATAAAAAGAACCTTTTATTATTTTTGTTGTTAATCAGTGTATGTTGGAGATAAATAAAAAATGGTCTATTGTGTATATTCAGTACCTCTAAAGTCCAATTATCCATTTTAAATGTTAATAAAAGCTTAGCAATTGTCACACTGACTAATGGACTCAAAGCTGAGAGCCTGGGTAAATCAATCAATCAGAACAAGGAGGACGAAGACTAAGTGTGTCAGTGTTAAGCAGCTGTGCAGCCTGACGGGGGATTGTTTAGTCCCCAAAACGTGTTGGCCGTCATTCATAGTCTTTTGGCCATGTGTGGAACCAATAAATTACATTTCTGGATTCGCAACATGTGTGTTTGGAGCTCCTTCTGGCTTTACTATATATACAAATCTCATGAGAAGAAGTGGACGGAAGTGGCTTCTCGCAAGATTTGGCTTTCTCCAATTTCCCCAAGAATCCCCCTGAACGGACAGGGACATCATGCCCACTGATTTAAGGAAGAGAGTGAGGCAAGTATTTATAGGTAAATTTAGCACCTAGTGACATTTGATGGGGGTAGAGGCCCAGACATTAAATTGTATTGCAAGATCCATTTTAAAATAATATATGTTCATTTACGTATGCTCCCCAGCCCTCAAATAGACCATGCCCATAAATTTTATTCATCTTAGATCTAAAAAAAATAAATAAAATAGGAGTACTGTGCTCACTACCAATGAAGGATGTGACACCCACCGTCTTCTCCTGCTCCAACTGCTAGGTTAAAGGACAAGTACATGACCTGCATGGCCATCAAGAAAAGCATCCAGGCTCAGAATGACCATTATTCTCGCCACACCTGCACTTTTATACAAAATTTTAAAAAGGTAGGAGATCCCATTTTTTACTGAAAAAACACATTTGTATCTTCGCAGTCAGACAAATCCGTAATTTCCATGGTTATTGGCACCGAATTACTCTCATTTCAACAGCTCTGACAAATATGACCACAGAATGATTACTGAAGAGTAGTTGCTAAATGACAGTTTTGAATGTGCAGCTGTATAAAGTTTGCCTATATCAGGGACCTGTTAGATGGGTAATTTGTGCACAGAGTTTAATCTTCTCTACACAAAAAGACATAATAACAAATCTAGCGCTCATACACTTTGCAGCTGTGAATTTCAAACTCTGCAGTCATTGTAGAAGACGTCCACTTGCCTTAATTACATAGAAATGAACAGGCTGAAAAGGAACAGAAGAGAGGAAGAAGCATAAAAGCTGACACATGGAAAAAAAAAATAAAAATAAGACGGGCAGATGAAAGATATGCCATGCATTTTTAAAAACCATGCTACTTAAAAGGAAAAGTCCACCTTTAGATCTACTATGCAGATTCTGCCCCCACCCCCAAAAATATCTAAATCCAAAACTTGTTTCCATTTTGGATAGAGTAGGGGGTGTGTTAAAACCAAATGCCACATTTTTGCCATCTCGGTCTAATTAAGGAGATTTCCCAACACTTCCTGTCCTGCAGATTCAACAGGAAATGAGGATTTTTCCCCCCAATGTAAGACAAATCCCCCGAGTTGCCATGTGAGCTTGTTGGCATACACGGGTTAGACAAAAATATGAAAACACAGGGTACAAACAAAAAATTGTTACCAAATATGGTGTTGGACCACCTTCAGCATCCAAGAATGCTCGAATTCGCCTGTGAATTGACAAATATTATTCCGGGTCTCCACCCTGCTCAATGTCCCATTGTCTCGTTCGGTTAGTTGATCAGCGCTTATGCTGATCAGACGTTTTTCCGTAAACTGTATATGCTGCCATAACCTTTGATACTGGATCCCATGACAACACAAATAAATTGGCAACTTCAGTCAGAGGCGCCAGCTAAGCGGACACCAACAATTTGCCCTCTTTGAAACCCAGTAAGCCCTGTCATGACTTCGTATTACTAGCAATGCAAGCAGTGAATGAGGAAAGTGAGGCTTCCCACCTGTGAGCTAGGCGTCTCATCACATAGAGGAAGCAAAAGAATGTGAGGTAAGCGGGGATCCCTTGGTTTAAGGCCCCCCTTTCCCTTACGGGATGATGGTGGTAAGAGTTTCAAGTCCCTGATTGATTGATAGGGGGTTTTGTGATAGGTCAAAAAAGGTCAGCTGATTTCAAATGTTCTGCAAGTTCTGGGGGGTCCACCAAGACAGGTCATTTAAGGTCACCCGACACCCCAGAACCCCTATTTAAGCAGGAGGCTGAGGGGGGTCTTTGCCATTTGCCAGAGGGATATTTAAAGAGCACTCCACTGATTTTGGCCAATTTTGTTTACAGTTCTAAAGCATTGATTAAAATTTGTTATGGTGAATTGTTACCTGTTTATATTATCGGTTTATATATTTGTGAAAACCAATAAACAAGGCTGCGGCCATTATTAATCCAGTTTTGTGTGTCTAGTGTTCTTTGTACATTAGGAGTTTATGCCGCCTACCGTCCCATGTTACATCACTTCCACTGCGAAACATGTCATCGCTTTCACACCTAAAAATCATGTAGAGTTTCCATGTTTTTGTCCAACCCCTGTATTTCCTCTCTATTAAGGTTCTGGAGGCAACTCCAAATTTTGGATTTCAACCAACTTTTCATCCCAGTGAAGCAATTAATCAGCACAGCTAGAGTGAGTAAATCTCCCCAACAGGGACACAGACAGTAATAAAAACCTGAGTTGTTCTAACCCCATCCGTTCTATTCAAATCGAAACTTTGCCTTTAGTTATACTCTAAAAGTAGACAGGTGGTCACTACCTCACCAGCAATCCAAATGGCACATATAAAAAATTGCTTGATTACCCTGTAATGCTTAGTAGGGCTGCAACTAACGATTATTTTCATAATCGATTAGTTGGCCGATTATTGTTTCGATTAATCGGTTAATAACCTTAAAAAAAAGTGTGGTGTATAATTTAGTTTAATATGTAAAGTTTTAAAAAAAAGGAAATGTATTCCTAAATATCTCAATGCAGTGGTAAATATAAATCATCAACTTTATGGTTAGGGAGCAAAAGCTCTAATCCACTCTCAGAATAAGACAGGGGAGATATACTGTATATACAATTAGAAGAGATATACTGTATATACTATTAGAGGAGATATACTGTATATACTATTAGAGGAGATATGCTGTATATACTATTAGAGGAGATATACTGTATATACAATTAGAAGAGGTATACTGTATATACAATTAGAGGATATATACTATTAAAAGGTGAATCTGATAAATATCATCAGACTTAGAGATCAATTTTTTTTATTTAAAAACCAGCAATGTCTTCTGTCAAAAAAAAATTTAATTTTAAGAACGTTCATTCGATTTTCTAATCGTTAGTGGGGTCAATTCGATGTTCATTTTCAAACACGGTGATGGGAAAATTTAGAAATAATAGAAAACTTCTTGGTGAAAGGAATTTTCAGACAACGTATGTGGTTTTCGTTCAAAAATGACATTAGTTTTAAAAACAGAATGTTAAAAACAAGTTAAAATTTCAAACATTCTTTCATTCAGCGAATGTCCAAAGATTTTTCGTCTGAATATTTCGTAGGAATATTGTCCCATATGTCCCATAGGAAACCATGTAAAAAGGAACTGTAGTGCGTTTCTGCAAAAAGCACCAAAAAACACATAGGTGTGAACCAGGTCTAAGACGTTTAGTAACATAATGGGGTTAAAAAAAATAAAATTACCCCTTTAGATAATCACTACTGTAAGGGGTTCATTTTTTTACTGTAGAACTGTGAAAGTAATATTTACAGTAACGATTATTTGTTCTTTTTGTGCTATAAAAGGCTAATTTTAGTTTTTTTTAACCCCATTATGTTACTGCCCGATTAACCGATTATGAAAATAGTAATCGATTAATTTCATAATCGATTAGTTGTCGATTAATCGATTAGTTATTTCAGCCCTAATGCTTAGTAATAGTAATAACTGCCAAAATAATTTTTTTTGGAGTTCGTGGTCATGCGAGTGCCAATACTTGGTATATGCCCTTCCCTGATCAGTGACGGGCAGAGACTTTCCCGGGAAGGTCGTCAGGACTGAAAGTCGGAGTAAAGGAGTTCTAGAAACTGGAGTAAGAGAAAGCGTAAAGACTGAGCGGTGCGGAAGCTAACTAAACCACTGAGGCATGGGCACTACAGAAAGGTGTAGACTGTTCGAGCCTTTTGCATACGTTGGTGCTGCTTCTGACATTGCCGGGGAGTCAGCCACCTGCAGAGCGGCTGAC
The DNA here is from genome assembly GCA_037952835.1 of Lithobates septentrionalis. Lineage (NCBI taxonomy): Eukaryota > Metazoa > Chordata > Amphibia > Anura > Ranidae > Lithobates > Lithobates septentrionalis. The sequence goes on along the minus strand of JBBDGP010003112.1, from coordinate 764,453 downwards.
CGCACTGTCGAACCAGCACAGGAAACCAATTCAGATCTGGGGGGAAAGGCAAGATCACCACGTAAATATAGTTTACATTAAAATAAGGTTTTAACAATGAGCATACTGTCAGTGTACATATATTCTTGGAAACTTTCAAAGAACAGATTATCACTTTTAGCTAAAGAACCACTTTAGTTCAAAAAGTCAAACCAGATCTAACCCTGCCCAGGCTTCTTAGACCCACCTTTAAATATAATGGCTGTCCCAAGTATCTGCCCTAAAACGTTTTATTAAATTATCTTTGGTAATGCACTAGGGCTGAAACAACTAAATCGATTAATCGACAACTAATCGATTATGAAATTAATCGATTACTATTTTCATAATCGATTAATCGGCCAGCTGCCTGCATACAGAATGCATTATTTGTTTACATATCAGGGAATACAGTGCAGCACACATACAGCTCAGTACACTGTCCATACATGTCAGTAAGTGCCTGAGAACTTGTGAATGTGTGAGGAGCAATGCCCCATGGGACTTGTAGTCCTGGGCAGGAAGTGAGTGGTTCTAAAGGCAGAAGTTTTCTTTACCTTGTTATTGGGGCACTCTATGCTGTACTTAACGCACAGAAAAAAGCAGTGTAGAAACAGATCAAAAGCAAACTGCATAGGCATGTACTGAGCCTTTTGCTGACAAGAATATTCATATGAAAAATCTTTGTACATTCGCTGAATGAAAGAATGTTTCAAATTTTCACTTGCTTTTAACATTCTGTTTTAAAATGAATGTAATTTATGAATGAAAACCACATACACTGTCTGAAAAATTCCTTTGACCAAGAAGGTTACTATTATTTCTAAATTTTCCTGTCACTGTGGTTGAAAACGAACGTCGATTTGATCCCACCAACGATTCGAAAATTGAACGAACGTTCTTAAAATTACATTTTTTTGAGGGAAGACATTGTTTTTGTATGGCCAGCATATAATATATTACAGTTCCGTTTGAAAATCTGCAAAACCGTCTAACTTTTTTTTTCTTTAAAAAAAGATCTGAGTCTGATGATATTTACCAGATTCAACCTCTAATAGTATATACTAGGGGTGCAACGGATCGTTGCCGATCCGTGATCCGTACGGATCACCCTCCGCGGATCGGCACACCCGCGATCCGCGGAACACTTTTCGGCCTCAGCCATAGGAAAGTCCCCGGCTTCGGCCTAGCTCCGGAGCTGCGGCCATCTTGGTACACCCGGAAGTGGCCGCTGTCTCGACAGGAAGTGACGTTTCGTCGCCGCCATCTTGCTACACCCCACACTCCTGCACAGTACAATAATGATAAAGTGAGAAGGGGGCAAGCGGACATCTTGTTACACCCACCGGAGTTTTAAATTTAAAAGCCATTTTCAACACAAAACTGAGCTTATATGCACAAATACTGTATTTATGCATATAAGCTCGGTTTTGTGTTGAAAATAGCTTTTAAATCTAAAACTCCGGTGGGTGTAACAAGATTTGTGTGTTTTGTTTTTTTTTTTGTTTGTTTTTTTTTATGCTGATCCGAGGATCGATCCGATCCGTGACTCTGATCCGAGGATCGATCCGATCCGTGACTCTGATCCGAGGATCGATCCGATCCGTGAGATTTTTGATCCGTTGCACCCCTAGTATATACAGTATATATCTCTTCTAATAGTATATAAAGTATATATCTCTTCTAATAGTATATACAGTATATTTCCTCTACACGTAGTATTTATTTTGCATACATTTCCTATTACTGCATGCAGCATTTCTATTGCCTTGTAACCATGGTAGGGATATTGCATTATCTAAATACTTTGACAAACAAGCTTCATATGCCATTATAAACCTTGGCAGAGCAATGCAGGAAAATAAAGGGGATTAAAAAAAAATAAAATAATCTTCTAGTGACAGGCACCAGTGAAATGCCCTAGAGTTCATCTGATAGCACAGAGCAACATCATCCTTTATAACCTAAAAAGTCTATGACCTCAGGGTCTCAATGTTACCTTTAGCTCGCAAAATGGAATCTACAGGAAAGAAAGTGAAAGTGGCAATTAATAGGAGATACATATGGATAAGATCTAAGAAAAGAAAGGGTTATCCATAGCAATTCATTCAATTCCAGGAGCTTTATTCCAGTGCCAGTTAAAATAAAAAAACAAGACCCTGATTGGCTACGAAGAGCAAAACCCCCATATGTCGAAACCTCAATTTTATTTTTTTAACCATGATATAGTTCTACTCACTGACTATATTCTCAGAGATCAAAAGGACAACCAATAAAGCATGTTCACATGAGAGTGCCATCTAAACCAAGCCCAAAAAAAAAAAAAAAAAAAAAAAAAAAAAGGAAGAAGAACATTAATTCCAAATGTCACAACCAAGTACTCCATCTTCTTGTGAAAAGAGACCAGCTGACGTAAAGCACCATAGCTTAGGTACCTATGCATGAAGGTTAAAAAAAAAACAACCAGCGATGTGCACGAAACCAGAGGCTCTCCCACCTGATTGGCTGAGATGCAGAAGCAGGGCTACCGTTGCTGTCAATCACAGCCAGTGAGGCATGAAAGGGGGGGGGGGACCGTGCTCTGTGTCTTATGGATGCAGAGAGGCGGCTCAGGAGCAGCTTGCTATGGGGGCACTCTGCAAGGGGGAGGGGCCGGGTGCCGACGGGGGACCCAAGAAGAGGAGGATCGGGGCTTCTCTGTGCAAAACCACTGCAACAGAGCAGGTAAGTAGAATACGTTTGTAAAGTAAAAAACAAAACAACAAAAAAAAAAAAAAATGGGGGAAGCACATTACTCACTTTTGCTCATTCTTAGGCAAATAAATGATGGAGCGGGTCAACCAAAAAGTACCTGAAATGGTCAGTGTTAACACCTATATACACACACACACAGGTCTACTAACAGCCGCCTATGATTTGCAGTTTTAGAAGTAGTACACCTATAAATGGAACATCTCGAAGCAATATAAAGCCTTGTTATAAAACATTCCTGCACTCACCAGCCTGAACCAACTCCTCCATGTAAAAAAATTTGGACATGTTGCTCAACCAAACCTCTGGGCGTATAAACAGCAATCAAAGTGCAGAGGTTTTTAATTAGCAACGAGAAACCTTAATTAAGTCCTTTGCGTCTCTGTATATTAATCAGGACGCCCTGCAGGGAGAGTTTCCAAGGATTTTAAAACTATAAAAGACAGTCACCACCCTGCTTTAAAAAGCTTAATGCATCTGGAAAATGTCTGCTTTTACTGGATAAAAAGAGAGCCTACAGACATTTGTTCTTTATTCTTCATTAATCTGCCTTTTCAGTTCAAGATATACACCACATCTGTCTATGCCCCGAAGCACCAAAACCAATCCAAATACGTGATAGATGCATTGCAGCAAGCCATTAATCCAAATGTATTTTGTCCATTGCAATCCAAAAGTTCAAAGCTGAACCAGAGGAAGAACTAAAAACACAACTGAACTGTCTTATTGGCTGAAAGATTTCCAATTTTGTCCAGCTTCATTTGTGATACATATACCCTTGCCAGACAATATGGCCAGGAGCTTGTAAAGCTAACCATACCGTGTTAGAATCTTGTGTTTAAAGCAGGGGTCAGCAACCTACAGCCGGCACCCAGACCGCCACATGTCCGCCCATCAGTGCCGTGATGAATTCATGGCCCGCAGACATTTTCTCCTCTTCATTGGACAGCGGCCGGTATCACAGGGCTGGATGGGGGGCGGGAACTGCTAGAGTTAACTTTTCACATTAAACAGCAGGTGATTGGTTGCTAGGATCTCCCAGCAACCAATCACCAGCCTGTTAATGTGAAAGGTTAACGTCAGCAGTTCTCGCACCCAACCAGCCAATCTCTGCTCTGCTGTACACTTGTGTAAGGTAGGAGAGTTCTACCTACACAGTGTGTTTGTGTGTGGTGGGGTGCAGGTGGGCAGAGGACACTATGGGGGTACAGAGGACACTACAGTGGGGAGGGAGACAGAGGACACTGCTTTGGGGGGCACAGGAAACTGCTATGGGGCGAGATAGTACAGAGGACACTGCAAAAGGAGGGGGACCCCATTTTCCCTAGGGACAGGAAACCCATCTCCAGACCATGCTGGCTGGCAGGGCTGGGGTCAGCCACCCTTTGGTGCAAGGATAAGGGAGAGGGCATCAAAATCCGAATCCCCAGCCACATGCTCCCTCAGGGTGAACTGTCTTTGTATTTGTGAAGCACCTCAGCCCCGAAAGGATTTGCCCCATTCCTGACCAGGCCATTGTTTGCGATTCGGCACTACGTCGCTTGACAATGGCGCAGCCGTGCGACGTTCTACCCAAACAAAATGTGTGTCCTTTTTTTCCCCCCATAAATAAAGCTTTCTTTTGGTGGTATTTGAATTTGATCACCTCTGCGGGTTTTATTTTTTGCACTACAAAAAAAAAAAAAAAAAAAAAAAAAAAAAAAAAAAAAAAGGGAAGAAAGAAAAAAGAGGAAAAAGGAAAAGAAATCACGGGTGCCCGGCGGTCATTGTGCCCGCTGTCACGTCTTAAAGGAACGACGTACAGCTACAGCTATTTGCCCAGATTAGCCAACCTGCCGCATTATATGTAAAGTAGTGAGTGTACAGCTTGTATAAACAGTGTAAATTTGCTGTCCCCTTAAAATAACACACAGCCATTAATGTCTGAAACGCTGGCAACAAAAGTGAGTACACCCCTAAGTGAGAATGTCCAAATTGGGCCCAAAGTGTCAATATTTTGTGTGACCACCATTATTTTTCAGCACTGCCTTAACCCTCTTGGGCATGGAGTTCACCAGAGCTTCACATTTTGCCACTGGAGTCCTCTTCCACTCCCCCATGACGACATCACGGAGCTGGTGGATGTTAGAGCCCTTGCACTCCTCCACCTTCCGTTTGAGGATGCCCCACAGATGATCAATAGGGTTTAGGTCCGACATGCTTGGCCAGTCCATCACCTTTACCCTCAGCTTCTTAAGCAAGGCAGTGGTCATCTTGGAGGTGTGTTTGGGGTTATGTTGGAATACTGCCCTGTGGCCCAGTCTCTGAAGGGAGGGGGATCATGCTCTGCTTCAGTAGGTCACAGTACATGTTGGCGTTCACAGTTCCCTCAATTAACTGTAGCTCCCCAGTTTCAGCAGCACCAGACCATGACACTCTCACCACCATGCTTGACTGTAGGCAAGACACACTTGTCTGTACTCCTCACACACGCTTGACACCATCTGAACCAAATAAGTTTATCTTGGTCTCATCAGACCACAGGACATGGATCCAGTAATCCATGTCCTTAGTCTGCTTGTCTTCAGCAAACTGTTTGTGGCTTTCTTGTGCATCATCTTTAGAAGAGGCTTCCTTCTGGGACGACAGCCATGCAGACCAATTTGATGCAGTGTGTGGCGTATGGTCTGGGCACTGACAGGCTGACCCCCCACCCCTTCGACCTCTGCAGCAATGCTGGCAGCACTTATATGTCTATTTCCCAAAACAACCTCTGGATATGACGCTGAGCACATGCACTCAACTTCTTTGGTCGACCATGGTGAGGCCTGTTCTGAGTGGAACCTGTCCTATTAAATCATTGTATGGTCTTGGCCACCGTGCTGCAGTTCAATTTCAGGGTCTTGGCAATCTTCTTATAGCCTAGGCCAGTGATGGCTAACCTTGGCACCCCAGATCTTTTGGAACTACATTTCCCATGATGCTCATGCACTCTTGAGAAAATATATATACATACATACATACATACATACATACATACATATACACACACACACATATATATATTTTGTTGGTCTTTGTTTATAGCGCAAAAAAAAACAAACAAAAAAAGCAAAAAAAACGCAGTGGTGGTCAAATACTTGACAAAATTTTTATTTGGGTACAGAGTTGCATGACCGCGCAATTGACAGTTACAATTAACAGTTTAAGTAACGCAATGCTACATCGCAAGAAGGGGGGGGGGGGGTAAATCTTCTGGAGGTCAAGTGGTTAAGACAAAATGTTGTCCAGGCATCACTGTGCAATTTGTGTGGACACAATGCTGATGTGCTGTCACATCACATCTAATTTAAAAAGGCACTTAGACATGTTCAGCTCAGTCAGTCATTCAATATTCCAAATTTAACCATAGATGATTAAATGCTAAAAAAAAAAATAAAACAAAAACAAACAACAATTCTATTAAATATACCAAAATGTAACCACTAAAAATAAAAACGATAACCATCTAACCATTCAATATAAAATTCTATCGAATGTAACCACTAAAAATTCAAATGGCAACTAAAAATGAACATTTCAATAAGAAAAAAAATGCAAATGGACACATTCATTTTTTTTTTTTTTTTTTTTTTTTATTATTATCTCCTTATGCCGTGTACACACGGTTGGACTTTTCAGGATGAAAGGTCCGCCGGTCTTTCGACGGACCTTTGACGGACTTTCAAATGAACTGACTTGCCTACACACGATCACACCAAAGTCTGATGGATTCGTACGTGATGACGTACGACCGGACTAAAATAAGGAAGTTGATAGCCAGTAGCCAATAGTTGCTCTAGCGTCGGTTTCCGTTCGTCAGACTAGCATACAGACGAGCGGATTTTTCAACCGGACTGAAGTCCGTCGGAAAGATTTGAAACATGTTCCAAATCTAAAGTCCGTCTAATTTTCGTCCAAAAAAGTCCACACACGGTCGGATTGTCTGACGGATTCGTCCCGTCGGACCAGTCCGGTCGAAAAGTCCGCCTGTGTGTACACCGCATTAGGAGTTTTTGTATATGTGGTAGAAGAATCGCATTTCAAATTTGATCTTTTATGCTATGGGGGAAAAAAAAAAAAAAAAAAAAAAAAAAAGTTCTTGAAAACTACTGCGATTTGGATCATGACTGCCATCATAAATTTGGACCTTAATATAAAAAGGAAAAATTAGAAGCCACCCCCCCCCCCCCCAGAGAAATAAAAATTAAAAAAAATCAACAACCTTAAAACTCGCTGTATGTGCGTTGCATGTGGCCAGCTTTACATGTTTTAGTAGAGGAATGGATAGGGAACGCTGTCAGATGGTGTCTCATTACAGACTCATCCCCATACTGCAGGGAATACATTTCATGTACTCAGCAGTCTCCTGTGAAAATGAACGTGCTTCTAAGCTTTCAGACGCTTTCGGGAAAGGATTTTATATAATCTGGCAATGTGTCACCATGTGTGCCAAAACAAGGCACCTGAGGAGGGAACCTGTATGCACATGACTGATGCTACGGGATGTAACAAGAACATACAACACAAGTGAGGATAATGTTAATAATCCACCTAGCTTTGAAAGAGTACCTGTCAGGTTTGAGCTTTGCTACCTACTGAATAAAAAACTTTCTAACATCATGTCATTTTAGCATGTCTGCCTTCTCCCCTAACATATTAACATATTTTTATTGTTTGTTTTCAACAGATATTTAAAACTTAAAAACAGAGAAAAGGTATAGATAATGCCAGTTGCCTGACATCAGGTCTCCTGGTATACAAATACAATTTATACAAAAGTTAGAATAGTGCAATCGAGTAGATGTGCAAAGGTCACTTTAAATAAAGCTTTATATTAAACCCGTAAACGTGTGTCTATTGACTTGTAGGAGTTATTTACCCTGGTCCTGGGTGCCCCATTGGGAACCTTCTGCACCCAAGGGCTCAGGGAGTCTAGAGAGTTAAACTAGAACAAATAATTGTCAGGAGTGGTTTCTATAACAAGATTCCTTAAGGTTTAATGTGCAGAGGATGAAGAAACACCTTATGGGGGGGGGGGGGGGGCAATCTTGTAGGGTGGATTGCATTGAAGGGAGGAGATCATGGGAGACATAGAAGAAGTTAAGAATAACAGAAAAGCAGAGAGGTGAATAAGTATAGGGTAGTTCGTAGAGGGATAGGGGGGAGGGGGAGGGGGTAGAGAGACAGCGAACCTCGGTCCATAGATATGACCATAGCCCCAGGCCATGGTCTTGCGGATGGGCCATTTTTAGCTCTTAGGTGGAGTTCATCCCCACGAGTCTCTGTTTGAGTTTATCTGAAGTAGAGTAATGCCTCCAGATACTCCAGACAAATGAAAACTTAGCTTGTTTGTCCAGGGCATTGGCGTGCATTTCTTCCATTAGCATAATACTGTTTATCTCACTAACCCATTCTATTAGAGAAGGGGGCGTGGTGGTTTTCCAGTGCCTGGGTATGAGTTGCCTTCCCGCACTGATGAAGAATTTCAGTAGACTATTTTTTTGTGACTTGATGGTCCCGGGTAATATGGAGAGGAGGGCAATGGAGGGTGATGGCATTAGGGGTTTGTCGTATATTTCTGTATAGATCTGGAAGATTTGTGTCCAAAATGGGAGAAGCACGTCACATTCCCACCAGATATGGATGTATGTACCTTTCATCGAGTTGCATCTCCAGCACGTATCTGAGTTAGACGGGAACATGACCCTGAGGGTTGTTGGAACTCGATACCACCTTGATAAGAGTTTATAATTTTTTTCCTGCGTATAGCTCGAAATGGAGGTCTTATTCGTGAAAAGAAAGGCTTTACTCCACTCTGCCTCAGTTACCGTATATACTCGAGTATAAGTCGTCCCGAGTATAAGTCGAGGCCCCTAATTTACCACAAAAAACTGGGAAAAATTTATTGACCCGAGTATAAGTCGAGGGTGAAAAATGCAGAGGGTCAATAATGCCCATCTGCAGCTGCATGCCTCCCTGTGTCCTGTGCAGCCTACCTGTACCCTGTGCATGTGTCCTGTACATGTGTGTCCTGTACATGTCCTGTACATGTGTGTGTGTGTGTGTGTCCTGTACATGTCCTGTACATGTGTGTGTGTGTGTGTGTGTGTGTGTCCTGTACATGTCCTGTGTCCTGTACATGTGTGTGTGTGTGTGTGTGTGTCCTGTACATGTGTGTGTGTCCTGTACATGTCCTGTACATGTCCTGTACATGTGTGTGTCCTGTACATGTCCTGTGTCCTGTACATGTGTGTGTGTGTCCTGTACATGTGTGTGTGTCCTGTACATGTCCTGTACATGTGTGTGTATGTGTGTGTGTATATGTGTGTGTGTGTGTGTCCTGTACATGTCCTGTACATGTATGTGTGCATGTGTCCTACCTGTGTCCTGTGCAGCCTCCCTGTGGCGATCTCCATCCTCTCTGTGGCGATCTCCATCTTCAATCGGCGGCCGGCGTGTGATGATACTGTTCGGCGGCCATTCCACAGTTCAAAAGCCGCGCCTCCTCCTCGTCTGTGATAGGCTGACCGCTGACTGCCTATCACGGACATTCTCTCATTCTCATACCACGGACGAGGATGAGAGAATGTCCGTGATAGGCTGTACACTGACAGCTGTTCAGCCTATCACAGATGAGCAGGAGGCGCGGCTTTTGAAAGCTGCAATAGCCGGCGAACACTACGCCGGCCGCCGTCTGCCTGCATGACACGCTGATCATGCAGACAGACGGCAGGTACTCGAGTATAAGTCGAAGGGACACTTTCAGCCCAAAAAAAAGGGCTGAAAAATTCGACTTATACTCGAGTATATACGGTATTTCTTTCCCAAGCTCCGCTGACCATTTTGTAGTATAGTTAGGTAAAGCTATGTGGGTGTGCTCTAGGATTAGTTTGTATATCAGTGATAAGTTGTGTCGTGGAGTCTCAGGGAGTATGCATAGTTGTTCAAATCCAGTCAGGGGCCTGTGAGTTTGTTTAGAGTCCTGGAGTTTCTTGCAATAAGAATTCAGGTGTCCACGAGTGAGCCATGTCACCCTGGAAGTAACGTCTGTTGGGGTAGATATGAAATAAAACATTATATTTTAGGCTAGTTTCACACTAATGTGGTGTGGAAAATTCCGCAATCCGTGCACGTTTCCTGCACCGCATTGCAAATGCACTGCCCTTCTTATCTGCTGTGGGGGGTCAATATCAAGTTAACGACACCCCAAAAGGCAGGTCACAAACGCAGTGTATTTGCCTGCACCGGATCGGAAAGATAGAAAAGAGTTCAGCGAGCACCAGCCAAATTTCGATCCTTCTCTGGCCAGCTTAAAGAGGAGCTCCAATTGTTTTTGTGTTCATTAAAAAACAAAAACAAAAGACTAATTAAACACATTCACCTGTCCCAGGATCCAGCGATGTCCAGAGCCATCACTTCTCTTTCTCTCCTCGGTGCGGGCATTTCAACTGTGGGCACCCGGCTTCAGAGCCAGGTGCCTGCTGAATGGTCCGGCAGTCTTCTGGGACTACAGGAAGGGAGGGGGAGAGGAGAATTTCCACTCGGATCAAAGTGGGAGCGGGTACCTGTCAAAACTAAGTATCCGTTCTTTCTCTCCCCACCCCCCCCCCCCCCCCCCCACAAAAAAATAAAAAATAAAATAATTACATGGCAAACGTGGCAGGGGGGTGGGGGAAATTGGTTGAGAAGGGCTTAAAGCGGAACTTCCCATTTTGGATGAAGCTCCACTTTAAAGCTGGAAGCATCAGAACCAAGGGGTAAAAAGCCACAAATACTAGCATACCAGCAGCATGTCAAAGATGGAACTGAAATAGAAACATGTGCAATGATGATGACAGATATATCCGTTACCAAACACCTTGTAGGTGGGTCTGTATCTCTTAGGGATTGTTTATACACATTGGCCAACGCAGGATGATCTGAGGCTCTTGGTATGTGAAGTTCTCAGGGACCACCTACACAGCAATGAATAAAACACGGGATCGCCGCTTTAAGGCGCCTGATGATCCCTATTTACAAAGACATCTCTGTACTTGGCCCATTCCCCATTCCAAAACCTTTTATACTTTGGTCTCCCACACAGTAAAACACAGATAACAAGGACAGAGCTGCCAAAACATAGTTTAAAAAAAAAAAGTGAGGCCGTGTCAGTTTATCAAAACTATTTTAGCCAAGGAAAAAAAAAAAAAAAAAAAATAATACCCAAGAGCACAACTATTCAGTATTTAAAAACTCTGCCATAATACTAATATCAGAAAGCCTGATCCATTTGTGTTGTAGGTATTTTTTGCATCATCCATTTTTGTGTGTGGCTTGCAGAATAGTGCTGAACAGTCAAGTTTTTCTCATTACACAAAGAACATCCCTAGACCTCTTTATTTGGATCCTGACCAATCATTTAGAAATACTGATATATATTATCCTCAGACACCCTCCTCTATGTGATAAACCAGGGGTTTCCAAACTTTTCAAAATGAGGGACACATTGTAAAAATTTACTAATATTCACGGGCTGATACAGAAAAAAAAAAAAAAAAAAAAAAACACACACACAATCAGGTTTACATATGAAAGAAATTTAACTGAATGAATATGTTTTACGTAGATCTCTTGTCATCAGCATGATATGGTTCAGAACAAAAGAGAGAACTTTAGTAACACAAAGCAAAGTCCCACTTCACATCAGTATCCCTGTTCCCATCAGAGCCCCCATCACAGTCCCTCCTTACATCAGTTGGGGCTCATTTACACTTGCTTCGACTTTAATACACATTAAAAGCACCTACCACTTACTTCAATATGCTTTTTTTATGTGTTTTTGATGCTTCAGCAATGCTTTTTTGAAGCTTTACTAAAGCTTGGCAAATGCCCCGTGTGTGTGTGTTGATTTTCTATTTGTCTTAAAGAGACTCAGCAGATCCCCCACTCAGTAGTAACCACCCAACACTGCTGATGCCCCGCTCAGTAGTAATCGCCTAGCACTGCTGATGCCCCGCTCAGTAGTAATCGCCTAGCACTGCTGATGCCCCGCTCAGTAGTAATCGCCTAGCACTGCTGATGCCCCGCTCAGTAGTAATCGCCTAGCACTGCTGATGCCCCGCTCAGTAGTAATCGCCTAGCACTGCTGATGCCCCGCTCAGTAGTAATCGCCTAGCACTGCTGATGCCCCGCTCAGTAGTAATCGCCTAGCACTGCTAGCGGCAGTGGGTTTGGTATCGTCCTAAGGGGGCACCCCATGCCAATTTTTTTTTCATTTTGGCGGGAGTTCCCCTTCAAGATCCTCCTCATTATCCGACTTCTAGTGTGACTTCTATTCAAATCAATGGGATTCCATAGGGAACCATTGATTTTGAATAGGAGGCAGAGAAACGCGTCTGAAAGGCAACACAGCTAAACGCCAATGCAAAACGCCGATAAAAAACAAACAAAAAAAAAAAAAAAAAAAAACACACTTTTACTGCAGCTTATTCCTGGCGTCAGTACTAGCTTTACAGCTCGTTATCTATAACGCCCATGGGCATGAGGCCTAGAAGTGGTTGTATACCCCCAGTTGTACCTATAGGTAAGCCTTATTATAGGCTTACCTATAGGTACTGTAAATATCTCCTAAACGTGCGCTGTTTAGGAGAGATTTACCTCGTAGTGCCCCGGTGTCATCAGTGCATGAGCTGTGAAGAAAAGGCCCTGAGCCATTTCTTCACTAGCAAGTGCTGTGACTGACAGCTCCCGCATGCATGCACAGCAGTGATGTAACACAACTTTGGCCAGTCACAGAGCCGGAGTCCGCGGCCCCGGAAGAAAGAGGGGCAAAGATGGATGCGGACACCAGCAGGGACATTGCGGGCTTGTTTGCAGGCAAGTGGCACTTAATGGGCCAGTATGCAATGCATACTGGCCCATTATGCTTTTACTTTGCAGGGGGAAAAAAAAGTTTAAATAAAACCCATTAGGGTTGACTTCCTCTTAAAGCGTGGCTTATAAAAGGAACACCTTAACAAGACTGGGTTTTAAACTGTCATTTACTTACTGGAAAAAATTGGGGGAAGGAAGGTGTTGGACCTCAAAACTGACAGCCAAAAGTTGTATACCTTTTAAGCAAACTTTTTTAATTAAAAAAAAGGGAAAAAAAAAGGTAGAGTGCCTTTTTTTGTGTCCTTCAAACACATGCATTCATTACCACACTAATGTTAATGTTGGATAATTATCTCATTAACATAATATCTGCAGCTTTCCTCACTTTCCTATATAACCATATACATAGGAGGGGAAAGGAAGGGGAATACTATAGAGTGTCACATTAGAAAAAGCTTGGGGTCTGCTGGGACTACTGCAATGACATCCAAGATTGCAGCACCCTTTAGCAATCTTAGGGCTTTTGAATGTTTGTACATAGGAGCCTTTTACAGGTAAATAACATGCATAAAATATGTTAAACATGTGCTGAAATAAAGAAGAAGTAAACTCTAATTTTTTTACTTGTACTTACAGGTAAGCCTATAGTAAGGCTTACCTGTAGTTACTGTCAATATCTCCTAAATTTGCAGTTTAGCCAATATTCCGAGTGCATGCAGCCAATGACACCATAGGTGCATCAGCTCTGAAGGTCTGGCTTACCGTGCTAGACCTTCAGAGCCCGTGCCGCAAACAGCAGCTCCCGCACGCATGCGCAGGAGTGAGGTCATCACGTCTCGGGCCACTCACAGCGCTTGAGCCCGAGAACCTGGAAGAAACACCGGGGAAGCACGGGGGAAGATGTCAGCCATCTCAGCAGTGTGCAGGCTTCATTCTAAAGAGGTAAGTATTTCATAATGAGCATTAATAATATGTGATGCATACTAGCTCATTATGCTTTTGTTCTTTTGTTTTGGGGTTTTTTCCCCACCAGGGTTTACAGCCTCTAATGTGGTGTTTAAGAAAACTAGTACTACTTTATATTGTGGACATGAACATCTGATAGACACAAAGCAGTCCCATCCATTGGTTGCCCCTTCGACAGTCAGCAAATTGTACGGAGCCAAGAAGATATTAGCACAGATTCTTCTACTGATGAATCAAATGAGAGAATACCCAATGTGCGTACTTCTATATTCTAAACTGGAGGAGTATATGAGCTAAAGATCTTGTAAATAAATTGGTACATATGTATTGGATCTTGTTGCTCCTTACGCTTAAATATCTAGTTTAGCATTTATTCCACTGTAAGAGGAAGAGCTTTGTAACTATGCCATAGGAAGTTACAAACACTTATAAACATGTCACATTAAATCAGTTATTAGCAAGTTTATTGACCTCCAAGCTTCCTCTTAAGCATTATGGGAAAAAAACATTTCTTCAACCAGATCAGGCGAAAACAATAGGTTTTCCTCTGGAAATCACTGCAAAAGAATTCAATGAACAGCTGTGAACATTATCACACAATCACCTCATGTAATAATGGTCTCCATGGAGAAATACGGCTTTGGTTACAATACACAAAGAGGTTACATTTGTTAGTATATAAAGAGAACAATTTTAATATGTAATAGTCAGGGGGAATGCTTTGCAAAGAATGGGTCTTTTTTGGTCTAACTATCAATGTCCAGCCTGAGGAGATGAGTAATCTGGCAGAATAGATGTGACAGATTTACATTCTAAATATTCTGAGGAAACTGGGTAAGTGGGTTGACAGTCACAATATACATGACAATATCAGATCGAAGTTGCCAGATATTGTGTTGGGGTTCAGATATTTTGTCAATGACAAATTGAGTTGCTGTTCACTGATGAAAAAAAGAACACACCAGGAACTTGGGGGGGGGGGGGGGGGGGAAATCAGTATCAAATGGTTCATTACAATGAACCTAGACCACTACCACCATCACACAGTATGTGATTAGACAGTCACAGAATGGAACATTTAACCATTAAGAAAAAAAAAAGGGAAGAAGCATGAATTGGCCTCAAAAATCCAACCCAGCCAATTGACTTATCCCAGAATCTAGGTAAGTAATTGTGCTAAAATGGTGTTAAACTTATTCAGCGTTTGATATTGCTGGCGAAAGTCTTTTCTGTTTATATCCTAATGCCGTGTACACACGGGCGGACTTTTCGACCGGACTGGTCCGACGGAACGAATACGTCGGACAATCCGACCGTGTGTGGGCTTCATCGGACCTTCAGCGGACTTTTTCTGTTGAAAATCAGACGGACTTTAGATTTGGAACATGCTTCAAATCTTTCCGACGGACTAGAGTCCGGTCGAAAAATCCGTTCATCTGTATGTTAGTCCGAAGGACAAAAAAAAGGACGCAAGGGCAGCTATTGGCTACTGGCTATGAACTTCCTTATTCTAGACCCTACGTACGTCATCACATTCATATCAACGGACGTTCGTGTGTGGGCAAGTCCGGTTGTCCGTAAGTTTGTCGAAAGTCCGTCGGACGTTTGATGCTGAAAAGTCCACCCGTGTGTACACGGCTTTAGATCAGCCTTTCAACCTTTTCACTTCAGGGAACTCTTAATAAATTTATCAAAGGTTTGTGGCAAAAATGCCTCTTACACTGGTAGCCTGTCAGGGTGGCATTCTTCCTACTGACAACTAAAAAGGTAATTGATGTCATGCT
Source organism: Lithobates septentrionalis (assembly GCA_037952835.1). Classification (NCBI taxonomy): domain Eukaryota; kingdom Metazoa; phylum Chordata; class Amphibia; order Anura; family Ranidae; genus Lithobates; species Lithobates septentrionalis. The sequence continues at coordinate 749,061 of JBBDGP010003112.1, read as the reverse complement.
GCTGGCATTGCCAAGTGGCGTTGACCCCAGGATTATGCAGGCACCATCAAATGGGAGGTCAACCAACCACAGCTCAAAAAAAACCCATAGCAACCTCTGGAGAAACCCTAGGGTTTCACAGAATCCTGGTTGAGAATGGCTGTCTTAGACCAGCCTTTTTCAACCAGGGTGCCTTCTGGATTCTTTAGAAGTGCTTTGGGAAAATGCCCAAAAATTGCAACAAATTGTTTTTTTTGTGCAGCATTGGAACCCTGGGAACTGTTCAAGTCAGCCATTGGCATCCCGACATCCAAGGACATTCTTGATTGAGAAGGAGAATGTCGGGTTCCTGTACAGCAGGTGTATCCAAACTTTCTAAACAAAAAAGGACCAGTTTACTACCCTTCAAACTTTAGCAAGACCAGACTGTAGCCAGTTGGAGTAGAAAATGCCCTGGCATCAGTGGGAGTAAACAATGCCATAGGCTCGGTTGTCAATGGGAGTACAAAAAAAAAAAAAAAAAACTACATCATTGGTGTCATTGGGAAGAATAGTGCTCCATCATTGGTGTCAGTGGAAGGAATAGTGCCTCGTATTACAAGTAACTGTAATAAATATCAGTGGAAAGAATAGTGCCCCAAGGGCCAGATAATGGCCACATACAGCCCGTGGGCCACAGTTTGGAGACTTCTGCTGTACAGCATCCTTGTTTACCCCTCCCCTGCCCCCATCTGTTAGCACTGAGGTCATATTAGCAGGTAGAAAAAGAGAAACACTACAATACTACTGAGTACCAGTTTGCAAGGGTGGAGGAATAAATCACCTCTAATGTTGGGTGGCCTACGAGTATGGATGTTGTTGCAATGTGTTAACTTATTTGTTTCATTTTTTTACATTTTAGAATGGGATGCCTCAAGATTGTGCAGAATTTTAAAGGGTTTCACAACTGAAAAAAAGGTTGGGGGAACACTGCCTTAGACAATTCGACTCCAGGATTGGATTGGCCCTTGGATTTTACAAGAATCTGTCAACCAGTACATGCCAAGTCGCCAACATCTCAACTAGAAATCCCTACTTCACTCAACTTCTGCCCAAACCAAAGTCCTGGCTTTTATTTCAAAAACATTGCCATAAGCAGGAGTGAACTCCAAGCACAGACGAGACATTAAATATTATATTGTAAGCAGGGGAGGGTTTAAAATAACCCAGTCACTATACTAGATAACAGAATACCATAGGAAAATGAAAGTGCTTAACACAGGGGTCAGTCCATGTTTTTTTTTTTCTTCAGTCATTTGCTGGCATCAAGAAAACACTCAAAAGAAAAAAAGTTTTTCTAAGAACCTATATCTTTATATTGACCAGATGCTTAGTCCAGAGCTTCCACCATTAAACATTAGGCACCTTCCAATAGTGCAAGCCCATAACACTGAAAAATTCAGCAGCATGATACCTAAACCAAACATCTGGGAGTCATAGATCTATAGTCATTACCCTGTTTCCCCGAAAATAAGACCTAGCGTGATTATCGGTGATGGCTGCAATATAAGCCCTACCCCCCAAATAAGCCCTACCCAGTTTCCCCAAAAATAAGCCCTACAAGGACTTTAACTAGAGCTAATATGGGGGGTAAGGCTTATATTGCAGCCATCACCGACAATCACGCTAGGTCTTATTTTCAGGGAAACAAGGTATATCCATTTGCTGCTTTAAAAACTGAACTTTCCTAGCCTCTGTTTTATCTGCAGTTGCCATGGTGCTGCACATTTGATGGCTTGACAGTTTGGGTGAGACCACAAGCAACTGTGACAGTTACCATTGGTGGCATGCCTTGAAAATACCTGGTTTGGAAAACAGTTAAAGCTGTGAATTTAGTTCCGCTTTAAAATAAAGAATTGGAAGGTACTGCAATAATAAATGAGCACTGATATGATTGCATTGCTTATAGCCTAATGCCCCGTACACACGATCGGAAATTCTGCCAGCAATAGTCCAATGTGAGATTTTTGGTTGGAAATTCCGACCGTGTGTATGCTCCATCGGACTTTTGCCAGCAAAAGATTGAGAGCAGGTCCTCTATTTCTCCCGACAGAAAAAGTTCCTATCGGAATTTCCGAGCGTCTGTAGCAATTCCGACATGCAAAATTCCTATGCGTGCTCGGAAACAATTCGGCGCATGCTCGGAAGCATTGAACTTCATTTTCTCGGCTCGTCGTAGTGTTGTACATCACCGCGTTCTTGACGGTCGAAAGTTCAGAGAACTTTTGTGTGACCGTGTTTATGCAAGGCAAGCTTGAGCGGAATTCCGTCGGAAAAACCATCCAAAGTTTTTCTGACGGAAATTCCGATCGTGTGTACGCGGCATTAGTGTGGCATATGGACCAAGATATTTCCTGTGGCAGTAAAAGTTAATTTTCCCATGCAGTGAGGCTGTGCCCGCACTGTATGGGTTATCTGCTAATTTCTGTCCAAGGGATTTCAGATCGGAGATATGCTTACCTAATCCACGAATCCTCCAAGCACAAGATCGATCCTTGCCGCCCCTACCCCCCGCACACTAGCAGTCTTGTAAATGGACTGGTCCTGACATCACCACATCCATAGACCAGCTCTGGATGTGACGAACAGTCCACCGCTGGATGTGGGGGAACATTGTTTTCCAGAGGATCGGGTGAGTAAAGCCTTTTGGTGCACCCCTGGAAAAAAAACAAGCACTTAACCCATGCAGTGCGGGCGGCGCTTTAAAGAAGGTAAAGTACATGAAATGCAGTAATAAAGGCAAGGATAAAAAAATCAAAAACTCAACATAAAAAAGGTCTAAAGTTTGTCTCCAGTATAGGTAGCTAGAAGATGCACGATTGCTTCTAAATTGTAACCTCCAACTAGCAGGGCCCTCTGGTTCCTCCTGTATTGAATTCTATTGTAACTTTACTGTCTGCCCCCATGTTGTAAAGCACAAACTAGGGTTGCACCGATAGCGATACTGGTATTGGTGCCGATACTAGGCATTTACACAAGTATCGGTACTAGTGAAAATGTACCGATACCTTCTGGCTCTGTTGTCAGCGGGATTAGAGGAGGAGGACGTAGGATGACCGCATGGTCCTTGTAGTTGTAGGTGCTGAGTGTTGAGTGCTGTGGTTTTTTTTTTCCTTGGTCTTATCCAGATGGTAATATTACACAGCACACTGATAGATGATGGAGACCCCCCTTCTCATCTTGATCTCCCTAAAAATGCCAGAAATAGGTATCGGTAATTGGTATCCGCAAGTACTAAAAAAGGGGGAATCGGTACTTGTAGCTAAAAAAGTGGTATCGGTGCATCGCTAGTGCAAACTGTTGGCGCTATACCAATCCTGTAAAATTGCTAAAAGGTCCACTAGAGGGAATAAGTAATGCATGGGGTAAATACCTGTAATATATGGATTTTTTATATATTTTTTATTTCACATTTACTAACAGACTAAGCCAACAAACAAAATGACAAGTATCCCTGTAAACACCGATGGGGGTTTTAATCAAATACCGGTAGTTAGATTTCTGTTTTTTCATTTAGTAAAAATGTTTTGTTACTGTGATGCTGAAGAAGTATTTTCTAGAGTCAGCCTTTAAATTATTGGAAAACTAAGGGACCTTGAATTGACAAAACACACCATGTCACTGCTGAACAAACATTGCCGTGTGGAGAAATAATCCGCTGCCAGCAACAAAATGTAATAACACTGCATTATATTAAAGGGGGGCGTTAGAAAAAACAAAACCTGTGTATTATTTCTAGTGACAGATTGCAGCATATATGCCACGATTGTGCCCCTTGTTCCAGTATAAACCAGTCCAGCTGTCAGAGCTCACGTGTACAATGTTCTAGTCCTTACGTGTGCACTGTCATAGCTCAGCCATCACAAAGCTTACATCTTCTTAATGACAAACCTCTGTAGTTTCAGAAGAGGACCTGCAGATCAGAAGTCAGGACCACCATACAGACGGTGTAGCATCATCATAGGTAGGTAGGTAGGTAGGGGTGCATACAACTTTTAGGGCTCATGGACATAAGCGAAGAAATGTATGTGAATACAGCAGTATTGTACACTATGGGCCCATACTCACATCAGGGCTGTGCTCAGTAATCATTGGGGAATTCAGCTGTACATAATCAATGTAGAAATGTCTGCATAGTTCCACACTTCTAACACTTTATAAACTGAGCGAGAAGAATGGACGTTTACACAACAACATCCTATGGCTGTGTATGTCTCTAAACAGAAGTCATCCATGAACCAATACAAGCATTTCTCTGGCAGCAAGATCCCAACTAGATACAAGTATTTATTATGTCCGTGTGCACAAGTCCTTCACCACTTGACCCCCCCCCTGGCTTTTTCTGGCACTTTTTGTTTACATGTAACAATTTAGTATTTTTTGCTAGAAAACGTCTTAGAACTCCCAAATACACTACATTACCAAAAGTATTAGGACACCTGCCTTTACATGAATTTTAATGGCATCTCAGTCTTAGTCGGTAGGGTTCAATATTGAGTTGGCCCACCCTTTACAGCTATAACAGCTTCAACTCTTCTGGGAAGGCTGTCCACAAGGTTTAGGAGTGTGTCTATGGGAATGTTTGATCATTCTTCCAGAAGCGCATTTCTGAGGTCAGGCACTGATGTGGATAAGAAGGCCTGGCTCACACTCTCCACTCTAATTCATCCCAAAGGTGTTCTATGGGGTTCAGGTCAGGACTCTGTGCAGGCCAGTCAAGTTCCTCCACCCCAAACTCGCTCATGCATGTCTTTATGGACCTTGCTTTGTGCACTGGTGCGCAGTCATGTTGGAATAGGAAGGGGTCATCCCCAAACTGTTCCTACAAAGTTGGGAGCATGAAATTGTCCAAAATGTCTTGGTATGCTGACATGTTAAGAGTTTCCATCACTGGAACTAACGGGCCAAGCCCAACTCCTGACAAACCACCCCAAATCATAATCCCCCCTCCACCAAATGATTTGGACAAAGGTCCATTAAGACATGGATGAGGGAGTTTGGGGTGTAGGAACTTGACTGACCTGCACAGAGTCCTGACTTCAACCCGATAGAACACCTTTGGGATGAATTAGAGTGGAGACTGCGAGCCAGGCCTTCTCAACCACATCAGTGCCTGACCTCACAAATGCACTTCTGGAAGAATGGTCAAACATTCCCATAGACACACTCCTAAACATTGTGGACAGCCTTACCGGAAGAGTTGAAGCCGTTATAGCTGCAAAGGGTAAGCCAACTAAGTATTGAACCCTATGGACTAAGACTGGGAAGTCATTAAAGTTCATGTGTGTGTAAAGCCAGGCGTCCCAATACCTTTGGCAATATAGTGAGGGTCAGCATGGGCACTCTGAGCTGTCTGCACCTACCCAGCCTCATACACAAACTGCGATGCTTTGGACATTCTGATACCTTTCTATCAGAACCAGCATTCACTTTTTTCAGCAATTTGAGCTCCAGGAGCTCTTCTATTAGACCAGTCTATGCAGACCAGCCTTCGCTCCCCACCACCCTGTCACCGTTTTGCCTTCCTAGGATCACTTCTGGTAGGTTCTGACCACTGCAGACCAGGTTCCTTCCTAGGATCACTTCTGGTAGGTTCTGACCACTGCAGACCAGGTTCCTTCCTAGGATCACTTCTGGTAGGTTCTGACCACTGCAGACCAGGTTCCTTCCTAGGATCACTTCTGGTAGGTTCTGACCACTGCAGACCAGGTCCCTTCCTAGGATCACTTCTGGTAGGTTCTGACCACTGCAGACCAGGTTCCTTCCTAGGATCACTTCTGGTAGGTTCTGACCACTGCAGACCAGGTTCCTTCCTAGGATCACTTCTGGTAGGTTCTGACCACTGCAGACCAGGTTCCTTCCTAATATTATGGCTGATGAGTGTACAGATAGGGGTGGGATGGGTGGACAGCCTCTGCCTAGTACAGCCCGCCACTGATTGCGGGGGGGGGGGGGATTAGCCCGCCACTGATTGCAGGGGGGGGGGGAATTAGCCCGCCACTGATTGCAGGGGGGGGGGGGAATTAGCCCGCCACTGATTGCAGGGGGGGGGGGAATTAGCCCGCCACTGATTGCAGGGGGGGGGGGGGAATTAGCCCGCCACTGATTGCAGGGGGGGGGGGAAATTAGCCCGCCACTGATTGCAGGGGGGGGGGAAATTAGCCCGCCACTGATTGCAGGGGGGGGGGAAATTAGCCCGCCACTGATTGCAGGGGGGGGGGGGAATTAGCCCACCACTGATTGCAGGGGGGGGGGGGGGAATTAGCCCGCCACTGATTGCAGGGGGGGGGGAAATTAGCCTGCCACTGATTGCAGGGGGGGGAAATTAGCCCGCCACTGATTGCAGGGGGGGGGGGAATTAGCCCGCCACTGATTGCAGGGGGGGGGAAATTAGCCCGCCACTGATTGCAGGGGGGGGAAATTAGCCCGCCACTGATTGCAGGGGGGGGGGAAATTAGCCCGCCACTGATTGCAGGGGGGGGGAAATTAGCCCGCCACTGATTACAGGGGGGGGGGGGAATCAGCCCCCTCTCATTGGTTGGT